>SJYQ01001869.1:223219-309947 GCA_006410935.1 Redunca redunca | reverse complement strand
TGGGAAAGATTGAAGGCAGGAGGAGAAGGGGACAACAGAGGATGAGATGGTTGGATGGCATCACTGACTCAATGGACATGAGTTTGAGCAAGTCCCTGGAAGATGGTGAAGGACAAGGAAGCCTAGTGTGCTGCAGTCCTTGGGGTTGCAAAGAGTCAGACACAACTGAGCAACAATAACAACTTCTATGTCTCCAGCTTCCCTGGTGGCTCAGTGGTAAAGAACCTGCCTGGTAATGCAGAAGATGTGGGTTTGATCTTGGGTTGGGAAGATCCCCTGGAGAAGGAAATGGCAACCCACTCCAGTATTCTTGCCTGGGAAATCCCATCAACAAAGGCACCTGGCAAGCTACAATCCATGGGGTCCTTTGTCCACAGAGTTGCAAAAGAGTTGAACACAACTTAGTGAATAAAACAACAACTTCTATGTCTCAAAAATACAAAGATTTTTGACAATGAAATGGACACTAATTAAAACATTCACCATTAGCTACTTCTTATAAGGTTACTCACCTAGAGCTAGATATCCTGGAGTCTGAAGTCAAGTGGGCCTTAGTAAGCATTACTACGAACAAAGCTAGTGGAGGTGATGGAAATCCAGCTGAGCTATTTACAATCCTAAACGATGACACTTTTAAAGTGCTGCACTCAGTATGTCAGCAAATTTTGAAAACTCAGCAGTGGCCACAAGACTAGAAAAGGTCAGTTTTCATTCCAATCCCAAAGAAGGGCAATGCCAAAGAGTGTTCCAACTACCAGACAATTATGCTCATTTCACAGGCTAGCAAGGTTATACTCAAAATTCTTCAAGCTAGGCTTCAGCAGTATGTGAACCAAGAACTACCAGATGTATAAGCTGTGTTTCAAAGAGGCAGATGAACCAGAGATCAAATTGCCAGCATTCATTGGATCATGGAGAAACCAAGGGAATTTCAGAACATTTACTTCTATTTCATTGACTACACTAAAGTCTTTGATTGTGTGGATCACAACAATCTGTGCAAAATTCTTAAAAAGATGAGAGTACCAGATCACCTTAACAGTCTCCTGAGAAACCTGTATGCAGATCAAGAAGCAACAGTTAGAACCTTATATGGAACAACTGACTTGGTTCCAAATTAGGAAAGGAATATGACAAGGCTGTATATTGTCACCTTGCTTATTTAACTTATATGCAGAGCACATCAAGAAAAATGTAGGGCTTCATGAATCACAAGCTGGAATCAAGATTGCCGGGAGAAATATCAACAACCTCACATATGCAGATGGTACCACTCTAATGGCAAAAGTGAAGAGGAACTAAAGAGCCTCCAGATGAAGGTAAAAGAGGAGACTGAAAAAGCTGGCTTGAAACTCAACATACAAAAAAAACTAAGATCATGGCATCCAGTCCATCACTTTGTGGCAAACAGAAGGAGAAAAAGTGGAATCAGTGTCAGATTTTATCTTCTTGGGCTCCAAAATACTTCAGACAGTGACCATAGCCATGAAATTATAAGACACTTGCTCCCTGGAAGGAAAGCTCTGACAAACCTAGAAAGCATATTAAAAAGGCAGAAACTAAAAAAAAAAAAAAAAAGGCAGAAACATCACTTTGCCAACAAAGGTCTGTATAGTCAAAGCGATGATTTTTCCCATACTCATATACTGATAGGAGAGTTGGGCCATAAGGAAAACTGAGCACTGAAGAATTGATGCATTTGAACTGTGATGCTCAAGAGGACTCTTGACAGCGCCCTGGGATTGCAAGATCAAACCAGTCCACCCTAAAGGAAATCAACCCTGTATATTTATTGGAATATTTATCCAGCTGATGCTGAAGCTGAAGCTCCAATACTTTGGCCACCTGATTCAAAGAGCCAATTCATTAGAAGACCCTGTTGCTGGGAAGGATTGGAGTGGAGGAGAAGGTGACAACAGAGGGCGAGATGGACATGAATTTGAGCAAACTCTGGGAGACGGTGAAGGACATGGAAGCCTGGTGTGCTGCAATCCATGAGGTCGCAAAGAGTTGGACATGATTCACCAACTGAACAACAACAAAGACGATTTAAAAGAAAAATGCTATCATTTTATGTCTTTCTCCCCATTCCCTCCATACCCTGACCATTGGAAAAGAGATCTAGCAATGAAGGAAGCCCAAGCAGGCCATACCATGATCTGCAGATCTATAATCCTCATCTGTTTCCAGCTTATAAAAATAAACACTTTATAGGGATAGAGTCTACCAGGAAAAGACAGTACTCTTGCAAAGTTTAAAGGCACCTATGAACATAAAAGCAGTTTGTATTTTTTTTTTAATTAGTGAGACCAACACATGCATAAGACTATGACATGAAAATACACAGCATCAAATATGCAGACAAAATATTAAGAAAAGTGCATTTTCCAATGAAGCCCTTTGGAAAACTTTATACAGTAAATCCTATCAGGCAAGAATCGACTGCAAATTGTCATCCAGAACACCATGACTTTGTCAACTGTCAAAACTTTAAATACACTTTCTTCTTGTTAAAAAATATAACCCTGTAAGAAATCCTTAAATAGAGGCTAATCTCCTTCTATTGCAAGCTAATATATAACCCCATAACGTTTTTCAGATCCCCTAACATCTTCTTACATCTTTTTACAGCCACCCTACCCTCCTTCATTTATACTTCCAGTTTTAGACAATCAGTAGTTTTGACAAACATCTACCATCCCATGTCAAAATACAAGTAGGGTTGACTAGAAAAACAAACCTTTTCTCATTCTTAATAGACGAAACTAAGGGACATAATTTGGAGAAGGGAATGGCAACCCACTCCAGTATTCTTGCCTGGAGAACCCCATAGACAGAGGAGTCTGGCAGGCTACAGTCCACAGGATCGCAAAGAGTTGGACATGACTGAAGCCACTTAGCATGCATGCATGCAAGGGACATAACTATACATCTGTTAAAGACAAAACAGTTGCTTTGTTAGTAATAGGGAGGATAAATTTTTTTTTCCAGTTGATGATAAAAACACAGGAAGCTTTTATCCTTTCAACAGCAGACATCTATAAAAATAAAAAGATTGGATCTCAACAGTAAGAAGGCAAAATTCAAATGCAGGTAGCCTGTTTACCTGGAACTGCAAATATAGGTTCAAGCTGTAACTGAGGAAAAGTTTGAAAGGGCAAAGGCTGTAAAGTGGAAACCCAGGAGTTTTAAATTGTACCATAGCTTATATAGTGAGTAGGCAGAGTAGCCCAGGAGAGAGTCCTAACTGAGGTTCTCTTTCACCTGGCAAAAACACCAATCTCTTGGTGAATCTCGGGAACGGGGGCTTAATTTAAAATCATTACATTTCATTTTTCATCTGAAGTTACTATTGTTTGCATCCCCCATCCCCCTCTCCCTCTTTACTGCCCCCCACCATCCTGCCTGCCCTAGGCTCAGAATACCATAACAAATCTCTTCCCACAAGCCCTTTCCTCTGTAAGACTCGCTCAAATGTAACAAAGAATTAACATTAGCTAAAGACTGCTTTTTGTCTGCAGAGACTGTAGAGGTGAAAAATAATGCATGACTTGTCTAAAGTCCTCGTAAGAAATTAAAAAAAAAAAAACAAAAACAAAAACCTGGTGACAATGGAACAAGACAGAAAGCCCAGAGATAAACCCAGGCACCTATGGGCACCTTATCTTTGACAAAAGAGGCAAGACTATGCAATAGGGCAGAGATAATGTCTTCAATAAGTGGTGCTAGGAAAACTGGACAGCTATGTGTTAAAGAATGAAATTGGAACACTTCCTAACACCATATACAAAGATAAAGTCAGAATGGATTAAAGGCCTAAATGTAAGACCAGAAACCATAAAACTCAGAGGAAAACATAGGGAGAACACTATGACATTAATCACAGCAAGATCTATGACCCACCTCCTAGAGTAATGGAAATAAAAACAACAAACAGGTGAGACCTAATTAAACTTAAAAGTCTTTGCATAGCAAAGGAAACTATTAACAAGGAGAAAAGACAATCCTTAGAATGGGAGAAAATAATAGGAAATGAAAAAACTGACAAGGGTTAATTTCCAAAATATACAAGCAGCTCATGCAACTCAATAGCAGAAAAACAACCCAATCAGAAAGTGGGCAAAAGACCTAAACAGACATTTCTCCAAAGAAGATATACAGATGGCTAATAAACACATGAAAAGATGCTCAGCATTGCTCATTATTAGAGAAATGCAAATCAAAACTACAATAAGATATNAAAAAAGATTTACTGAGTCTCTAAGATCACTATTTTAAGGGCAGGTATCTCTTATACTTGGCTAGAGTAGACCTCAAGTCTTTATTCAAGGTTATCATCTCTTACATAAAATGCTAATCATTTTGGTTATTTCTTATTCTGGCTGTAACATATAAAAAAAAAAAATTAGTAAGACCTAGGCTAAAATGACAGGTTCACTGAGAGCAAAAGGTACAGCTTGCAACAAGAAATCAGAAGGAATACCTATTATATTGCTGGTCAGGCAAGCAAAACAATTACCTTTCACATTTTTGAAAAGTTAAATTACATCTAAAATATATTCTATCAAAGAAACAGAAAACTATTTTCCCCATTTTAGAAGAATTCTTTCAAAAATAACTCAGTTTTAAAGCTTAGCATGTTTTCCAGATAACTTTAGTTATCTGGAAAACCCACTTAATATAGAACAATCCATTTTCTAGCAATCTTGTGTAAATGAAGTTTCACAAGTTGAGAACTTTAAAAATAGTCCTTGATGGGTTTAAGGTGATGAGGAAAAGACACCACCTCACACCAGTCAGAATGGCCCTCATTAAAAACTCTACAAACTATAAATGCTGGAAAGGGTTTTGGAGAAAAGGGAAACACTCTTGCACTGTTGGTGGGAATGCAAATTGATACAGCCACTATACAAGATGGAATGGAGATTCCTTAAAAAAACTAGGAATAAAACTACCATATGACCCAGGAATCCCACTCCTAGGCATACACCCTGACGAAACCAAAATTGAAAGAGACACATGTGTTCATTGCAGCACCGTTTACAATAGCTAGAACATGGAAGCAACCTAGATGTCCATCGACAGACAAATGGATAAAGAAGTTGTGGTATATATACACAATGGAATATTATTCAGCCATAAAAAGGAATGCATTTGAGTCAGTTCCAATGAGGTGGATGAACCTAGAACCTATTATACAGAGTGAAGTGAGTCAGAAAGAGAAAGATAAATGCCATATTTTAACACATATGTACAGAATTTAGAAAAATGGTACTGAAAAATCCGCTTACAGGGCAACAATGGAGAAACAGACATAGAGAACAGACCTATGGACATGGGGAAAGGGGAGGAGAGGGAGAGATGTAAGGAGTAACATGGAAACTTACATTACCATATGTAAAATAGATAGCCAACGGTAATTTGCTGTATGGCTCAGAAAACGGGCTCTGTATCGACCTAGAGGGGTGGGATGGGGAGGGAGATGGGAGGGAGCTTCAGAAGGGAGGGGATATATGTATACCTATGGCTGATTCATGTTGAGGTTTGACAGAAAACAGCAAACTTCTGTAAAACAATAATCCTTCAGTGAAAAATAAATTAATTAAAAATTTTACACAGTTTAAGTATATACAAATGTGCAAGTGTAGTGGCAATCACTTTGAATGGTTTTTAAATAGAACCTTACTATAGTGAAAGAGATGGGAATACCAGAGCACCTGACCTGCCTCTTGAGAAACCTGTATGAAGGTCAGGAAGCAACAGTTAGAACTGGATATGGAACAACAGACTGGTTCCAAATAGGAAAAGGAGTACGTCAAGGCTGTATATTGTCACCCTACTTATTTAACTTATATGCAGAGTACATCATGAGAAATGCTGGGCTGGAAGAAGCACAAGCTGAAATCAAGACTGCTGGGAGAAATATCAATAACCTCAGATATGCAGATGACACCACTCTTATGGCAGAAAGTGAAGAGGAACTAAAAAGCCTCTTGATGAAAGTGAAAGAGGAGAGTGAAAAAGTTGGCTTAAAGCTCAACATTCAGAAAACAAAGATCATGGCATCTGGTCCCATCACTTCATGAGAAACACATGGAGAAACAGTGGAAACAGTTTCAGACTTCACTTTTTTGGGCTCCAGAATCACTGAAGATGGTGACTGCAGCCATGAAATTGAAAAAAGCGTACTCCTTGGAAGGAAAGTTATGACCAACCTAGATAGCATATTGAAAAGCAGAGACATTACTTTGCCAACAAAGGTCCGTCTAGTCAAGGCTATGGTTTTTCCTGTGGTCATGTATGGATGTGAGAGTTGGACTGTGAGGAAAGCTGAGTGCTGAAGAATTGATGCTTTTGAACTGTGGTGTTGGAGAAGACTGTTGAGAGTCCCTTCGACTACAAGGAGATCCAACCAGTGCATTCTGAAGGAGATCGGGCCTGGGATTTCTTTGGTGGGAATGATGCTGAAGCTGAAACTCCAGTACTTTGGCCACCTCATGCGAAGAGTTGACTCACTGGAAAAGACTCTGATGCTGGGAGGGATTGGGGGCAGGAGGAGAAGGGGACGACAGAGGATGAGATGGCTGGATGGCATCACTGACTCGATAGATGTGAGTCTGAGTGAACTTCGGGAGATGGTGATGGACAGGGAGGCCTGGCGTGCTGCGATTCATGGAGTCACAAAGAGTTGGACACCACTGAGCAACTGAACTGAACTGAACTGATAGTTTTCAATCAAGTACTTCCATGAATAGCAAAGTAGAAAATAAGGGACTGTTCAGAAACCCTTACAGCAGTCATCAGAAAGGCCAAGACCAAAGTCAACTACAGTTCAGTTCAGTTCAGTCACTCAGTCGTGTCTGACTCTGTGACCCCATGGACTGCAGCACACCAGGCCTCCCGGTCCATCACCACTCCCAGAGTTTACCCAAACTCATCTCCATTGAGTCGGTGATGCCATCCGACCATCTCATCTTCTGTCATCCCCTTCTCCTCCTGCCCTCAATCTTTCCCAGCATCAGGGTCTTTTCAAATGAGGCAGCTCTTTGCATCAGGTGGCCAAAGCATTGGAGTTTCAGCTTAACATCAGTCCTTCCAATGAACACCCAGGACTGATCTCCTTTAGGATGGACTGCTTGAATCTCCTTGCAGTCCAAGGAACACTCAAGAATCTTCTCCAACACCACAGTTCAAAAGCATCAATTCTTCGGTGCTCAGCTTTCTTCACAACCATCCAACTCTCACATCCATACATGACTACTGGAAAAACCATAGCCTTGACTAGACGGACCTTTGTTGGCAAAGCAATGGCTCTGCTTTTTAATGTGCTATCTAGGTTGGTCATAGCTTTTCTTCCAAGGAGCAAGTGTCTTTTAATTTCATGGCTGCAATCACCAACCACAGTGATATTTGGAGCCCCCAGAAATAAAGTATGCAACTGTTTCCAGTTGCCCCATGTATTTGCCATGAAGTGATGGGACCAGATGCCATGATCTTAGTTTTCTGAATGTTGAGCTTTAAGCCAACTTTTTCACTCTCTTCTTTCACTTTCATTAAGAGACTCTTTAGTTCTTCTTCACATTCTGCCATAAGGGTGGTGTCATCTGCATATCTGAAGTTATTGATATTTCTCCTGGAAATCTTGATTCCAGCTTGTGCTTCTTTCAGCCCAGCGTTTCTCATGATGTACCCTGCATATAAGTTAAATAAGCAGGGTGACAATATACAGCCTTGACATACTCCTTTTCCTATTTGGAACCAGTCTGTTGTTCCATATCCAGTTCTAACTGTTGTTTCCTGACCTGCATACAAATTTCTCAAGAGGCAGGTCAGATAGTCTGGTATTCCCATCTCTCAAAGAATTTTCCACAGTTTGTTGTGATCCACACAGTCAAAGGCTTTGGCATAGTCAATAACGCAGAAGTAGACATTTTTCTGGAACTCTCTTGCTTTTTCGATGATCCAACGGATGTTGGCAATTTGATCTCTGGTTCCTCTGCCTTTTCTAAAACCAGCTTGAACATATGGAATTTCATGGTTCACGTGTTGTTGAATCAACTTATGACAAAATATTTGCAAAAGACTGCTAATGGTAAGGAAATAGAAAGTGTACTTTACTCAAGGAACTGAACACTTGTTATGTGTCTATTATATACATTTCACAGACAGCAACTTGGTGAGTCCTCTCTTCAATTTCAATTCACAGTTTAATAAAGTGAGGCTTGGAACAGTTCCACGAGTTCCCCAAGTTGCAGATTCAGTATGCAAATCAAAACATTTAGCCAAGGACTTCCCTGGTGGTAACAATGGATAAGAATCCACCCACCAATGTAGGGGACACAGGTTCAAACCCTGGTCCAGGAAGATCTCACATGCTGCAGGGCAATGAAGACCACAAACTGAAACTATTGACCCTACCTGCAGCTACTACTGAAGCCCACATGCCCTACAGCCCATGCTCCACAAGAAAAGCCACTGCAATGAGATGCCCGAGCAATGCAACTAAACAGTAGCCCCGCTCTCTGCAACTAGAGAAAGCCCATATGCAGCAACAAAGACCAAGTGCAGCTGATAATAAAATAAGTAAAAAGAACCTGAAAAAAAAACTTTAGCTATAAATCAAAAGCATACTTTTCACCATACCACACTACGAATTCACTCATCACACAAATATCAATTGCTTCTCTACAACATGCCAGGCAAGGTTCTAGGTGCTAACAGACGATGTATTCCTTTGTCCCTCTTCCTTTTCTCACCTCTTATCTCCTCTCATCCAACTTTCAGACTGGTGTCTTTTTATCTCATCTACTGTAAGAAGTCATACACATAAACTTTTCTTCTTATGTTGCAGGTACTGGTATCCTCTTGGCATATAACTTTAAGTATGACACATGACTTTAAGCAAATACAAATCCAATTCTACAAAGTGAATATGCTTCTCCTTTTTCATTATTGTAGCTTTTCAAATTAACTCCATGACAAACATCAGACAACATGTCACATCAGAAGAGTAAAAGTCCATTTCCCAAAGGATCACAGTGGCCTGACCAAATTCATGTGATCCCAGTGGAACTAATTTTACTGAAGGAGATGTTGCTTTGCTTCATAAGGTTTAATCTTACACTTGTGAAATTATTAATCAATAAAAATAAGCAATTAGCTTCCCAACATACAGAAAATAACTATGCCGGGAGGAAAAAGATCACTTGATCCATCCCGCAAATGAATGGAATTTGGACACTACTGAGCATCAGGTCTTGCTCAAGAATAGAATAGGGCGGCCCTTCTGCGGGGTGACTTTACAGTGCTTCATCAGATTGTGAATAAACCTGTCTACAATGCCTGATCCAGCATCCTGCCCCAGGGAACGTGCACCAGAGAAATTCTTACATAGGTCCATGGACACTGGGTCCACAGATCCATTATAACATTGCTTGTGGTTGTAGAGAGTTGAAGTGAATCTAGATTTCTGCCCTGGGAGAGCAGAAGAGTATTGGACATACGCCATAGGGTACTTTCCAACAGTGAGGTATGATGGACTAGACATACAAAGTCACAGACATAAATCTTTATGTGAATTGAGTAGCACAACACTATTTATATGAAATAAAATCACACACCCACAAAACTGAAATATACATATTAGTAAGAACACATACAGAAAAAAGATCATGTAAGACACCTTAAAATGGTTGCCTCATTTGGATAGGGGTGGGAGAATAAGAAGAGGGCTGGAAATAGACAAGAATGAAAACATCAAAAAATGTTAAGGCTTTGTCCAGATCAGTGACACAGTGTATTATGTCACTGTCATATGTATATCTAATACGTGAATGAGAAAGTTGATTAATGGTATGGTGTTTGTATCACAGTAACCCTCTGTACCTGCAGTTCATGTGGAAATTAACAAGATATCAGTTATAATCACCAAAATATGCTATTGATAGACATTTGACTTCTTTTCTACTATTCTGTAAAGTCAATTGAAAATACTGATTTTTACAACTTACATTTGTTTAAAGATTCAATTAACTACATGCTATTGAAAAAAAAATGCTTTAAAAAAACCAAACATTTAAATCCCTTAACCCAGAGCACCTGACCTGCCTCTTGAGAAACCTATATGCAGGTCAGGAAGAAATAGTTAGAACTGGACATGGAACAGGCTGGTTCCAAATAGGAAAAGGAGTACGTCAAGGCTGTATATTGTCACCCTGCTTATTTAACTTATGTACAGAGTACATCATGAGAAATGCTGGGCTGGAAGAAGCACAAGCTGGAATCAAGACTGCTGGGAGAAATATCAATAACCTCAGATATGCAGATAACACCACCCTTATGGCAGAATGTGAAGAAGAACTAAAGAGCCTCTTGATGAAAGTGAAAGAGGAGAGTGAAAAAGTTGGCTTGAAGCTCAACATTCAGAAAACTAAGATCATCGCATCCGGTCCCATCACTTCATGGCAAATACATGGGAAACAGTGGAAGATTTATTTTTCTGGGCTCCAAAATCACTGCAGATGGTGACTGCAGCCATGAAATTAAAAGATGCTTACTCCTTGGAAGAAAAGTTATGACCAACCCAGATAGCATATTCAAAAGCAGAGCCATTACTTTGCCAACAAAGGTCCATCTAGTCAAGGCTATGGTTTTTCCAGTAGTCATGTATGGATGTGAGAGTTGGACTATAAAGAAAGCTGAGCACTAAAGAATTGATGCTTTTGAACTGTGGTGTTGGAGAAGACTCTTGAGCTTCCCTTGGACTGCAAGGAAATCCAATCAGTCCATCCTAAAGGAGATCAGTCCTGGGTGTTCATTGGAAGGACTGATGTTAAGCTGAAACTCCAATACGTTGGCCATCTGATGTGAAAAGCTGACTCAGTTGAAAAGACCCTGATTCTGGGAAAGATTGAGGGCAGGAGGAGTAGGGGATGACAGAGGATGAGATGGTTGATGGCATCACTGACACAATGGACATGAGTTTGAATAAACTCCAGGAGTTGGTGATGGACAGGGAGGCCTAGCGTGCTGCGGTTCATGGGGTCGCAAAGAGTCAGACATGACTGAGCGACTGAACTGAACTGAACTGAACCCAGAGCAAACACTTTTGCTGGTTCACAGATAACACGGGAGAAAATAACTACAGTTATTTATAAAATCTTTTAACAGAAACTCATCAGAAAGTGATCTGTTTTGAAAAGAGGATGGCCAAATACTTAGCCAATTTAAAGGGTACACTCTTATATACAGGTGCTTGCTATGTGTGTATAAAAAGAGAAATTTCAATCAGATTTGATTAAGTATAATAAATATAATAATAAATTTAAAATATGGTATTTCACACAGATGGCTTTTAGATTATTTTTCTATGCACGACCCTTACTCTCCAAACTAGGGCAAAGGAAGTTAGTATATTTTTCATACTATCCTTCCCAGTACAGTCAGATCACATACAGATTAAATTTGAATGTCAAATTTGATTCTGAAATAGACTAAAATTTTCTTCAAAGGGGACACTAAAAACATATTTAAGCCACTGCATTTCAGTTCTAATCAGAATGTTTATCATATTTCAATGCAGTTTTAGAAATAAAACTAAATTATATTTAATGTATTGGGCTGTATATCAATTAATGGATATATGGTTATTAACTGTTTTCTTAATATACTGTATTAAGTCCAGCTCATCTGTAAAACATACTGAAGTAACAAAACTCTGGCAGAATTCAACCTGAATTGCTTTTGCCTTGAAAAAGTTCTTAAAGACTTCAAAATACCATTTTTTAGACAGCAAAAAGCTCCTGCTGTTTAATAGTACTGAACACTGGCAGGAAGAAATTATAAATAACTTCTTACATGCTTAAAAAATAGCACTTTTCAAGTATTAGAAAAATTCTTTTTACAACTTTCCAATCTTTTCTTTTTGGAAATGATCTGCATTCTTATTTTATAATCCAGGTGGACACTTTATGAACAGAATCTTGGCTATTTGGTGGGGGACAACAGCCTCAGGAACTAACTTCTAGAAAGTGCTGATAACTGAATGAAGTAGACTAATATTTAGCCTCCACAAACAAGTATAAAGTCTGAGACTGGGAGTTAAAAATTTTCAGAAAGATATTTTAAAAGGACTTGATAAATTAACACAGCCTAAGAATCAGCTACCTGAGACCTGGTGATGTTCTAGAATATACCCCACTACTCAAGGGGATAAGAAAGGATTTGATCATCAGTTTGGGAGCTGCATTGCTTGACTTTTAAGAATTTCAGTTCAATTCAGTTCAGTTGCTCAGTTGTGTCCGACTCTTTGCGACCCCATGGATTGCAGCACGCCAGGCTTCCCTGGCTAACCTCAATCTCTCCTGATTCAAAGGAAGCTCATAAAAGAAGCTGTAAGTTATTCTTAGAAACAGGAACCAAATACACAAATATACCTGCAAGAGCTTTCACTCAGGGATCACAAAAATTTCATAACTGACAAAAGTGTAAGTTATTTAAAGTATAGAATGTGATGATTTGACAGGTGGCACTAGTGGTAAAGAACCCACTTACCAATGGAGGAGAGGTAAGAGACCCAGGTTCGACTCATTGGTCGGGAAGATCCCCTGGAGGAGGGCATGGCAACCCACTCCAGTGTTCTTGCCTGGATGAACATACATTGTGAAAACCCTTTTAATTAATTCAGCAGTTTTTGTAAATCCCTTCAGTTTCAAAGTGGAGATTCAAAAATCATATACTTTAGCGAAGTCAAAAGAGGAAGCAAATTTATCTCTTAGCCTCCTTTAATACAAGAAACAAGACCTTTATAAAGGACATTTTTATAGGGACTTTGTTGATGGTCCAATGGTTTCAACTTCATGCTTTCAGTGCAGAGGATGCAGGTTTGATCCCTGGTCGAGAAACTAAGATCCCACATGTCATGTAATGCAGCCAAAAGATTAAAAAAAACAGTCAAACAGCTTTAAAAAAATTTTTTTAAGACATTCATATGTTGACTTTCAACTCTTAAAAACACCAGAGTAGGAAATAATGTGATTAAGTCCAACTCTCAAGAGACAATTTGGACCATGCTTTCTTTAAATATCAAGAAAATATCTTCTGTTTTAAAAAATTATCCAAATAAATATGGAGCTACATTCAAAGCCCTAAATCAGAAGTGGAAGATGACAGAGGGAACAATATTGTCAAGAAAGTATCCCCCAGCTAACCACCTACTTCCCTTCCGAGTTAAGGCAGATGATAGCAGACCTAAGTACATCTAGTTCAGAGACACACATTCTCACATTCTGGGACTTGCCTTGATGCCAAGAGCAAAGCAGAGATGGGATGACCCTCTGGATTTTGCACAAAGGAAGGAGAGAGGCACCTAAGCTGTACACACCTGCTGAGGAACTCCGAGGGATCTGTAGAGCTTGTACTTTGAGGGCCCTGTAATTTAACCATTACTTACCAGGAAGTGGCCTTCAGAGAGCCAGAATTATTGGTTTTCTGTTGGCTTTTATGTAGTTTTACTACAGGACAATGGGGACGATGCTATGAAATACTCTATGTGGACATTTAGTATCTGATCAACACAACCAGATGATAAGCAAGCCTTATCTACTGGGCCTTGAAAGAGGAAAGAAAAATATCCTGCCTATAAAACAGAAAAAAAAAATCTCAAATAAATCATGCTATACCTGAATTATAAAAAGTGCTTCCAAACAGCACATCCTAAAGAGAGCTATATAGCCAAAACAAGGAGCAGGCAGTAAGGGCGTCTTGCTGATGGTGCAGGCAGTAGGAACAGTATGTCGCCTTTAATCCTCAGACCTGGAAACCTTGCCTCAAACTGCTCTTATGAAAAAGAATAATTAATAGTGTCTTGCAGTTTCTCATTTTTTTATAGTTCACGAAATCAAAAGCACACAAAGAACCCAGGTATTCAAAGCTGGATGAAAAGGTAGATATATTATTTACTTCTGAAAGCACTGCTGTCACTGAACGTTTGCATTCCATCACGAGTATATTAATAATTTCATAGGAACACACTTAACTAAACCTCCCCCAAAGGAAAGGACACAGATGCATTTTTAACTTCAGTAAAATAATAGTACTTTGTTTTTACAGCCCATAAAACTACTCCTGACTGTTAAAACTGTATGAGGTAAAGATACTGGTGGGGGTGAGGAAGGAATGAAAAATAACTGCCCTGTGTCAACACCCACCACGTGTGTATGTCCAGTGAAAACGCCACATCAAACACTGCTGCTGCTGCTAAGTCGCTTCAGTCGTGTCCGACTCTGTGCGACCCCATAGACGGCAGCCCACCAGGCTCCCCCGTCCCTGGGATTCTCCAGCCAAGAACACTGGCTGCTGCTGGTGCTGCTAAGTCGCTTCAGTCGTGTCTGACTCTGTGCGACCCCATAGACGATGGCAGCCCACCAGGCTCCCCCGTCCCTGGGATTCTCCAGGCAAGAACACTGGAGTGGGTTGCCATTTCCTCCTCCAATGAAGTGAAAGTGAAGTCTCTCAGTCGTGTCCGACACTGACTCACTCGCAAAAATAAATAAGTGCCCAGGGCTTCCCTGGTGGCCCAGTGGTAAAGAATCTGCCTGCCCATGCAAGAGACACAAGTTCAATCCCTGGTCCAGGAAGATCCCACATGCTGTGGAGCAGCTAAGCTCGTGAGCCATGGCTATTGAGCCTGTGCTCTGGAGCCCAGGAACCGCAACTACTGAGCCCACGTGCCTCTGCTACTGAAGCCCACGTACCCTTGAGCCCGTGCTCCACAACAAGAGAAGCCCTCACCGTAAGAAGCCCACACAGCACAGCTAGAGAGCAGCCCCTGTTCTCCACAGCTAGAGAAAAGCCTGCCCGGCAACCAAGACCCAGCACAGCCCAAGACAAATAAATATGTACTAAACGGGCGCCCCAAAGAGTTACCACCCACCCAGCCCATGCAAAAGCATTAAACCATTCATCTTTGAATTACTCATCCTTCAAAATTCAGCTCAACCATCCCCTCCTCTGTGTAGCTTTTCCTGACCCTGCCCTAAATGGTAGACTCCATAAAGAGACTGCATCTTATTCTTCGTTGTTCTCCCTTAACCTTAAGACAGTGTCGAGGGACGGAGGGAGGGAGGATGGGACAAGTGCCAGAAGTCACATAAAGAAACCCTTTTCCATTGTCTGAATAGCTTCACAGACCAAAAGATCTCTTTAGAGTCAAGTACCAGGTCAGTCAGCATTTAATGAATAAACACTAACAGCAGTGAGGAAGAGCCTCAGACACAATTAAGATGCTGAGAAATTCTACCAATTTATAAGAAACATAGTCTTGTCCTAATGCCGTAAGATCTTTATTGTCAAATAGTTTAGTCTGATTTACTACATGCATGACGTCATTTTGGTAAAAAGTAAAGGAGGAAGAAATGAAATGTTCATTCTACAATGTGTTAGAGGTTTTCAGCCTCTTGTTTGAAAAACATTCCTGTAAGAAAGACAGATAGATGGTTTTTCATTTTAAAATTATTTTAATTGAATTGACTTGAAACTTCTTGCAGAAATGATCACATGAAAAAAGCCTAAATAGATTTTGTCTTTAAACACAATCAAAATACCATAAACACACAGTTATCATTATGGGAGTTGAGTTAGAACTGACCATTTAAAGAGGACACCTTTATAAACAAATTAAATAAACCATGGTTTATGTTCTAATAGTGGAGACTCTAATATTATAATTAATTTTAAAAGAATAGGAGAAATTATCTTACATCATGATTCTAGTCTCTGAATCATCAAAAAATTGGTTCTGGAAAATAACATACTTCTTACTGGCAGCAGATGACGACCAAGAATCCTAATGAGCTCTTTTATCTGATCAAACCCTCACTTTATACACACTTTATAGTATTTAGAGGAAAGTTAATACATTATTGTTTGCGACTAGATTTCTACAAAAAAATAGTAGTGAAAGTAAAGCAAAAATGTAAAAGGCAAGTAGTATAAAATTTATACCTCTATTTATAACTAAGGTTCACCTCTGTTGAGCTTTCGAAACATAACTTCAAGGGGATTATTACTGAAAAACGTCACTACTCTCAAAGGCTTTGATAGTGGGTGATCCTGAATTCTGATGCCAGTTCCGTCACTTACTGTGTGATTCTTCTTCTTTTTTTTTTTTTTGAGAGTAGGGGAAAAAAAGGCTATTTAATAAATTAAAAGTCAGAACACAGCATAAAATAAATGGCCAGGATAGAGTCCATGAAATAATATTCTGTTAATTGTGAGAAGCATGCATACATTTGCCATTGAATCAGAAGCAGACTGTCAGATATCTAACCTGTCAGCAGGTCAGCCATGCTTCCCTTGACTATCATTCCATCAATGGAGGTTACATGGGGAGGAATAGGGACCATTTCTGTTGGGATAAAATTCTGCTGAGATGTACTGAAACAGCAATTGCTGTTTACTTAGAGGAAAAAGCAATTTAAGTCAGGTGATAAGAAGAACGTAGAATTCATTAACCTTCCTGCCCACAGCTCTTCTAGGAGAAAAAAACCCTATTGCTTGAAGAAATTTATGTAAAAGATAGCAAGTGGTGGTACTTTCAGATGTGTATTTACAAAGCTGCCCCAAATATATTGCCCTGCCATGACAAAGTTTCTATTTTTTGCTAACTCGTTGTGTGATTTTATCAATTCCTGCAAGTGTACGTTCACTACAAGTCTCATCTCTCTTGCCTACCTTTCAGACCCTCACAGTCTCTGACTCTCAAACCTCTGTCTGGACAACTCTTACACACTTTTGGTCTGAATTTAGACATTTAGCTCCATAAACATTTAGCTTCCTATTCAATCCTGCTCCTACAGGGGATAAAAGCACCCTCAATTTTCCCCACCATGGCACTTCTCAGACTATAATTTAGATGTGGTCGAATTGTCTTTCTCCTCCATTGTTCTGTAAGCTTCATGAGGGGAGAGCTTCTCTCTGGCAGCTTCATCGTTGTCTGGCACTTACCAGGTACTCAGTAAACATTTCTGGAAAAAAAAAAGTGCTTGAAATGGTTCTTAAAAGGGTTGATCAATAGGAATCTATTCATCAATCCACTGAGGTTAGAAAGTACATTATGCACTTGGCTACCACAGAGGGTCAATATGAGAAGTCCATTTAAGTAACATTTCTGGTCATTCACAAAATCATGGTTACAGACATTAACCATTATGCTACTGAAAGTCTGGCAACGTCCACACCAAAGGGATAAATTTCTCCCTGATAGGAAAATGTTTATATCTCTAGACAGATAAGCTTCCTTTATCAAATAATGGAAATTATATACCCCAGCACCTGGCATTTCTCACTTAGCTATAAGAAAAGTAAGATCTACAATCAGTAACTAATGCAATTAACTTCTCTTAGATGCCTTATATCACTAATCTTCTGTGCGTCTCAATTTTTTGTCAAAATTAATTTCTACTGTAATTCTTCAGTAATCATTAATCTGTCTTGAGTTCTTTCTTCATTTAAGTTATTACACAATATTAAGCAGATTTCCCTGTGCTATACAGTAGGTCCTTGCTGGTTATGTGTTTAAATATAGCAGTATGTACATGTCAATTCCAAACTCCCAATTAATCTCTGCCCCATCATTCCTCCCAGTAACCATAAAGACCAAGAAGTAGTTTGAAGAATGAACCAAGTTCCAGATTAATTTGCCCACATTCTGCATTGGAGTGGACACTTACAAAGGGTCTCCTTTAATCCATCAGTCAAGAAATAGTCTCTTAACAATACATGGTATTTGTATCCTGGATTAAAAAACAGTGCTATGTGGTCCCATTGGTAATTAGATCTTGATTTTGCTAGAAATTCTCAAATGCCTTTTTTTTTTTTCTTTTTTGTGTGAGGGGTTATCACTGCAGTTCCTCATTTCTGGGAAATCCCTGGAGAAGGAAACAGCAACCCACTCCAGTATTCTTGCCTGGAGAATTCCATGGACTATATGGTCCATAGGGTCACAAAGAGTTGGACACTACTGAGCAACTTTGATTTCCTTCACTTTGACATCTTTACATTTCTTGGAACTTAGAGAATCTACATCTAGCTCCTATAGCCCTTCTGAGTTCTTCAGTCTTGTGTTTAATTTTCCTAGGTCTCCTTCATCCATAAAAATTATGGTCAACAGACAAGAAGAGGACGGAATAAATGAAGTCTCTTATGGAAAGTAGAGGTCAAACATCCACGGTCCTTCACCACTCAAGAGTTACATGAGACCTCATCCACCTACACCAAGAATCAGTACACAAATACCAATGGTTTGGACTTCCCTGGTGGTGGAGTGATGAAGAATGCACCCGCCAGTGCAGGAGACATGGGTTGGAGTCCCTGGCCCAGGAAGATTCCATATGCCTCAGGGCAAATGAGCCTGTGCACAACAACTACTGAGCCTGGGCTCTAAAGCCCAAGGGCCACAACCACTGAGCCCACGTGCGGCAACTACTGAAGTCCACGTGCTCTAGAGCCCAAGGGCCGCAACCACTGAGTCCACGTGCTGCAACTACTGAAGTCCACGTGCTCTAGAGCCCGTGCTCCGCAACAAGAGAAGCCACTGCAATGAGAGGCCTGTGCACGGCAACGAAGAGTAGCCCCCTCACCACAACTAGAGAAGAGCCTGCGCGCAGCAAAGGAGACCCAGCACAGCCATAAATAAATAAAAAATAAAAATAAACACCAATGGTTCAATTGTGATTTTATTTTTAATGCTTCTGCTATTATGTTGAATTGTTGAAGTCACTGTCAAAGCATTCTGAAAGGAGGTCAAATATTAACACATATCCTCAAAAATAGAACTAGAACCTACTAACATTTATCTTAAATTTTTTCAAGAGTTCCTGGATCTAATCTAGCAGCTTAAAGATGCGTCATCAAAAGCAAATGATAATGATATTATCCAAAGCATCCATTACAGGCTTCATTATTCAAACAGAAATGCCTGAGGGAGACCTGATCAGTGAAAGTAAGGCAAAATGAACTACCTTCTACCATGGAATCAAAACGTTTAAAAATATACAGGAAAGGATGACTTAACGAAAGAAATCCCATAGCAACTCAATCCCGCCAGCAATGGAAATCTTCGAACACTACTGGGCCTCTAGGACAAATAAAAAGCAATAGTTATCTACATCATATTGCACATAGCACAGAGGCAATCAATATAGCAACTTTAGAGATCTTTGCTTCTTAAGATTCATTATTATGGCAGAAACTTTTTCAAAACTGCATAAATAGTGCTACTCTTTTTTTGAAGTACATAAATGCAAAAGAGGCCATAATCTCTCAGAACAACACTTACAAATTATAGTAGCAGAATTATCTACCAAGGACAAACAGACTCACCCATTAACAAGCAGCAGTTTAATGCTGACTGTCTCATTGAAGTAAATAAGCAGTAAGTAAATGGATGGCAATGGTATATTCCTTTGCTAGAGCTGCCATAACAAAGTACAACAGACCAGAGGTTTAAACAACAGAAATTTATTTCCTCATAGTTCTATAGGATAGAAGTCTAAGAGCAAGATATGGGCAGCACTGGTTTCATTTTGAGGCCTCTCTCCTCAACTTGCAGATGGCCTCCTTCTCACTAGGTCTTCACATGGTACATGGTATTTCTCATGTGCATGCAAATGCTTGTGTCCAAATTTCCTCTTCTTAAAGGACACCATGTGTGTGTGCACGCTCAGTCTTGTCTGACTCTTTTCAACCCCATGGACTGTAGTTTGCCAGGCTCCTCTGTCTATGGGATTTCCCAGGCAAGAATACTGGAGTCAGCTGCTATTTCCTACTCCAGGGGATCTTTCCAACCCAGGGATCAAACCCGCATCTCCTGTGTCTCCTGCATTGGCAGGTGGATTCTTTACCACTGCACCACCTGGGAATCCCCTATAGGACACCAGTCTTATTGGATTAGGGCCTACAGTAAAGACTTCATTTTAATTTAATTACCTCCTTAAAGTCCTTATATCCAAATACAGCTACATTCTGAGCTACTGGCTAGTTGGGACTTCAACATATAAATTCGAGAGGACAAAATGCAACCCATAATAGATGACCTGGTCTGCTCAACAAACTGGATTACCTTCTTTCAGAGGGAAGTTTCTAGCAATACAGGACTTCCTCCAGAACAAGAAAAGTCTCAAACAAGCAACCTAACTCCACAGGTAGAAGAACCAGAAAAAGAAGGACAAATGAAGTCCAAAGTCAATAGGAGGAAGGAAATAAAATAGATCGGAGTGAAAAAAATAAAATAGAGACTGAAAAGAGAACAGAATATAAAAAAGAGTGTATACACATATACATATAACTGATTCACTGTTGTACAGCAGAAACTAACCCAATGTTGTAAATCAACTATACGCCAATAAAAATTTTTTTAAAAAAAGAAAATACAGGCAGTACACTCTTTGACATCTCTCTTCATGTTATCTTTCTGAATGTATCTCCTCAGACAAAGGAAGCAAAAATAAAAATAAACAAATGGGACTACAGCAGACTAGAAACTTTCTGCACAATATAAGAAACTATTAACAAAATGAAAAGACAGTTTATTGAACAAGATAAGATATCTGCAAATTATATACTCAATAAGGGATTAGTATCCAAAATATACAAACAACTCATACAATTCAACAATGAAAAAACTAATAACCCATTAAAAATATAAGCAAAGGAGACATTTTCCAAAGACATACGGATGGCTAAGAAGCACATGAAAAGTTGTTCAATATCACTGTGTAATCCAAATCAAAAACACAATGAGCTACCACCTCATGCCTATTAGAATGACTATTATCAAAAAGCCAAGAAATAACAAGTGCTGGCAAGGATATAGAAAAAAACAAACCCTCACACACTGTTGGTGGGAATGTGAACAGGTGGAAAATACTATGGATATTCCTCAAAAAATTAAAAACAGAACTACCATATGATCCAGCTATTCTACTTCTGGGTTTTTATCAAAAGAATATGAAAGCAGTAATTCAAAAAGATATATACACCCATATATTCATTACAACATTATTGACAAGAGCCAAGATATGGAAACAACCTAAGTGCCCATCAACAGATGAATGGACACAAAACATGTGGTATATACATATTCACAATGAAATACCACTCAGTCATAAGAAAGATGAAATCTTGCCATTTATGACAAGATAGATGGACTTTGATAAGGTATTATGATAAGTGAAATGTCAGGTAGAGAAAGACCAATACCATATGATTTCATTCACATGTAGAATATTTGAAACAAACTAAATAAATAAAGTAAACCAAACAAAAATGAACAAGTAGATACAAAGAACAGAGTCAATGTGAAGTCCAGTGGGCCTTAGAAAGCATCATTACAAACAAAGCTAGTGGAGGTGATGGAATTCCAGTTGAGCTATTTCAAATCCTGAAAGAGGATGCTCTGAAAGTGCTGCACTCAATATGCCAGCAAATTTGGAAAACTCAGCAGTGGCCACAGGACTGGAAAAGGTCAGTTTTCATTCCAATCCCAAAGAAAGACAATGCCAAAGAATGCTCAAACTACCACACAATTGCACTCATCTCGCACACTAGTAAAGTAATGCTCAAAATTCTCTAAGCCAGGCTTCAGCAATACATGAACCATGAACTTCCAGATGTTCAAGCTGGTTTTAGGAAAAGCAGAGGAACCAGAGATCAAATTGCCAACATTCGCTGGATCATCGAAGAAGCAAGAGTTCCAGAAAAACATCTATTTCTGTTTTATTGACTATGCCAAAGCCTTTGACTGTGGATCACAATAAACTGTGGAAAATTCTTCGAGAGATGGGAATACCAGACCACCTGACCTGCCTCTTGAGAAATCTGTATGCAGGTCAGGAAGCAACAGTTAGAACTGGACATGGAAAAACAGACTGGTTCCAAATTGGGAAAGGAGTACATCAAGGCTGTACATTGTCACCCTGCTTATTTAACTTATATGCAGAGTAAAATCCTGGGCTGGATGAAGCACAAGCTAGAATCAAGATTGCTGGGAGAAATATCAATAACCTCAGATATGCAGATGACACCACCCTTATGGCAGAAAGCAAAGAAGAACTAAAGAGCCTCTTGATGAAAGTGAAAGAAGAGAGTGAAAAAGTTGGCTTAAAGCTCAACATTCAGAAAACTAAGATCATGGCATCATCTGGTCCCATCACTTCATGGCAAATACATGGGGAAACAGTGGTAACAGTGACAGACTTTATTTTCTTGGGCTCGAAAATCACTGCAGATGGTGACTGCAGCCATAAAATTAAAAGATGCTTGCTCCTTGGAAGAAAAGTTATGACCAACCTAGACAGCATATTAAAAAGCAGAGACATTACTTTGCCAACTAAGGTCCATCTAGTCAAGGCTAAGGTTTTTCCAGTAGTCATGTATGGATGTGAGAGTTGGACTATAAAGAAAGCTGAGCACCAAAGAATTGATGTTTTTGAACTGTGGAGAAGACTTTTGAGAGTCCCTTGGACTGCAAGGAAATCCAACCAGTCCATCCTAAAGGAGATCAGTCCTGAATATTCATTGGAAGGATTGATGTTGAAGCTGAAACTCCAATACTTTGGCCACCTGATTCGAAGAACTGACTCACTGGAAAAGACCCTGATGCTGGGAAAGATTGAAGGCAGGAGGAGAAGGGGACGACAGAGGATGAGATGGCTGGATGGCAACACCAACTCGATGGACATGAGTTTGGATGAACTCCAGGAGTTGGTGATGGACAGGGAGGCCTGGCGTGCTGCAATTCATGGGGTCGCAAAGAGTTGGACATGACTGAGTGAATGAACTGAACTGAACTGAACAGAGGAAAAGGAGCAGGAATAGGGGAAAGCATGAAAAGGGTAAAGGGGATCAACTGTACTGCGATGAATGGCAACTGAATTTGGGGTGGTGAGCATGCTGTAGTGTATACATGAGTAGAAATATAATGTGGTACATATGCAACTTATATGATGTTATAAACCAATGTTACTAATAAAATTTTTTTTAAAACAGGATAATTTTATTTTTTAATTAATTTATTTAATTGCAGGCTAATTAGTTTACAATATTATAGTGGGTTTTGCCATACGTTGACATGAATCAGCCATGGGTGTACATGTGTCCCCCATCCTGAACCCCCCTCCCACCTCCCGCCCCATCCCATCCCTCTGCATTGTCCCAGTGCACCGGCTTTGAGTGCCATTTCATGCTTTGAACTTGGACTGGTCATCTATTTCACATATGGCAATATACATGTTTCAGTGCTAGTCCCTCAAATCATCCCACCCTGGCCCTCTCCCACAGAGTTCAAAAATCTGTTCTTTATATCTATGTCTCTTTTGCCATCTCGCATATAGGGTCATCGTTACCATCTTTCTAAATTCCATGCTGCTGCTGCTGCTGCTAAGTTGCTTCAGTCGTGTCTGACTCTGTGCAACCCCATAGACAGCAGCCCACCAGGCTCCCCATCCCTGGGATTCTCTAGGCAAGAATACTGGAGTGGGTTGCCATTTCCTTCTCCAATGCAGGAAAGTGAAAAGTGAAAGTGAAGTCGCTCAGTCGTGTCCAACTCTTAGCGACCCCATGGACTGCAGCCTACCAGGCTCCTCCGTCCATGGGATTTTCCAGGCAAGAGTACTGGACTGGGGTGCCATTGTCATATGTGTTAATATACTGAATTGGTGTTTTTCTTTCTGACTTATTTCACTCTCTATAATAGGCTCCAGTTTCATCCACCTCACTGGCTCTTCGTCTGCATTTTCTTTGTGGGTTAGTTGCTTAGTCATGTCTGACTCTTTTCGACCCCAAGGACTATAGCCTGCCAGGTTTCTCTGTCCATGGGGTTGTCCAGGCAAGATTACTGGAGTAGATTGACATTCCCTTCTCCAGAGGATCTTCCAGACCCAGGGGTCAAACCCTGGTCTCCTGTATTTTCCTTATATCTTTAAAAATTGATAAAAATAGGACTTCCCTGGTGGCACAGTCCACCTGCCAATGCAGGGGACACAGGTTCGATCCGTGTTATGGGAATATTTCACATGCCACGGAGCAGCTAAGCTCGTGCACCTGAGAGCCCGTGTGCCACAACAAAAGAAGCCACCACAATGAGAAGCTCAGGCACCAGAACCAAGTGTAGGCCCTGCTCGCAGCAACTAGAGAAAGCCTACGCAAAGCAATGAAGACCCTGTGCAGGCAAAAACTTTAAAACAAATAAATAAAATGAAATAATTGACTAAAATAGCTACATTGTTTTGTCTCACTTAATGTGACGAGATGAGCAATCACTAGAAGTATGCCCAGCTCCCTCGTAAACTGACAGTCCCGTGATCAAAGCAGCAACAGGACTCCAGACAGACAGCACAGACTGAACGCCAGCGCATAACTGAACGTCACAAGGTCTCAGGCTGGATATGACCACACGGGATTTAAAGTGGGTAAAATGGGTAAAGGGCTTAGCAGAGGTTCTATTACTATTACGACTGCAGTTGAAAGCCTTCCTTCTACAGATTCTGGAAACTAGGAAATGCAGCATTTAGCCTCTGAGTTAGCAGCATCTTAAAGAAACAGAATCCTGAGATGGAGAGCCATGTTACTCATCATTTCTAGCTCTTTTATTAGACTCAGACCCATAAAACATGCCTGAGTTGGCAGCCTCGGCACAAGGCTGAGACCAAAGGCCAGAATTCCGAAAAGCCAGTGCCTTCCCTCGCCCAGATGTGTGCGAGGAATTCCAGCAGTGAGAATAAAGGATGGAGAGCAGGAGAGGAGAGGGGTGGGGCAGGGGTTAGCACTGAGCTACATGATCAGCTAACCTAGGTCAAGAGTCAAGCCTCCTGGCTTGGGAAAGATCTCCTGGAGAAGGAAATGGCAACCCACTCCAGTATTCTTGCCTGGAAAATTCCATGGACAGAGGAGCATGGCGGGCTACATACAGTCCATGGGGTTCCAAAGAGTTGGACCCAACTGAGCGCACACACATTCATACATACATATATATGGAGAGAGAGAGAATCAGTGTGTGTAAAATTTGGTTATTTACAGTATTTAATCTTACTATCTTGCATTTCTAGTTAATATTTTTCTTAGGTTTCTTTCCTAAATAATATTTTTTTCTGTTATATGTCAATGTTTGGCAGAAATCAACATAATACTGTAAGGCAATTATCCCTCAATTAAAAATAAATAACTTTTTTATTTTTATTTTTCTGTTATTAAAAAAAAAGAAGAGTCAAGCCAACTCAGAAGCCAAGATGAAAGCCTGGATGGAAGCCAGGATGGCCCACCCTGGGCTGCAGCGAAGGCAAGTCTGCCTCAGTCTTCTGCAGCCACAGCTCTGAACGCTTTCTCTGGTTCATTCACAAAAGGAAAATGGGGCAGGAAGCCTATTCACCTCCACACATTGTGTCTTATAAATTCAACTTTGAGTTCAAATCTCCAAATGTGAAGAGCTGAAAAAACACACAACAGAACAAGACTGAAATTCCCCCTCCAAATCCAGTGACTCGGGGTGGGCAGCTTGCCTCCCATCCACCAATGGGTGGTTCAAGCTTCTTCAAGGGAAGGGGCCCACTGGTTTTCACTCACACCAGGGGTTCGATGCTTTCCTGCTCCCAAACCTTTGCTCTGCTCCTTTCCCACGTGGAATGTACCTTTCTCCTTCCCACATCTGCTACAGCAGACCCTGACATCCCCTGTCCACATGCCTTCAGCAGGAACCTCAACATGCTGAAGGCAGGTGACTAGAAATACCTAAGACTCTTGGCTTTTTTCTACCTCACAGGAGACAAGAGCAACATGCTGAAGAGGTACCACTCCCAGAAACAGCCCTTAACCAACAACAGACTGCAGTCAGTGGACGAAACTCCAGTTTCCTCCATCCTCAGTTGGATAATATTCTGGCATGTTCTAGAGAATGAACCCAAGAATTCCAGGATTTCCTCAGTGGGAATGAGCCCCAGTTGGGCACATGGGAAATCTCTCTTTTAAAGCTCCACCCCATCCACATCTCACTTCCTAACTCCCTGAAGGTATTTTCTGGAAATCCTGCCTCAGGATCTGCTACCAGAGGAAGCAAACCCAAGACAGCATCCTTTAAGACAAATATTAAATTTCATCTTCCCCATAAGACCTTCCAGCACTAAGGCCTCCCAAGTCACTTCCTATCATATTTAATACAATTTGTATATATTTTAGTCTCTGTTGTGGGCTCTCAGAGAGGAGGGATTCTTTTACAGTCCTGAAACCCCTGGGTTGCTCCGCACAGTATCTTAAGGCAAACTAGATGCTCAATAAACGTTTGCTGGCTGAACAAAGAATAAATTAATCATATTAATCAGCATGAAAGCCAGGGTTTTTATTGAATCTAGCTGAAACTACATCAATGTAGATGTTTCCTTCTTTCTTTTTTATATTATTTTTGTGATTTTGTTTGCTTGTGTTTTTTTTCAGTTATTTACGTATTCCTCTATTTTTGGCTGTGCTGGGCCTTCACTGCTGCACGGGTTTTCTCTAGCTGCGTCGAGCAGGGGGCGGCAACTCTCTGCTCACGGTGTTCTGGCTTCTCGTTGCGGTGGCTGCTCTTGTTGCACAGCACAGACCCAAGGGTGCGCAGGCTCCAGGAGCTGTGGCGTATGGGCTCAGCAGTCACAGCGCCTGGGTTCTAGAGCACAGGTTCAACAGCTGTGGTGCACAGGCTTAGTTGCTCTGCAGCATGTCGGATCTTCCGAAACCAGGGATCAAACCTGTGTCTCTCGCACTGGCAGGCAGATTATTCACCTCTGAGCCACCAGGGAAGCCCCCGCCACCAGGGAAGCCCCTCTTCTTTTAAAACCATTGCATGAACTACTTTTCACAAGCAAACCACTGTATGCATGTACTTCTTTAAATCAACATTTTCTAGATATTCATCTCAAATCAAATACCCCTGATTCTCCCCACATCAGAACAAAGCCACTCACCTCCCAGGGAAATGGAGGAATAAAGAAGGGTGTCTTCCATATAGATGGCTAACAAACACATGAAAAGATGCTTAACCTCACTCATTATCAAAAAATGCAGATCAAAACCACAATGAGGTACCATCTCACGCCGGTCAGAATGGCTGCGATCCAAAAGTCTACAAACAATAAATGCTGGAGAGGGTGTGGAGAAAAGGGAACCTTCTTCTACTGTTGGTGGGAATGCAATAGTACAGCCACTATGGAGAACAGTGTGGAGATTCCTTAAAAAACTGGAAATAGCACTGCCATATGACCCAGCAATCCCACTGCTGGGCATACACACCGAGGAAACCAGAACTGAAAGAGACACGTGAACCCCAATGTTCACTGCAGCATTTTTTACAATAGCCAGGACATGGAAGCAACCTAGATGTCCACTGGCAGACAAATGGATATGAAAGCTGTGGTACATATATACTTTTGAATATTACTCAGTCATTTAAAAGAATGCATTTGAATCAGTTCTAATGAGGTAGATGAAACTGGAGCCTATTATAGAGTGAAATAAGTCAGAAAGAAAAACACCAATACAATATACTAACACATATATATGGAATTTAGAAAGATGGTAACGATGACCCTATATGTGAGACAGCAAAAGAGACATAGATGTAAAGAACAGTCTTCTGGACTCTGTGGGAGAACGCGAGGGTGGGATGATTTGAGAGAATAGCATTGAAACATGTATATTATCATATGTGAAACAGATCACCAGCCCAGGTTCAATGCATGAGACAGGGCGCTCAGGGCTGGTGCACCGGGATGACCCTGAGGGATGGGATGGGGAGGGAGGTGGGAGGTGGGGTTCAGGATGGGGAACACATGTACACCCAGGGCTGATTCATGTCAATGTATGGCAAAAACCACTACAATATTGTAAAGTAATTAGCCTCCAATTAAAATAAATTAGTTAATTTTAAAAAAAGAAGAGACCAAAGACCACACAAATTGTTCATCCACAACCTTCCCCTGCACTTCCCCTAGACTGACCCATTCACAACAGAACTCTGCTCACGCTGCAGTGTGGAAAGCAAACCACAGATAGCTGATAACTACACATGCATAATTATTTTAGTTTGGTCCCTGTTTGACAATAATGATACAGCTTTTAGCATTCTGCTTTTCATTCAAAATCAGAGTTGTTTTTGTCAGTTCACTTAGGTCCCATGAGGCAAAGTCCTTACTCTCCAAGCTGCTCTAGGTCCGCTCCTCAGTTTTAAGCTACAACCATCCAATATTGATGCCTCACATAGATTTCACCCAATTGGAGTTTTCCTGATTGTTCAAAACAAATGTACAGGAGAGACTGTAAGACCCCCTTATTCTCTCATTGCATAGTGTTCTCTCAGGAACAAACTGCTGTCTTATTGCACCTGAGACATCCTGAGATTTCTTCCATCTCTGTGCCAGGCAAAGGCCAGAAGGACTGCACGGATTTCACTTTACAATAAACATGAGAGCATGCTGAAGGCTTCAGCAGCCATATCAGACACAATCAAGTGGAATATCCAAACAGTCAATGACTTACAAGTCTTGTCGTGCTTTTTAATGGATTTCGGGTAAGCAGCTGGAGAAGGACCAAATGTATTGCAAATTGGTTTTTAACTCAACAAAAGTATGTTGTCTGAATTCTCAGTGCTCATTACCTTGAATACATATCAACCTTGGCCTGTCAAATTGTCCTCAAGTTTTCCTTCAGTCTAACTTCCAGCAAGGTAAAGATCACAGAGTATACTACCCTCATGTACAAAAATGAGGGGAAAAAAGTACTGACAGAAAACAAAGCAAAGACTTACTGTGCTTTTCTTATTAGACCATAAGTTCCATGAGGTCACTGATTCTCTTTTTCAATCCTAAATTCCCCAACACCCAGCCCCATGACAGCCTTGCTGTGGCAATAATAATTAAGCATAAATACAAATATATATTGAATGTGTTAATCAACTCAGGCTGCCACTATAAGATACCATAAAGTGCGTGCTTTAAACAACTAGAGATCTATTTCTCACACTTCTGGAGACTTTCCAAGAACAACATTCTGGCAGATTCAAATCCTGGTGAGGGCTCTCTTCTTGGCTTACAGACGACTGCCTTCTTGCTGTGTCCTTACATGATAGAGAGAGAGAGACAGCAAGCTCTCTGGTGTCTTTCTGATAATAACACTAATCTTATTAGATCAAGCCTCCACCATATGACCTCATTCAACCTTAATTACCTCCTTAGAGGCTCTGTCTCTAAATACAGTCATGTTTCAGGTTAAGGTTTCAACATAGAAATTTTAGGGGGAATTCAGTCCACAGCATCAAGCATGTCTTTCCAATTAGCAGACATGTATAAGTACCACCATTATCTCAGTTAGTCCTTATAGCAACATACAGCTTAAACAGGAAACTAAAGCTTAGGAAGCTAAGCCTCCAGCTCCCATCTCTTCCTTGTATTTCAGACAGCTCTATCCAACCTCCATGTAGACATGTCCCAGAGCCCTCAAATCAGTGATGTCTACCCTGATTTCACATTCTTTTCTCTTCACCATTTAACCTGTTTGTTCCTTGTGCTGCCCATTTCAGCTTGATTCCATCTTCTACTCAGTTATGCAATCAAGGTACCAGTTAACTTTAAGTCTTTTTTCTGCCTTGTCACCCACATCAAAGCTATCCTAATGATTTTTATCAATCAAAGATTTTTTAAAAGCATTCCCTCTCCATGCCTTTCAGCATTTCTTGAGAACAGAACTTGTGTTTACTCCCCTTACTTCATTTTTCACAGCCTAGGCTATAATAGCCAAGTACTTAGCATGACATACAAGATCTTCCAGGAACTGAGCTGTCCCTAGCTCTGCCTCTCCTGACTTATCTCCCTCCGCGTCAATCTTGTAATTTACCAAGAAATTCAACAAAACTTAACTTGCCACACTGCTGCATGGCCCTGCCTCCATAGCATACACTCTCTGCTCTGCCCAGAATACAGTTCTCCATTTTCTCACTTTCCAATCCATCTCTAACACTTCTGTTCCTCCAAGATTTAGCTCAAGCATCACCTTTCCTAAGATGCTTTTCCACACCCTTCCACCCTAAAGAGCTTCCAATCTCCAGTGCCTCCATAGCATTCCAACCAACATGGATTGCTGGTTCATTATCACCAGCACAATGAATTTCACACTCCTGTAAAATTATATCTATTGGCCTCTGCCAAGTAATAAGCTCCTTAAGGCAAGGGCTGCTCATAGTAGGTGCTCAACTTGATTCCTCTGCATGTTAAATATTAGTGGTAAATAATTTTGGGGTGTGTCTACAGACCTCTAAGTACCCTGGACATCCCCATATGATCCTTTCTCAGTCATCTGGGATGCTGGGCTATGGCCAGGATGTTTTAATGTTCAACCACATAGCAATGTTGGTTGCTATCACCAAGGCACAGTCTGATATGACAGCATCCATTACAGTAAGAGTTAAAGGAACAGAAGATCTAAACAAACTAAAATTAGCTATATCTTGTTACTCAACATAGTCTAAGTATTGGCAAGACAAATCTCTCAGGCAGGCACAGTGCTGACCCAGCATGGTGAAAAGGAACTCAACTAATACTCAGCAGACTCAAAGACGAAAACCTGAAATATCTGTAACAGAGGAAATTCTGAGTTCTGCTGATTCATCCTGACTTAAAGCTGCAATTACACTTGAGTAAGGAGTACCCAAGCTGACTCTGCATTTTTTTTTTCTGCAGAGGTCTCAGAATTTGGCACACAAGAAATGTAATAGTTGTTCTTTGGAGTCTTTTGTAATTTCTCAGATATTGAACTGTGGTCACCGACATTACAGTGTCTGATAGCATTACGTGGTATCTTTCTGGCAAAAATGCAGTCTTAGTCAAAATACTGATGAGAGTTTAAGATACTGACTGGAGCTTCTCAAACTACAGAAAACCCTGCAGGAATGCTCCTTCACCAAAGAAATATTCGCTGCTGGCTCAATTAGAGACTGAAGAGTCCTGCTTAAGGCAACAGCTCTTGTTCATGCTTTGTCCAAAGACATCTGTGCAACTAGTTCCAACTTGGGAAATAGCATTTAAATATCAACATAAACACATGCTCAGAGGAAAATCAGGTAAATCTTCATCAGGATCAAAATTTCTAAGAAAGTGTATTAGAGCAAATTAGGAAGCAAAGAACCTTCTCAAAATAGGTACTATTTGCAAGTCATCATTTTCTTTACTCTTCATACAGAAGTCATGTGAACTGCATATTGAAAGGTAAAGAGGAATTTCTAGACNACACTTGAGTCAGTAATTTATCATGCTTGCTATATATATATATATAGTAAGGATTATAGTTAGCACTTAATTAGCTAGCATCACTTCAAATATTTATTCCATTTAAAATCACATTTAAGTACTCCATTTGAGATTTTTAATACATTAAATGTCTCTCCTTTCAGCAAAAGAAAATAATTAACTTCAGGCTTTATATTTTTCTTTAGGTGCTATATGACATATAATTAGCTAAAAAATATCAGTTGCTTCAACAACAGATATTATTTTGACAAAACTATTATCATGAAGTAGAGTTTTAATCCAATTATTTCTTGACACGATCATAATTAAATACTTACTTGTTCAATGTGAGGTCAAGAATGAATTTGGAGCCAAAGGCTTCAATCTGGAAGCTTGCCTGGGCCAGATGGACAGCCTATGGATTCAAAAAGACAGAAAGAACCTTAGTTTACTTTCATATCTTTAAAGCTGATTATATTGATATCAAGAATGATATTTAATAAGAAGAATATTTTATGGACTGATTCATTTCTTTATGTATCCCTATATAATAATTTATTTATTTAAAAAGAGAACAGGGATATTGTCATGGTTTTACTTGGAAGGCCTAAATATCTGTTTAGCAAGAAACTAATAAAAGTCCTTTAAAAAGGAATCCATTTTGATAAAAATTAAGAGCAGATTCAACTGAACTTTCAAAGTGACTGTGATGAATTATGCAAAAGTCTGACTAATTAAAGCTTGATTTCAGCCTATTTTGATCACAAAGCTAACCAATTCTTTCTGCACACCTAAGTGAAAACTCATGTCAGTGTTCTGCTCTTCATCAGGAATTGGAACTTTCTCTAAATGATTTATCAGCAGAATGTCCTGGTAAAAGAACCTTTCAACTTCAGAAAGCACGTCGAACCAGGCCCTCTGTGGATACTGAGAGTTTCTGTCCCCCTTTGAAAGTTACATATTTACAAATACTGTCCTCATTGTGATTTAACCCAAAATGTAAAGATAATCTCATCTCAACATGAGTCATAGGTTCTAGGTATTAAAGGGGCTTCCCAGCTGGTGCTGGTGGTAAAGAACCCACCCGCCAATGCAGGAAACACAACAGATTCGGGTTCAATCCCTGGATCAGGAAGATCCCCTGGAGAAGGGCATGACAACCCACTCCAGCATTCTTGCCTGGAGAATCCGATGGACAGAGGAGCCTGGCGGGCTATGGTCCTAAAGATTAGAATAGCTCACAGAAGCATCTTGAATAATATAAATCGACAAATCAATGAAGTTTTGTTAAAGTATTATCCAAGAAAAAATTCCCCTTTGTCATCATATCAGAAAAAAAAGAACAAAGATAAATGTAACCTACCCCCCCAACCCCTTGATCACAAACACCCTTCCTCCAGACTTCATTCTTAAGGCACAGTGGGTGTCATCTATGAAGTGTTACATGCATAGCAACCAGACACTTTTCACTCCCACTCTCCTCAATGCCACTGCTTGTTCCTCTTGTTCCACTCTTGTTCCTCCTCCACTTCCCATTATCAAAATCCTACTCTTTCTTCAAGGGCAGACCAATGACATGACTTTCCAGTAAGCCTTCTTCACACACACCTGCTGGGAATGAACTTGAGGCTTCAGGAGCACTGTGCCCTCCCTCCAAGTGATGGATAATCACTTTCCATTCTGGACGGTTTGCTTCACAACTGATATCACAGGGATCTTGCAAACATCTGGACATTAACCATCCTTCCCCAAAATATATGAACTTTCATTAACTAACCAAATATTTATAATCAGGACTATTTCACCATGCCAAATCCATAAAATACTATAAGTAAACCATGACTTCAACTTCTTGTCAAGCATAACTGCTGATCTGATAGTCACTCAATAGTCAGCAAATAAAATTAAGAGGAAATTAACATATTAAATTTTAAATACAGAACAATGAGAGAGAAGGTGCTTCAATCTCTAATACCATGGGATATCATGTCAGACCCCAAACAACCATGTAGAACAGGGTCATTATCCTTGATCTGAGCTTCCTGTATTCAGACAACTCCTTGAGAGAGAAATTTCTGTCGTTAGGTGTGGTCTCTGTTATCTGCAGCAAAACCTCTATTCACCTAATACAACTATCACAAAGTCTTTCACCTAAATTCATTCTGTTTTGAAGCACTAATTTTTGCATGAAAATTTTTACTTGATGAATAATTTGTAAAGGGGAAAATTTTTCATCTCTGGATTCCAAAAGCTTAAGAAAAGAAAACAGCTTTCTTCCTGGGAATAAAACACGATCCTTAGGCATACTTTCTCTTCAGTTCAGTTCAGTTCAATCGCTCAGTCATGTCCGACTCTTTGCAACCCCATGAACTGCAGCACACCAGGCCTCCCTGTCCGTCACCAACTCCCGGAGTTCACTCAGATTCACGTCCATCGAGTCCATGATGCCATCCAGCCATCTCATCCTCGGTCGTCCCCTTCTCCTCCTGCCCCCAATCCCTCCCAGCATCAGTCTTTTCCAATGAGTCAACTCTCTGCATGAGGTGGCCAAAGTACTGGAGTTTCAGCCTTAGCATCAGTCCTTCCAAAGAAATCCCAGGGCTGATCTCCTTCAGAATGGACTGGTTGGATCTTCTTGCAGTCCAAGGGACTCTCAAGAGTCTTCTCCAACACCACAGTGCAAAAGCATCAATTCTTCGGTGCTCAGCCTTCTTCACAGTCCAACTCTCACATCCATACATGACTACTGGAAAAACCTTAGCCTTGACTAGACGGACCTTAGTCGGCAGAGTAATGTCTCTGCTTTTGAGTATGCTATCTATTAAGGATATTAAATAGTAGAGAAGAGTTCATTAAAGGCACTCTGGCTTAAAAGAGCTGCTAAATGTACTTGTTTGAGCACCTTTATAAACAAGAACATACTGTGGTGAAAAGAGAATAGCTATACATAAAACAAAAACTACACATAGGGACTTCCCTGGTGGTACAGTGGATAAGAATCTGCCTGCCAACTCCAGGGACATGAGTTCAACCCCTGGTCCGAGGAGATTCCACATGCGGCAGAGCAGTTAAGCCTAGGCACCACAACCGCTGAAGCCCACGCACGCTGGAGCCTGTGCTCCACAACAAGAGAAGCCGCTGCAATAAGAAGCCTGTGCGCCACAAGGAAGAGCAGCCCCAGCTCACTGCAACTAGAGAAAGCCTGCGCGCAGCAACAAGACCAGCACGACCGAAAATAGATAACTCGTTTAGTACTGAAGAGAAAAGCCTCACGTAAATTATATGACACCGAAACAAATGGAGTAAAACTTCCAAATGAGTATTCCAAGGAAAAGTGCTTATAATTCAAACTTAGATAAATCTCTGTGTGTCTGTAACTAATCAAGAACCTGATAGTGACCCAGCAAAAGACTCATTTTACAGCTAATAAGCACTGAGACAAGTACAAACCCCAAGAAAACTCTGTTGCAAAATAATGTAGCTGGGTAATAACTGCTTGTGTGTGTGCACGTGTGTGTTAGTTGCTCAGTTGTGTCCCACTCTTTGTGACCCCATGGACTGTAGCCCACTAGGCTCCTCTGTAACTGCTCACTCCATTTCGAAGAAATTATTGCGAGTCAGACAATTTGATCATTGTTAAGTAAGTTTATACTGAGTCAATGTGGCAAGTTTCAGTTTAACAGAATTTAATGAAAAACCTGGCAAATAATATTAATACTGGGATTTTCCTTTGTTTCTTTTATTTAGTCTTTCCACACACAGGTGTTGAGTCCCACCCTATGTAGAAAGATGGCTGGGACACAGCCCAGGCTCAAGAAAGCAGCATCTGCCAGAGAAGGAGGCAGGGCTTCAACCTCCACGTGTCTAAGGGGCCACAGGGACCAAGCCTTCAGTGACAAGGTGCAGTCTGAACAAAGGTTTTAAAAGTAAGAATCCACCTGCCAGAGGACCTACTTACTGTATATAGCATATGGAACTCTGCCCAGTGTTATATGGCAACCTGGATGGGAGGGGAGTTTGGGGGAGAATGGATACATGTATATGTATGGCTGAGTCCCTTCGCCGTTCACTTGAAACTATCACAACATTGTTTGTTAATCAATACAAAATAAAAAGCTTTTTAAAGTATCTATATTTGCATACATTCTATGTGAGTAGCCGACTCATTGGAAAAGACCCTGATGCTGGGAAAGATTGAAGGCAGGAGGAGAAAGGGGCGACAGAGGACAAGATGGTTGAATGGCATCACTGACTCAACGGACATGAGTTTGAGCAAGCTCCAGGAAATACTGAAGGGCAGGGAAGCCTGACTGCTGCAGCCCCTGGGGTCGCAAAGAGTCAGAACACAACAGAGCAACTGAACAACAATAAAATAAAATTAAATGCTATAGATAAAAAATAAAAAGAATCCACCTGCCAGGAGAAGAAAAGATATTCAGGGCCTGGGGAAAAAACAATTATAAAAACAGAGTAAAAAATTAACGTGGAAAATAAATTTTAAAAAAAGTTTTAATGAAATTGCCTATAGGAAAATGGCTTTTGGCGGAAACGTCAATGAATCTGAAAAGGTGGGCTGTGGAGCTTTGTGTGACATGCTCACTGACACGTCTGCTCACATATACATGTGTACAGACAGAGAGCTTTCCTTTAAATGTCCCCACACTTACTCAGCACAGTGTCTGGCATATGCCATCATCATCATCATCAATACCAACACTAGGATTCAAACATATTGACAGACTCCTCTTCACAACAACTGAAACAATTAGTACAACGACATCAAAAACATTCCTGTTTCTCCATAGGAAAAGAAATTTTACTTTGTTACCTTTATCAGAGACTGTTTTAATATCTGAATTCACTTTAATGCTGAGAGGGAGTAAATTTTCCTATAAAATGACTTCAGATTTCCTTAAACATTCATCTTCGTTGCATAGATAGCAAATGGAATTAGTATATTCATCTAAAATATCTGTACCCAACCAATACAATATTGTAAAGTAATTAGTCTCCAATTAAAATAAATAAATTTATATTAAAAATAAATAAAAATAAAATATCTGTACCCACTGAAGCAATTTCAATACAATGGTGTATGCTATTTTTCTCATATTCTCTTTCCTTTGCTATACATTCTGCCTTTGTACACAAAGAACAGATTCTTCTCTAGACCAAAATAAATACCTGACAAATGCTACTTTTCCCTATCATTCTGTTATTTCTGCTCTGTCCTAGACATGATTAAAATGGGCTTTAACTTTTGGAGTCTCTGTGCTATTCCACATCAATTGATCATTTTTTCTTCAACAAAATACCATGTATATAGTTTTGATAATAGTTCATTTTAAATATATTTTCAAATCAGGTAAAATGAGTCATTATTGTTTTACAAATTACATTNATTCCACATCAATTGATCATTTTTTCTTCAACAAAATACCATGTATATAGTTTTGATAATAGTTCATTTTAAATATATTTTCAAATCAGGTAAAATGAGTCATTATTGTTTTACAAATTACATTTTTAGATACTATTTATTTTTATTTCATATTAACCCGATTCTTCTAAAAGATAAAAAAAAAAAAACTTAGAAAAATGGCCAGGACAGGTAGAAAGTTTTTATAATACGTGGCCATATTGCCCATAGCTTATTAAATATTTTAGAGTTAACTGACCAGCACCACTGAAAACACAAAGACTACCTCAAAGAGCATTGCTCTTCTTTTACAAACAAGGACCTGCACAGCGAGGTTTAGAAATATGTTGAATAATACAGAATCACAGGAATACTCCAGAGAAGAGTACATGAACCACCCATCAGGTCATAACGGGTTATTTTCTCCATCAGGATATCTGCTAAACAGATTCAAAGATTAACACTTGTTTTTACAAGCCCATCACTATAATAGCACTGTGGTAGAATGCAGGGTTTTAGAGTCGAAGAGCGTTATTTCACGACAAGAAAAAGCACAACCCTGGGCTCAGAACTACCACCCTGAAGGACTGAGAGCAGCTGTTGCCTAAGCGCTTTGGTATTTTTCTTTTGACTCAGAATCTGGCACAGGGAAATTACAGGAGCCCAATAAACAAAAACAACTAAACTCAATTATATACACAAACCTCCTTCACTAAAGAACAATTTACACATCTTAACAATGTGCTGTCGCTTCCCTGTGTTTTTCCCCTTTTAGTAGATGGCACCTAATGGTATTGGGTTAGCCAAAAAGTTTGTTCAGGTTTGTCCATAACACCTTCTAGAAAAACCCAAACGAACTTTGTGGCCAATTTAATACCATATTAAATAACTTACAAGACCATCAGACTCCTCAGCTAAGACTGGCTTTGCATCTTATCCACCAGTGTTATGCTACTAAGCAATCATAAATATTCAGCTTTCGGTAAGGTACACTATATAAGCTGAAGTGACATAGTGGTTTTCTTGGGACTTACATTCTAGAATAATTAACATTAATATGGACATGAAAACAATGGAAAAAGATGACTATCTACTTATAGAAATGAAAAGCAAGTATTTCCAGGATATACATGTTTTCATGCAAAAATGCTCCACACATAACAAGTATTCCATCAGTATTCTGTACTACTTATAAGGACTTGTGAATTCTACAGAGTATGTGCATAACTGAAATAGAATATGGGAAACAAGCAGTTTACACTTTCTCAAATTCAGAAAACATTACAAGACTGAATTCCGTATTTCAGTAGAAAGTGAGCAACTTGAATTGCGGTATCCATGCTATCAATGTCAACATTCACTGAGCATGTATTTTACTTTACTATGCTCTATAAGAGACATGGTTAGGGTAACAGAGGAAAATTTAGACATTTCTCTGCCCTTAAGATATATTCAGTTCATTTAAGTAATGAAGGAAACATATCCTGAGTGGCAGAGCAATAATACAAGAAAAAGCTTTACAAATAGGGAGCGAAAGACCTGGAAGGTATCAAGCAAGCCTGAGAAGACACCACTGAGATGACTTCAGCTCTGCTTCCTAAAGAGGAGAGCTGGGGGCTCTAGGAAAGAAGGTGCTTGAGAAAGAAAACTGCTATAATTAGAGTTCGAAGAAAGATTAATAAAACTGCATTAGACACGGTCTCATTAGTCATCAACTGTTCAGCTGTTTCATGTTTTCCATTATCCCTTCCAGCAGAAAAGACACTGTAGGTGGGCTTCCCAGGTGGCTCTAGAGATAAAGAACTTGCCTGCCAACACAGGAGACATAAGAGAAGCAGGTTCGATCCCTGGGTCGGGAAGATCATCTGAAGGAGAACATGGCAACCCACTTCAGTATTCTTGCCGGGAGAATCCCATAGACAGAGGAGCCTGGCAGGCTGCAGCCTCTGGGGTCGCAGAGTTGGTCACGACCGAAGTGACTTAACACACACACATGAGACTGTAGGTAAAATTTTTCTCATTTCCTTCATTGCTATGATAATATTTCTTATTCTATGTTCATTAAAATATCAAACATAGACAATGTGTGTGTCTTTGTATGCACAAGTGCATAAACTATAACTTTTTCAGGAATTGATTTTCCTCCCTTTATCTTTTTGCTCGTGGTTTCCTCCCCTACTCGCAATTATTTTTTTCCAAAGATCCTTCAAGAGTCCACCGTTTTTTCTTCACAGTGGGAAGAGTTCACAGAATTTCAAACACTACCTTCTTTTGAGGTCCAGGACATTTTACAATATTTTGGAAAAGACAACCTTGGAAATACTCCAAGAAGGAGAGAACCAGCAGCTCAGATACAAGGAGCCTCCTTTGTTGTAATGAGTTGAGCTGTTGAAGAAAGATGCTTCACTAGGGAGCCGTGCGTCAATCTTGGTTGCACAATATGTTTTTCTCTTCACAGAAAAACAGGAGACACAGAATCCAGTGACCCAAATAATTAAATTGCAATAAGAAACAAACTGCCAAGTTTAAATTGAAATCAGTTTGAAGGAAAGACATCACTTTCTTAAGAACAGATATATGTATAACTGAATCACTTTGCAGTATACCTGAAGCTAACACACAAATAGAAGTTTAAAAAAAAAAAAAAAAGAAAGAAAAATGTAAAAGAAAATGTTAATGTCACTATCAAGAGATTTCCTCATAAGCTGTACAAAATCACCACTTGAGAACTGAACCGATCTAATCTTCTATTGAATAAAGCTGTATAGCAAAGATTTATAATCATAAATAAACAAGAAAATATATTACTTTTCTTTTAGCTCATTCAGGCTTTTCTCTACCTGACTAATCTGGGTTTATCGCACAGCTAAAGAAACATAGAAGTACAACTTGTGGATATTTTTCTGTGTAATGCAAAAACTCAAATATGGGAACATGTTTTAGGAGTTTTAAAGTCCAAAAGAAAACATCAAAAGATCATTTTAAATTACAATCTTGTTCTAATCCCTTCTTCTAAGTTTGCTCACTGGTGATCACCAATGCAGTCAAGACTCATATATAATAAAAATAATAATGCCCAATATTTCTCATGTTTTAATTATCTCAGTTATCTAGAATAATATGAAGCTAGTAAGGCAGATTTTTTTATTAGCCTCCTCTAGAAGAAAGACATTTTTAAAAAGCACAAAGGAGTCAAATGATGCTTTTGTCCAAGGTTGCACATCAAAGAAAGAAAGATCAGGTTCAGTGAGAAAAAGTGCCAAATTCATGCCAGAAGTCCTTAGCCTCCAAACCTCAATGTTTCCTGGTCATTAAAATATATAAACAATAATAGCTTACCAACAGGATGTATGCAATGATTAAATTATATAACAATGTAACAGAAAGTTCCTAGAAAAGGCTGGCCACATAGGAGGAGCTCAATAATTTAGAAAGGAGGGGGGTAAAGTAAAAGGAGAAAGAAAAACAGAAAAAGAAAACTTATTACTGTTTTACAAAGGTTATCAGTCAGCTCCATCTTAAAAGCTCCCTCCCATTATAGCTGGCCACCTCCTAGCAAATCCAACTTGCACTTAGATTCTGCAAAATTTGCAACTTTTATATCTGTATTGCTAGTTACCATCAGGTATTATGTTTTGACCTTGTTCTTGTTCACGTTGTCATGTCTTTAAAATAATATGAATCATTTCCCTGAGAACTAGAACAGCTGCAAATGTTACATGAAGGCAATTTTGCAAATTAAGGTAATTTATTCAATGTTCTTCCCAAGATTCATTTAAATAGGTAGCTTGTGGGAAAGAATATCACAATTCCTTCTAGCATGTTCCATTTCACAGGATTATTGGTTAACCCACTAACAAACTTGCACTGAACCCCTACCTTGTATGAAGTACTGTGGCAGCTGTAAAAGTATAGGAGAATGAGTATTTACACAGTCCATGGAATTCTCCAGGCCAGAATACTGGGGTGGGTAGCCGTTCCCTTCTCCAGGGGATCTTCCCAACCCAGGGATAGAACCCAAATCTCCCACATTACAGGTAGATTCTTTACTGTCTGAGCCACCAGGGAAGCCCAAAAGTATAGGAGAATGAGTATTTATATCAAAAAGTTTATAGTCTGGTTAGGGAAATGAAATGAGAAGCCAAAAAGAAATATAATACTTTAGTTAAATGATAATAGTAATATTATTTATAAAGACACCACAGATGATGTAACCATGATTGATTGCTCAATTTAGTATGAACAAGTATACAATATACGTAGCAAGTGCACTTAAATATGAGGAATGAGAATGTTGAGGTCTAGAGAGAACTAAGAAAAGCTTGTTGGAGAGATCCTTCTCAGCATTTAAAGATAGAATTCAGATAGTTCTAGGACTGATTCAATAGGATAAAATTTCAAAGTATTTCTAAGTGTTTCCTAATAAATATAGACTTAAGAAACATGTTTAAGGTAAAAGACAGGAAGCCTTCCATTCTGGAGGGTTAAACTACAGTTTGAATTGTAGAGTTTAATTGTGAGAATTAAAACCTGGTAATTTATTACAAAACAAGGAATACGCGAGATCAGTAAGTCATGTGAACGCATACAAGTCCAACAAATACTAAGATATTTTGTTAATTAATCTATCTTTCACCCTTAAACTAGGAAGCGGAAATCCTAGCCTGGACGGATATTACAGAAACAATACGAAAACACCACAAAGCACAGACTTTGCACGGGTCAGAGCAGATCAGGCTCTCCCTGTGAAAGAAGCAGGACACCGTTTGACCTTGTTCTCTGTGGCAGCCTCGCCAAGGAAGACAGAACGTCTGTTCTGAAAGAAATCTAGCCAACATCCAATTATCCAATCTGATAATACAGAAAAAAAGGATAGCAGGTTGAATTCTAATTTCTGACCAAATCTGTTATAAGAGCACTCTTCTAAGTAAACCAGTTTTAAAAAGAATCCAGTTTCAGTCCTCCCTTTTTTAACCTACCCCTCAGTTTGAGGTGCTCTCAAAGTAGGATTCAGACAAAAGACAGACACTGAAGAAGAGAGAAAATAGGCATGGATAACCCATCAGATATTTCAGTGAATAAACCGTGAGTTATCTCTACTAAAAATGTATTTGCAAAATTCCTCATGATCAGCCAAAGAAGAGAAGCTACCTCTAATATTATAAGAGGGCTTGAGGGGGTCTTTTAAGCCCTAATGGGTCACATTGAGATTTTCCTTAGTGATCATTTAGCAACCCAAGAGAACTTTGTGAACAATACACTTTCACAGACAAATTCATCTATGGACATTCATATGAACTGTCTTCTATACATTTACCCTTAGTGATTAATGTTGGCAGATATTAAATCGACAATGCCAGTTCAAGAGAGAGATGAAATCATAAGCCTTTGGGCTCTTGCCATTTGAAAATGAGTAAATCATTACAAGTATCACTACAGCTATATTATTTAGCTTTCATGTATTTTCTGAAAGATGAGTGAAAATACAACTCTGACAACAGTTACCATGGAAGCAGTTTCTTTCTGTTGCCTTCCTAAATAGTAAAACTTAATTTGATGCATTAATCTAGTAGCTGAGGTGTGATTCACCTCGTTCTTTTTCCTCGTCAATTTCTACATCACCAAACTATGAGTCTCCCAGGAGTGCTTCTCTCACTGCTGACACTTCCATGATAAAACAAGAACAAATTCTGCCTTTCTAGCAAGAATTACTGAACATCCACTAAATAATTTAAATAAAAGAATAGAAATAGGATATAAGGTTCAGAAAACAAAAAAGAAACAAACACCAAGCTCCATGCTTAATGTCTCTGACTCATATACATGACAGGTGTTTTTTTTTTTAATTTGCTTCTTTAACATTAATACTTTCCTGAAAGAAAAAAACACAACAAACAAACAAAAAAAAATACTTTGAGAGGCAGCTCTCCATGACAAGCCCTACTTTCCTGGGCTTCCCACTCTGGTCCTTGGAATGCTGCCTATTAAGTCCAGTGGACTCAAGTCAACTCAAATATCTATCTAGAGCAAAAGAAGGTTCTTTCACTTGGATCTTTAAGATGATACATAAGGATTAATTAAGAATGAATGAGTCTGAAATACAAAATGAGACAGTAATTTCACTGCTCACCTAATCATTATTATATACAACAAACCATAAATTATACAGAGCAAATTCAAATATTAATGTCCATGTCTCCTTCATTTAAAAACTACTGAAAATGTATAATCTAGAGAGGCTAAGCAGACCTGTCCAGGCCAGATTTCTCTTGAGTTACCTGGACTCTATTGATCTTCATTGGTGGGCCTAACACTATTCTTGTCCAGAACTGATTTGTATTGGAATCTCTGGATCAACTCTGTTATTTCTACTTGAAGAGATGTTTCAGGCTCTGCTTATGAGTTCACGGTACATACATAGCTATTTGACAACAGTATTCCTAAGAGGTCTCTGCTTCCCTTAACTACCCTCTGGAAGATGTGTGTCACAAGTTGTATGTTATAACTCAGCTCTGTCTTGTAGAATAGACAGGTCCTGGGTAGACAGGACCCAGCTCTGTCTACATTTATGGATTAGCAAGAGTTCTATGTTTTCCAGTTCTCAGTTGGATCTGGCTCTGTCCTTTCTTCTGATCTTAGTTATGACCCTGGAAGGGTTGCATTTTGCCCTTTTGTATGAAAAGAGTAACTTACAAACTGGGGGCCAAACCGAAAATGGATTTTCCCATTTCACAAATAGATGCCATTAGGCTTCAAAAGTCACACTATTAAATTGTGTTCTGGGACAGAGGCTCACAACTGTCGTGTATCATAATATTACTCAAAACAAGTAACATGGGCACTACACATACCTTCAGTTCAGTTCAGTTCAGTTCAGTCGTTCAGTCGTGTCTGACTCTTTGCGACCCCATGAATCGCAGCACGCCAGGCCTCCCTGTCCATCACTATCTCCTGGAGTTCACTCAGACTCACGTCCACCAAGTCAGCGATGCCATCCAGCCATCTCATCCTCTGTCGTCCCCTTCTCCTCCTGCCCCCAATCCCTCCCAGCATCAGATTCTTTTCCAATGAGTGACCACTTCCAATTTGCCTTGATTCATGGACCTGGCATTCCAGATTCCTATGCAATATTGCTCTTTACAGCACCTTACTCAAAGTTAGATGTAGAAAAGCTAATATTGATGTGACCTCATCTTCTCTAACATTCAACTTCTATAGAATTCTTCAAAATGCCAACCACAGCCGGTAGTCACAGAATTTTTAAAACTAGCATTTAGAATACTGACTGCTATGCAGAATATTCTGATTATTTTAGAAAACAAATGATAGCTCTCCCTATGTCTCCAGAACATTTTAGGTTCATTAAAGCTCATTTTTATTTCCAAATGAGAACCTATAATTACATGGAACCTTGAAGACATACAAAAATAAAAATAGTACTTTGCAACACATCTATTTCCTCAGATTATATGTGACCTCCTTGGCTTCTACATCACACATGAAATCATTTACCCATTCAACAAATAATTATTGTATCTACCATGTTTTGACCTGAAGCTCCGGATTCCTTGAGTTTATATTTTAGAATGTGTTGAGGGGCAATGGGGAGAAATTGAATCAACTAATAAATGTAAAACACACTGGATGGTGATAAACCCTATAGGTAAAAGGAATAAAGGAAGTAAGAGGCAAAGGGAGTGTACAGTATGAAGAAGTAACAATATTAAATAAAGCGGACAGAGAGAACTCTTTGAAAAGGTGCCATCTGAGCAAAGAGTGGGAGGTGAAGGAACAAACCACAAGGATATCTGCAGAAAGAATTCCAGGTGGAGAGAACGCAGTGGTTGCAAAAGTTCAGAGGCAGGAACATAGTGGGTATGTTAAAGAACTGCAATAAAGCCAGTTTGGATCAAGCAGGGTGTTATAGGCATTGAAGTTAAAGAAGCAACTGAAGTTAGAGAAGTTCAGCTATATAGGATCTTGTGAGTTCTCTGAGTTTTACTTTTAATGAAACAGGAAATCAATAAGGATTTTGAGCAAAGGAGTCACATGACCTGCCTTCCATTTTTCAAAATTCACTAAGGCTGTTGCATTGACAAAAGACTAAAGGTGAGGGAACAGGGGAGAAAGCAGAAAGTCCAGTTAAGAGGCTATTGCAAAAATCCAGGCAGGAGTTGATGATGGGTCTAACATGGGTAGCAACAGTGGAGTCGATGAGACATGGTCGGATTCTGAGTAGCTAGTGAAAGCAGAGTCAAGAAGAGCTAGTTACAGATCAGATATGTATTATAAATGAAATAAGGGGACCAAGAAATTTTGGCCTAAACAACCAGGAGTGAGCAATGTATTGAAATGGGGAATGCTGCAGAAGGAAAACATGGTAGTGAGAATTCAGAACGTCTATTTGAAATCTATTAAGCAGATAACTTACTGTCTAAAATAATTTGGGCTTGAATGAGAAAGCTAAGATAACTGGGGATAACGGGACCGGGAGAAGAGGACTATAGAAGTCAGTACAAAGCAACTCACTCACTGGGTTTTACAATAACATTTTCTGTTACAACAGTACCACTTTGGAATCCAAGTGGTATATAATGCACTACAAATTCCCCCAAAATAATTTAAGTCCAAGAGCATCATTTTCATATGTCTTGTGTAAATATGTGTGTGGGGGTGTGTTAAATTACAAAAGAATGATTAGCAAATGAGTATGTTAGTTCTTTAACAAACCAAAAGAGTTGAAAATATTAACGTATCTGTATTAAGTATTCCAAAGAAACAATACAATGTTTATCTCTGATTTTCCAAAAGTCCACCTCCATATTCTAAAAGTGGTCGTATCTTATTTACTTTTAATATTTCAAACTGGTTACTGCTTTTAGAAATATACTGTTATATATCTCATTTTAGGAACTTTTTAAGGTATACACCTTGTGATTTTAACCTACTAACTGTATCTACAATCTTAGGGGCCTAATCATTTTTTTTACTTGACTTTTCTTCTCTTTATTAACAAGAAACTTTTAGTCCATTTTTCAATTGTTATGTCCCTGGAGGATTAAAATGCACAACCTCTAAATATTACTTTTTTGCTTTAATTTTTTAACCACTTTTTAAAATCACAGTATAGTTAATTTACAATGTTGTGTTAGCTTCTAGTGTACAGCACAGTGATTCAGATCTATGTGTATATATATCCGTTTTCAGATTGTTTTCCATTATAGGTTATCAAGACACTGAATATAGTACCTTGTGCTATACAGTAGATCCTTGTCGTTTATCTATTTTATACAAAGTAGTGAAAGTGAAAGTTGCTTAGTCGTGTCCAACTCTTTGCAACCCCATGGGATATACCGTCCACGGAATTCTCCAGGCCAGAATACTGGAGTGGGTAGCCTTTCCTTTCTCCAGGGATACACAGTAGTATGTATATGTTAATCCCAAACTCGTAATCTATCTCTTCCTCCCCACCCCTACACTATACACTCTGGTAACCATAAATTCATTTTCTAAGTCTGTGAGTCTATTTCTGTTTTGTAAATAAGTTCATTTATATCATTTTTTTAGATTCCACATATAAGTGATATCATATGGTATTTGTCTTTCTCCATCTGACTTACTTCACTTAATATGATCATCTCTAGGTCCATCCATGTTACTGCAAATGGCATTATTTCACTCTTTTTTACAGTTAATATTCCATTGTGTATATATCCCACATCTTCTTTATCCATTCATCCGTCAATGAACACTTAGGTTGCTTCTATATCCTGGCTATTGCAAATAGTGGTCATGGAACTTATTGGACTGCATGGATCATTTTTTTTTCTATTTTTTTAAATTGGAGTATAATTGCTTTACAATGTTGTATTAGTCTCTGCTGTACAATGAAGTGAATCAGCTTAATGTACTCAAACCCCTCCCTCTTGAGCCTCCCTCCCATACCCCTCCATCCCATCCCCTTAGGTTATCACAGAGCACCGAGCTGAGGTCCTTGTGCTTTACAGCCCATTTTGGATGTATGTATCTTTTTGAATTATAATTTTCTTAGGATATATGCCCAGAATGGAACTGCAAGATCATATGGTGACTATTTTTAGTTTCTTAAGGAACCTTCATACTGTTCTCCATAGTGGCTGCACCAATTTACCTTTAGAGGCTTAATCTTAAATTGCAAGAAATTAAAGTATATCCCACACTCTACTAAATACTGTGGGTTTCTGAAAGTCTCTAAGAAATTTTAATTAAAGTTCATATTGCATCTAGGAGTGAAAAGACTTGAGATCATTGTACAAATGTCTTTATTCCCATATCTGTTCCTGACTGCTACTTAAGTTAGCAAATGATAGGAAGGAGGCTTTTCTTCAATATATTAATACATTTTAAAATCAAAATGCTTATTCTATTTCAATAATGCCAAATAATAAGAAGCAAAGCAATTTTGACAATTTTATTTTTTTCAATTATAGCTACTTCAAATGATTTTTTTTTTTACCTGAAATAAGTAAATAACTGTATCAGGGCAATATTTAATTAGTCATGACTAGAAAAGCAGAGACATTACTTTGCCAACAAAGGTCTGTCTAATCAAAGCTATGGTTTTTCCAGTAGTCATGTATGGATGTGAGAGTTGGACTGTGAAGAAGGCTGAGCGCCGAAGAATTGATGCTTTTGAATTGTGGTGTTGGGGAAGACTCTTGAGAGTCCCTTGGACTGCAAGGAGATCCAACCAGTCCATCCTAAAGGAGATCAGTCTTGGGTGTTCATTGGGAGGACTGATGTTGAGGCTGAAACTCCAATACTTTGGCCACCTGATGCGAAGAGCTGACTCATTGGAAAAGACTCTGATGCTGGGAGGGATTGGGGGCAAGAGGAGAAGGGGACGACAGAGGATGAGATGGCTGGATGGCATCACCGACTCGATGGACATGAGTTTGAGTGAACTCTGGGAGATGGTGATGGACAGGGAGGCCTGGTGTGCTGCAATTCATGGGGTCGCAAAGAGTCAGACATGGCTGAGCGACTGAACTGAACTGAACTGAGCAAGGGTGCAATGTTAGTGCTACCTGATAAACAATCCAAAATTAAAACTGCTTATAGAATATGAAATTTTCCCCAAAACAGGACTATAATACATTTAGCACTTTCATTTTAGCCCCCAAAGAAGTCATTTAAATTAATTTTAAACTCTTCTTTGCCTTCCAAACCAGTTAACACTAAATTAGCCAGTTTCTCACAAAATAACACTTAAAGAATCTGCAAGAATGTTGAAGTACTTGCAACTAGGCAGCAAAACTAAGTCTCCCAGCTCAATGAGCAATCAGATTTATGTAGGGACAGTATATATGTAATGGGACAGAGGGCTTCCCTGATAGCTCAGTTGGTAAAGGATCTGCCTGCAGAAGGCCCCGGTTCCATTCCTGAGTTGGGAAGATCCACTGGAGAAGGGATAGACTATTCCCTCCAATATTCTTAGGCTTCCCTCGTGGCTCTGCTGGTAAAGAATCTGCCTGCAATGCAGGAGACCTGAGTTCGATCCCTGGGTTGCAAAGATCCTCTGGAGCAAGGGAAAGGCTACCCAACTGGCCTGGAGAATTCCATGGACTCGTCCATGGGGTCACAAAGAGTCGGACATGACTGAGCAACGTTCACTTTCAAAGGGACAGAAACATAATAATTCCCATTTTCTTAACCTGTAGGTGTACAAGTTCTATCACAGGGTCTGCCAACCTTAGCACTACTGACATTTTAGGCTACATACATCTTTGATGTGAATGGGGGGAGGGGCTATCCTGTGCATTGTGGTATGTTTGGCAGCCTCCTTGGCCTCCACCCAGGAGATGCCAGTAGCATCCCATCCCCATAAGGACATCCAAAAATATCTCCAGACACTGTTAAATGTCCCTCAGGGAATACAAAACTGTCCCTGGTTGAGAACCCCTGAGCTATATGTTTAGGAGAAATGTGAGTTTACGTAGATTGCTCTACATGGGCTGCCCTTACATAAAATTTAACTTTAATTTCAAAGCTTATTTTCAACTGAAACCTTGGAACAAAACAGCATGAAGCAACTGATACCAACAGAAAAGGAGAGTTTGGTTCTTTCAAAAGTAAAGGTTATCCACCTGGTAAGAAAGAAATTCTTAAAACCTTATACCCATAAAAATCCCCCCAAAATTAAACTTTAGGTCTAAATCTGTTAAGTGAGCTCACATGTATACTTCAAAAGCAATGAAGAAAGAAATACTGCAACTATCTATACAGTCCAGAAATGTGATCTTTTAAAAGGATGCTTAATGTGTTTTTTTTTTCTTCCAAAGTGGCAGCTTATTATTATCTTTTGAAATGTCATTTGGTGACTCAAAAGAAAGCAACTTTAATTGAAACAGCAAGAAATGAAAGGGAATAAGTCTGTATGTGGCCTCTGTTTGGAAGTTACTAAGCTGTCTTTCCATGATTAATGTAATATGCTTTCTCCAGGGGTGTAAAACCAGGTTTCAAAATATCATTTATATGTTGGTAGCACCCACATTTCCATCGCACCCCGGGCTGCCCTTGAGACCAAGGCCAACTCACCCATCAACATATCCGAATGATGACCAACCGTCTGCCTGAAGAGGGCAGGTTCCATTTCTTCTTAGCCTTCTTTCCTCCTCAGCCTTTCCTACAGTAGCCTATTCCCATAGGTGTTGCTAGTGTTAAATAACCTGCCTGCCAATGCAAGAGATGTAAGAGACATGGGTTCAATCCCTAGGTCGGGAAAATCCTCTGGAGAAGGAAATGGCAACCCACTCCAGCATTCTTACCCAGAAAACCCACAAACTGAGGAGCCTGGCAGGTGTAGTCCATGGGGTTGCAAAGAGTCAGACACTACTGAGCACACATCAAATACCCAAAACTATGAACATATTCCCCAGGAAAAAGCCTGACAATCGTCCTTGACTCCATTCCTATTACTGCTATAACAAATTTCCATAATTTTGTGACTTGCTGTTGTTGTTTAGTCGTTAAGTCATGTCTGACTCTTTTGTGACCCCATGGACTGTAGCCCACTGTCCATGGGATTTCCCAGGCAAGAATACTGGAGTAGGTTGCCATTTCCTTCTCCAGAGAATCTTCCTGACACAAGGATCAAACCCACATCTCCTGTACTGGCAGATGGATTCTTTACTACTGAGACATCTGGGAAGCCCAATTTTGTGACTTACACAACACAAATAATTACCTTAACACTTCTGGAAGTCCAAAGTGCAAAATCAGTCTAGAGCTTAAAGTTAAGGTGTCAGCAGGGCAGTTTCTCCTGGAAGCTCTGGAAGAAAATCTGTTTCCTTACCTTTCTGGCTTCTAGAAGCTACCTGGGCTTGTGGACTGTATACAAATACTAAAGAAGTCTATTCTAGCAGACCCAACCTGCCTGATTGACGAGATACAGAAATGTTTACACATGGGAGCAACTTCATGGACTGGGGACTCTGAAAGGCGAGCAGTAACTCATGAGGAAGTTGAAGTCTTAGAAGTGGAAGCCCTCCTGCTAGGAATGTCTGCGCAAGAGGCAGAGCTCATAGCCTTAAAGAGAACCCTGTACCTTAGCGCTAAATAAAAGATAACCACTTACACTGATTCTAAGTATGCCTTCTCTACTGTGCACACACATGGAGCCACACAGAAGGGCAAATCTACTAACATCTGGAAGAAAAAAAACCTATGGAGGAGATACTGGCCTTACTAGACTCTATTATAGTGATGTTAGGAGTAATCATACTGTATTGCCCAGGGCCACCAAAAGACTGATGTTATACAGCTAACCTGATCAGGTCACAAAACAGGCAGCTGGAACCAAAAATCCAGATCCTCAGGCCTTACACTCATCCCGAGAGCAGACCTATCCCTCTTTAAGTCTCAGTATTCAGATATGGATCTAGATAAAGCAGATGAAGGGAAATTTCATGATGAACCTTAAGACTTAGATGATCGGTACCAAACAACCAAAGAAGACTGGATTTATAACCAACAAGGACTAGTGCTTATACCTGAGCGGTTAATGAAAAGAGTTATTACTTATCTACATCAACGAACCCATTATGGCAGTGACTTACCCAATCAACGGCTACAATTTACTGCTGGTCCACAAACACAAAGGACCAACCAAAAGGTAACACAAAATTTCCTGACCTGGTCAGAAACAATCCAAAACCCAACCCACCCCCAATAATAAAAGGGGTGCAAAACCAAGGGACAGAACCAGGCAATGACTGGCAAATTGACTTTACTGCAATGCCAAAAGCCATGGAAAATTACAGACATTTTCTGATATTTGTAGACACCTTCATGAGTCTTATAAAATTTTGTACATATTGTCTGCCTTGTATACTTAAAAAGTTCTCCCCACTAGCATGATAAGTGCCCAAGATGTAAGAGTTCAAGGTGCGACTCAAGAATATTTACAATTAAGTACAAAATAATTTCATTCTTCTCATAAAAATCCACGCCCTTAATCAGCAGGAAGCAGCTAGAGCAGTCAGCACATGATTCCCCTCAAGACTGAGGAATGTATAAAGAAAAAGGGGGAAGTCGAAACAGCACTGATGACCTTAAACTGGCTTTGCTTTCTTGAAGCAAGTAGCTGATTATTCAAACCTGGAGTTATTTTACAGACAGAAATGCTGCCACCAGAGCCCTTTTTGAAGGGAGGAGTTTGTCAGCAAGGAAACCTGGCTTCCAGAGGGACTGTTTTGAGACCAGGCAATCAGCTTCTGCCAAGTCTGCCCTTAAATTTTGCCCTGAACCCTGGATGGGAGATACAGATTTGAGTCCTGTCTCCTGTCTCCTTGCCAGATGACCTCAAAATAAAGTTCTTTGTTTCCTCCAAAGCCAGAGCCATAGCACTAACTTCTGTGCACATCAGGCAGCCAGCTCTGTAATAATCCTTCCTCACATCTCTCCAACCTCTGTTTCGGTGATGATAAGGACCTGTGATGACACTGCCCACTAAAATATTCAAGGATAAACTCCTCATCTTTAACTTGATCACATCCACAAGGTCTATTTGCCATGTGCAATATTGTGATTTATAAGAAATATATGAATTTGGTCACATGACCAAAAATGTATATATATATATATATATATATATATATATATATTTCATCCACAGTTCCTGGTTCACAGCTCCCCAAACCTGGGAATTTCCTGGGCAATAAGAGCAATAGGAGCATCTTTTGTCATAACAGTTGGTCTCTGTCATTAGTTTTTGAACGTATTTCAGAGACATAAAAGTGTCCTGTTATTCATAACAAGCCCTTTTTCACCACAACTAAGTTTTTGCCATTGAGATGACTTTTGGAAAGCATTTAAGGATGGGGGCTGGTTGCCAGGGGAACCAATCCTGAACAGAGAATTGGAACTTTTAGTTCCACCCTCTTACCTCTGCAAAAGGGAGAGAAGCTGGAGGTTCAATGACCAATGATTTCATCAATCATTCTTATGCAATGAAGTGTTCTTAAAAACAACAAAAGGAGATTCAGAGAACTTCTGGTTTGGTGAACACATGGTGATTTGGAGAGAGTGGTGGCTTGGAGAGAGCATGGAGGCTCCACGCCCTTTCCTCGTACCTTGCCTTCTGCATCTCTTCCACCTGGCTGTTCTTGAGTTATCTCCTTTTATAATAAACCAATGATCTAGTAAGCAAAATGTTTCTCTGAGCTCTGAGCTGCTGTAAGCAAATTAATCAAACCCAAGGAGGTCATGGGCACCTCTTATTTACAGCCAGTCAGTCAGAAGTACAGGTGATAACCAGTGCTTGCAACTGGCATCTGAACTGAGAGTGATTTTATTTACCTATCTCCAGGTAAATAATGTCAGAAATGAAATGCAGTATCAGATACATTGCTGTGTCCTGAGAATTGCTTGCTGCTATGGGAAACCCTCTCCACATGTTAGAATTTAGTGATCAGAGCCACTGTTTACCACCACATATGGTAACATACTCAGTTTCTGGGGATTAGGATGTGGACATCTTTGGAAGGTTATCATTCTAGCAAGACTTTTCTAGCTCACCCACCCCTACATCAACAGTCTGAAGGCTCCACCACTAAATATATCTCTAATCAACTTTTGTTGTTGTTTTCAGTTGCTAAGTCATGGGGCAACCTTGGCAACCTTTGCCACCTCTTCACAACACCATGGACTGCAGCACCCCAGGTTTCTCTGTCCCTCACCATCTCCCGGAGTTTGCCCAAGCTCATGTCCATTGAATCAGTGATGCCATCCAACCATTTCATCCTCTTTCACCCTCTTCTCCTTCTGTCTTCAATCTTTCCCAGCATCAGGGTCTTTTCCAGTGAGTCAGCTGTTCCATCAGGTAGCCAAAGTATTGGAGCTTCAGCTTCAGCATCAGTCCTTCCAAAGAGTATTCAGGGTTGATTTCTTTTAAGATTGACTGGTTTGATCTCCTTGCTTTCCAAGAGACCCTCAAGAGTCTTTTTCAGCACCACAGTTCAGAAGCAGCAATTCTTCGGCTCTCTGCCTTCTTTGAACTACTTTCTTTTAATTCCTCTGCTACCATCTTTGTGCAGGGCCACATAGACTCTGCCCTGGAAAACTGTGAGCATCTCCTAACTGATCCCCTTCCTGCAACTCTTATCCCTCTACAGCCCATCTATAAATTGCCAGAGGATCTTCTTAAAATATAAGTCAGATAATGTTATTTCCTTGTTTAAAACCCATCAGTGGTTAGCCATTATAACCAGAACAAAATTCTAATAGGCACTTCATCTTCTGGTCCCTTCTCACCTTTAAAAAATAATGGAGAAGAAAAAATGCAACTTTTTTCCTCCACAACATTTCTCTCCATCCCTTACCATCAGCCTTCCAAAGCCTTGTATGCTGAGCAGCAGCTGTTAGCAGCTCATCAAAGGAAGGTACATGTAGTTGAGCTGACCTTCATGGTTCTCCCCAGAGGCAGAAGACAGCAACTTACCACATAATTCTAAACCTATGCCCTCCCTCTCCAAGTCTGTTTTAACTGTACATTCCTGCTAATGCTACCAGAAAATTTGAAATGTAAGAAATAAAAATCAAGAGGTAGAGGAAAAGAAAGGAAGAAGCACAACACAGTGTGATATAGTCTTCACATTTCATAACAGGCAGACAAAAGATAATGTCTTTTGATGGGTCTAAAAATAGTGCAGAGATAAATTATTTAACATTAAGAGAACTAAAAATAAAAATTTAACAGCCCTTGGGGAATTATGGGAGAGAAACTTTCCATTTCATTTTTTTAATGAACTCTGAATTCTTAGACTAAATAAATAAATGCAGTAGAGCAGTGACTAACTTTGCACAAATATTTACACAAATTTTGCCCATGAGGGTGGGCATGTTTATATATGTAAATGGATCATCAGTTTTTCACCTATTGCAACATTTTTTTCCTCTGATTCCCAGCACTGCTCTTTGGAATTCCCCTACTAGAAACTGTCCCACCAAGGACTTCTTGCTGATAAATCAAAGGCATTGTGACCTCACTAGCAGTCTCTTTGTGGAAAACTGCTCCTTAGGCCCTCTTCTGCTCCATTTTCCAAAAGTTCTTCCTTCCTGAATTGCCAACTACTTCTGGAGCCAGCTATTCTCACACTTTCAAACAATGACTCCACCTTTTATAATTCCTTGTCTTTTTCCAACATGCCAGAAACTCAAGAAGCAACTACTCCACAAACACAGACCTTGTCTGGAATAATGAACAATCCTAACTCAACCACTAATCTCAGTATTTCATTACCTCTTAGGAATACCCAGTCACTTCTCAATGGAGAATACTTTACAGAACTTTAGAAATGATAAAGGACTGCAGAGAACAAACACACCCACATGAAAACAGGCTGAGATATAAAAAACCACTGGACTCCATACAGAACTACTAACTCAAATGTTTTCAACAACTTACCCCAGAAAGTTCCAGTGCACACAAAAGTTTGAGATTCCTCATCTAACCCAATCTCCTTATTTTTGAAATGAAGAAAGTTAAATCCAGAGAGGTAAGTGAACTGTCCAAAACTGCCCACCTGATATGCAACCAATTCATTATTCTACTCATACATATTTTGGTATCCCTTTTAAAGAAACCTGGGAGATAAAACATGCATTAGGAAGAAACTATCTCAACATAATGAAGGCTACACAAGAAAAATCCACAGCTAACATCATATGCCGGGAGCCAGCACGGGAGATCCCACCCATGACAAGGTCATGCAGGACTCAAGGGAATCCCTGGGCCATCCGACCCATGACAAGGTCATGCGGAAGAGTCCTGATGAGCAAGGCCTCAGGACTCGACGGACCCCCTGGACCTGCTGGAGCATCTACCCCCAAACCAGAATCTGTCTGTCTTACTATTTTATGTTTTTCACCAGCTCTTCTGACATTAGCAAGGGGCTATCCCTGACCAAAAGAGTTAACTTAGGGCTCTAGTTGATAAATCTCCTGGGCATGAAAAGAGTGTTTCAAACCCTCTGTTAGCATTCTAGCTTACTTGGCAGATTTATCCAGACTCTTGCAACATTGTTGAGCCTATGCTTACTGCCAAGTTCTCACATCCTTTATCCACTGTGTTCCTGGGAGTGCATATAGTCAGGATGTAGAAGAAACAAGTAATAGCCTTAGCATTAGCAACATTAGATTTTGAGTTAATAAGTTCTTTCTTTGCTGTAACCCGCTGAATCTTTGCTCCATAAAAATGTAACTCTGTACTTTAAGGGTGAGGCAGGCTAAGAATTTAAGAAGAAACACTTTAAGGGAAAATCATTGTTCTGGTGTTCTGGCTGACCAACCTTTATCAAAAGGAGGTCATAGAATATCAACAGGCCTCCGGAATAGAAGATGATGTACAGAAAATAAAAGACTTTTGCAGGAAGGAACCTGATATCAATAAAAGTTATTACTGATGGAATGTTGAGTTGACTGCATTTTTCACCTTGCTGTACGTATAACTCAGGGTATAAAAGCCCCGAGAAGAATAAAGTAAAAGGGCTTCACTCACCGAAGAAGCTTGGTCACCCCGAGTCTCTTTCTTTATCTCTTTATCTATCTTTCTTTATTTGCCGACATCGTCCATCCTGAGGATATCCCTGGACTCTGCTGAGGCTGGACCTCGGCAATCATACTTTATGGAAGCTTTTTCTCTAAGATCAGGAATGAGACAAACATACCACTTTTTGCCACTTCTATTCAACTTAGTACTCGAATTCCTAGCCAGGACACTTAAAACAAGAAAAAGAAACAAATGCCATTGCCTTTCATGAAAACTAAGGGGAAAGGCATGAAAACTAAGTGGAAAAGATATAAACTTATCTCTGTTTGTAGATCATTAGTTCATTTCAGTCACTCAGTTGTGTCCCCAAAGAAGACATACAGATGGCTAACAGCACGTGAAAAGATGCTCAACATCACTCATTATCAGAGAAATACAAATCAAAACCACAATGAGGTACCATCCCATGCCAGTCAGAATGGCTGCCATCAAAAAGTCTACAAACAGTAAATGCTGGAAAGGGTGTGAAGAAAAGGGAACCCTCTTACACTGTTGGTGGGAATGCAAACTAGCACAGCCACTATGGAGAACAGTGTGGAGATTCCTTAAAAAACTGGAAATAGAACTGCCTTATGACCCAGCAATCCCACTGCCAAGCATACACACCGAGGAAACCAGAACTGAAAGAGACACGTGTATCCCAACGTTCATCGCAGCACTGTTTACAATAGCCAGGACATGGAAGCAACCTAGATGTCCATCGGCAGACGAATGGATAAGAAAGCTGTGGTACACATACACCATGGAATATTACTCAGCTATAAAAAAAGAATGCATTTGAGTCAGTTCTAATGAGGTGGAGGAAACTGGAGCCTATTATACAGAGTGAAGTAAGTCAGAAAGAAAAACACCAATACCGTATATTAACACATATATATGGAATTTAGAAAGATGGCAACAACCCTATATGCAAGACAGTAAAAGAGACACAGAGGTAAAGAACAGACTTTTGGACTCTGTGGGAGAAGGCGAGGGTGGGATGATTTGAGAGAATAGCATTGAACCAAATGTGAAATAGATGACCAGTCCAAGTTCGATGCATGAAACAGGGCACTCAAAGCTGGTGCACTGGGACAACCCAGAGGGATGGAGTGGGGTGGAAGGTGGGAGGGGGACTCAGGATGGGGGACACATGTACACCCATGGCTGATCCATGTCAATGTATGGCAAAAACGACTACAATATTGTAAAGTAATTAGCCTCCAATTAAAATAAATTAATTAAAAAATAATAAAGAAGGAAAAAACCCTATTAGAATTAATGAATTCAGCAAAGTTAAAGAATACAAAAATCAACACGCAAAACTTAGTTTCATTTTTATACATTAACAATGCAAAATCTTAAAAGGAAACTAAGCGAACAATTCTATTTACAATAGTATCAAAAAGAATAAGTATTTAGGAATAAACTTAACCAAGCAGATGAAAGACTTGGACTCTGAACACTAAAACACTGGTAAAAAAAGAAACTAAACAAAACACAAATAAATAGAAAAACATGTCATATTCATGGGTTGGAAAACATAATACTGTTGAGATATCAATACTACTCAAAGCAATTTACAGATTCAGTGCAATCCTTATTAAAATTCCAATGATATTTTTTGCACAAATTTAAAAATCTACCCTAAAATTCATATGGAATTTCAAGGGACCCTGAACAGTCAAAGCAGTCTTGAAAAAGACAAAGCTGAAAGTCTCATAATTCCTGAGATAGTGAAGGACAAGGAAGCCTGGCGTGCTGCAATTCATGGGGTCACAAAGAGTTGGACACAACGTAGCAACTGAACAACAACAACAGTAATCAAAACAATATGACACTGATAGAAAGATAGACATATAGACCAATGGACTAAAGAGCCCGGAAATAAATGCCTGTCAAATGACTTTCAATGAGAGTGCCAAGGCCATTCAATAGGAAAAAGATTTTTAAATAAATGGTGATGGGAAAAAAAAACAAACTTAATAACCACATGCAAAACACTGAAGCTGGATCCTTATACCATATACAAAAATTATTTAAAATGAATTGAACACTTACCCATAAGCCATAAAACTCTTAGAAGAAAATACAGGGGTAACGCTTAATGACATTGGGTTTTGCAATGGTTTCTTGGCTATGAAACTAAAAGCACAGGCAACAAGAGAAAAAACAGAAAAGTTGAACTTCATTAAAATTAAGAACTAAATTTTAAAAGTAAAAAAATCAGCTCATAGAATAAGAGAAAAATATGTCTGGTAGCGATTGATACCCAGAATATGTAAAGAACTCTTACAACTCAACTAGAAAACAAACAACTCAATTTTAAAATAGGCAAAGGAATGAACAGTCATGTCCCCAAGAAAAAATATATAAATGGTCAATAAGAAAATGAAAAGGTGTTCAACATTACTAGCCATCAGAAAAATGTAAAGCAAAACCACAATAAGATTCTACTTCACACAAATTAGGATGGCTGTTATTAAAACAACAACAACAACAGAAAACAAGTTTTGATGTGGACGTGGAGAAACTGGAATACTCGTGAATTGCTGGCAGGAATGTAAATAATGAAGCTGCTTTGGAAAATGTTATAGTAATTCCTCAAAAAATTAAAAATAGAACTACCATATGACCTAGATATTCCACTTCTGGGTATATACCCAAAAGAACTGAACACAGAGACTCAGATATTTCTATATCCATGTTCACAGCAGCATTATTCACATTAGCCAAAGGTAGAACAGTCTAAGTATCTTTCAGCAAATTAATGAATAAACAAAATGTGGTGTGTGTGTGTGTCTGTGTGCGTGAAAAAAGTGAAAGTGTTAGTCACTCAGTCGTGAACAACTCTTTGCAACCCCACGGACTATATATAGCCTACCAGGCTCCTACACCCATGGAATTCTCCAGACAAGAGTACTGGAGAGGGTAGCCATTCTCTACTCCAGGGGATCTTCCCAACCCAGGGATCAAACCTGGGTCTATAGTGGAATATTAATCATCCTTAAAGAGAACCGAAATTCCAATACATGCTTCAATAGGGATGAACCCTGAAGACATTATGCTAATATAAGCCAGTCACAAAAAAGACAAATACTTTATGATTCTAGTCATATTAGGTATCTAAGACAGAGTCACAGAGATAAAAAGTAAGATTCTAGTTGCCAGAGGCCAGGGGGAGGGAAGAATAGGGAATAAATATTTATAGAGCTTCAGTTGGAGAAGATGAAAAACATGATGGAGATGGATGATGATGATGGTTGCACAATGAAACTCATGTGCTCAGTCACTCAGCTATGTCTGACTCTTGGAGGGCCTATGGACTCTAGCCCACCAGATTCCTCTGTCCATGGGATATTCCGGGCAAGAGTACTGGAGTGGGTTGCCATTTCCTCCTTAATACCACAGAATGTACACGTAAATGATTAAAATGGTAAAGTTTATGTTATATCTATTTTGCAACTATAAAGAAGTTTAACTTGCAAAAACAGAACTACTCCTTTTTCTTTCTCTTAAATATTACTCTCCATTTGTTTTATTCATCTAGCAATTAGCAAATCTCAGTTTCCAGCAAAACATCTCCAAAATTCTTTTGAGCAATTTTCTTCTCAAGAGCTTCAGCTGAAACCTACCTTTCTGTGATCATCCACTCATCAGGAAGTCCAACGGTTACAGTACAATCTATTTCCTTTAGCTTTGATATTAAGAGTCCCCTTCCAAAAATTCTGTGAAGACTCCTGACCTCACAAGGAAGCTCCTCTTCTCTGGCCTCAAGCAATCTCCCCAACTACTAAAGAAAGCACTGCTCTTCATAGAAATAAAAACTGTGACACTCACTATTACAGCAATAACCCTTCTCTCATTCAGCCCACTGTCTGCTGATCTCAGAAGCATCATCTATCTTTTTGCTGTAAATAATATAGTATAATCTTTTGAAAGCCACTGACACATCAAAAGCATTTTTAAACAGTACAATCTTGAACTTGTCACAAGGTCAATAAATATATTTTTGTGTTATTCTTACTTTTATTGTTATAACCAAAAAAAGGCTCCATTTTAATTGCTTGATCTAAGGCTTGAAAACAGAAAAAAATCAAAAAAATTTTAATTAAAATGTGAATGGGACAAAGTAGGTAAATCCGCTTATTATAGTATTTGTAAAACCATGAGTGAGTGTGATGCTTACGTCTTAGCAATCTTCCTAAGCTGTGTTCCAAACTGGGAAAGGAATACATTAAGGTTGTATATTGTCACTGCTTATTTAACTTATATGCAGAGTACATCACGCAAAATGCTGAGCTGGATAAAGCACAAGCGGAATTAAGATTGCCAGAAGAAATATCAATAAGCTCAGATAAGCAGATGACACCACCTTTAGGGCAGAGAGCGAAAAGAAACTAAAGAGCCTCTTGATGAAGGTGAAAGAGGAGAGTGAAAAAGCTGGCTTGAAACTCAACATTCAAAATATGAAGATCATGGCATCTGGTCCTATCACGTCATGGCAAATAGATGGGGAAACAATGGAAACACTGACAGACTTTATTTTCTTGGGCTCCAAAATCACTGCAGATGGTGACTACAGTCATGAAATTAAAAGACACTTGCTCCTTGGAAGAAAAGCTATGACAACCTAGACAGCATATTAAAAAGCAGAGACATTACTTTACCAACAAAGGTCTGTCTAGTCAAAGCTATGGTTTTTCCAGGAGTCAGATGTTGGATGTCAGAGTTGGACCACAAAGAAGGCTGGGCGCCAAAGAATTGATATTTTCGAACTGTGGTGTTAGAGAAGACTCTTGAGAGTCCCTTGGATTACAAGGAGATCAAACCAGTCAATCCTAAGGGAAATCAGTCCTAAGTATTCATTTGAACGGACTGATGCTGAAGCTCCAATACTTTGGCCACCTGACCTGAAGAACTGACTCACTGGAAAGGACTCTGATGCTGGGAAAGATTGAAGATGGGAAGAGAAAGGGATGACAGAGGATGAGATGGTTGGATGGCATCACCAACTCAATGGACATGAGTTTGAGCAAGCTCCAGGAGTTGGTGATGGACAGGGAAGCCTGGCGAGCTGCAGTCCACGGGGTCGCAAAGAGGCAGACACAACTGAGCGACTGAACTGAACTGAAGCTGTGTATATAAAACATATACAAAACTTCCTATAGCAGTGACTACTTTATGATTGAAAGAGATAAAAAGTCACTCTGAACCAGATGGGAAGCCCTTGCAGGTTACTGAGCTGAAGAGTGACATGATCCCAATTAGTATTTAAAAGAATCACTATGCCTGAAGAATGTAAAACAGACTGGAGCCAGACTGACAGGAACTGGACCAAAGTAGGGATTAAGAGGTAGGAAGATATTTTAATAATACAAGGTAATGGTAGATTAGACCAGGTTGGCATCAGTGGAGCCAATGAGAAATGGTCAGATTCTAAATAGCCCCAGGTTGGCATCAGTGGAGCCAATGAGAAATGGTCAGATTCTAAATAGCCCTGACGAGATAACCAACAAGATCTGATGACTTGAAGTTATGTTTAAGAGAAGGGTAAAGGCTCTAGGGCTTAGTTGGGAGGATAATTTTCCACTTACTCAAATGAGAAGAACATGGAAGGGGCACAATGCGGTAGGTGATATTAGAAGCAAAGGTTCTTCTTTGAACATGTTAAGTTTGAGTCATCTTTTAGACATCCAAGTGGAGATGTGAGATAAATAGTTGGAAATATAGTCTGGGTATCAAGGAAGATGATGCTGCTTGTGAAAGAACTAAAATTCTTAAATGTTACATGACAAACAAGTGTATGACACAAATAAATCAAAGACATTCCTAAACATTTATCACATTAGGGTGTTAAAACACATCAGGGGAAAGCCAGGAATTCCAGAAAACTAAAATGGAAAAACAACATAAGATCTGATAAGCAGACAGGATAGTTTATAAATATACTATCTGAGTAATAATCCTAAAGTGCATCAGCAGATCTTAAAAGGATTAATGTCCCAAATAAAAGAATAAAAAGAAAAATATAGACATATTTCATTAGAAAAGAAGCAATAATAGTTAACTATTTCCAAAAAAAAATGTCTTATGCACCACTGCAAAGCCAAAAATAAGACAGTATCATCCCAATGCCCCACTGGTTCTGAAGGGAACGAGTAATTGCTTTTATGCTGCCCAGCAGTGATAAATGCCTCTAACTATGGTCTGAACATTCTACAGAGATGAAAGTCCGTTTTACATTGTACAGGGCAGGCCATAGTAATTAACAAGAGTTCACTAACTATTTTTAGCCATGATTTATAAGAGAAGGGGATTCAGTGTATGAACTCCACTTGGTTAAGGCAGTTAAAAGGCAAAGCCCAAAATTTCACTTCTTGGTCATAACATGTTCAATAATATCACAGGGTCCAAACAAAAACAGAATTGTATTTCTAATATTTTTACCCTGTTAAATATTTCTGGCTATGAGGACTACATACTATTCTATCTGCTATGATTTTATAACTGTTGGCATTCCTTTCCAAAGCCAGAAAACTATCAATGGCAAATGAAAATATTTCTTGGGTTTTGTTTTGTTTGGGGAATTTGGGAGAGGAGAGAAAGGTGAATGTCCAATAGGGACAGTTCTAGGGAAATTATCATACGGATGTGTGGTACATAGAGTGTTTGGTGCCACACCATATCTATAACTTTGGCGATTACATAGATGTTGTTTTTGTGTTTAGTTGTTCAGTTGTGTGTGACTCTTTGTGACCTTTTGGACTACAGCCAGCCAGGCTCCTCTGTCCATGGGATTCTTCAGACAAGAACACTGGAGCAAATTGCCATTTGCTCATCCGTGGGAGCTTCCTGACTCAGGGATCGAATCTGCGCCGCCTGTGTCCCCTGCACCGGCAGGCGGGTCATTTACCCACCGAGCCATACACAGATATGTAGACATGTAATTAGGGAATCCAGGAGGCACAGTGGTAAAGAACCCATCTGCCAATGCAGGAGACACAGGAGGAGCAGGTTCCGTCCCCGAGTCTGGAAGATCCCCCGGAGAAGGAAATGGCAACCCATTCCAGGATTATTGCCCATGGATAGAAGAGCCTGGCAGGCTACAGTCCATGGGATCACAAAGAGTCAGACATGAGTGAGCAACTGAGCATGCACACACAGACATACGATTAGACACAGAAAACAGTTCACCCTAAAAACTGTGTCAAATGCTTGATTCTAAGCCTACCTTGGAGTGTACTAATCACTGCAAAGGTTCAGGGAAAGCTCTTCTATCTGCCAGACTACAAACACCATGTAGACACACTGCAGTTTAGAGGGTGGCAACCTCCAAGGCATCATATCACAGCCCTGAGTACTCAGTGATAGCACATGCATGCTCAGTCGTGTCCAACTCTTTGTGATCCTATGGACTGCAGCCCACCAGGCTCCTCTGTCCAGGGATTTCTCTGGCAAGAATACAGGAAGTGGGTTACCATTTCCTTCTCCAGGGAATCTTCCCAACCCAGGGATCAAACCCGAGTCTCCTATGTCCCCGTCATTGGCAGGTGGATTCCTTACCAACTGCACCGCCTGGGAAGCCCCCCGTGAGTAATTTATTCTTGCATAAATAGTCTCATCAAAGGTGGATCAGTCGAGCTCACCAGCAACCATAAAACCAGGAAGACTCAGAGAATAACCCTTCCCACAAATGTCCTCATAATTACTTCTAAACCCACCTTCTTTTCTAATAAAACAACTGTTTGTCCATAAAAGAGCACAGCTTGGATTCCCTAGTCAGTAATTAACAGATAACATTTACTGAGTACTTCCTACATGCCTGGCACTGTGCAAACCACTTTACGTGGGTGATACCATTTTGACCAAGCATAGTCTCTGGGGTGGGTACTATTATTAAGTCCATGTTATTGACCGCCCCCCCCCAAAAAAAATCTAGAACTTAGAAAGGCTAAGTAACTTGCCCAAGTCTAAATAGCTGGTATTAGCAGATCTGAGAGACCCTCTGACCCCTGACTCCCCAACCATTCTTCCCCTGCTACGTGGGAAAGGAGTTTAAGATAAGTCAAATAATATCTGACACTCTAAACAGCCTACTGCTACTGCTAAGTCACTTCAGTCGTGTTCAACTCTGTGCGACTCCATAGATGGCAGCTCACCAGGCTCCCCCATCCCTGAGATTCTCCAGGCAAGAAAACTGGAGTGGGTTGCCATTTCCTTCTCCAATGCATGAAAGTGAAAAGTGAAAGTGAAGTCGCTCAGTCATGTCCGACTCTTCACAACCCCATGGACTGCAGCCTACTAGGCTCCTCAATCCATGGGATTTTCCAGGCAAGAGTACTGGAGTGGGGTGCCATTGCCTGCCTTCTCCACTAAACAGCCTAGTGTGAATCATATTTATCCCACAAATAAATGCCTATACTGGATCATTAAAATGCCAGTTTCCCGGCTTAGCACTGAAATATCATGTCTGTGTGGAAACACTGGTTATCACATGCTGGCAAAACATTTAAACTGGGCATTAAGGGGGAAAAGAAGGCAAACTAACCAGTTCTTAGTAAATTCAGCTCTTTATGAAGACCTATTTCTTCAGGCTGCATGCACACTACTATATTAAAAAATATTTAAAATATTAAAAAATAAAAGGCTCTCATCGAACAGTCAAGTGCCCAACACGTGATTTGGAAACACCCAACAAGAACTCCCTTGTTCAGTAAAGAAGGCAGAAGGAGAATCTGATAGAGGAATAAAGAAATTAAGGAGAACTCATGTACACCCGTGGTGGATTCATGTTGATGGATGGCAAAACCAATACAGTATTATAAGTAAAATAAAGTAAAATTAAAAAAAAAAATAAATAAATAAAGTACAAAAAAAAGAAATTAAGGAAGATCAATAAGCAAAGGTAAGCAGATAAACAAAATACTATTAAAATGGCAGCATTTTCAATAAGATTATTTATGTGGAGTTCATTTAGGAAAAAAAAAAAGTCAAGAAAACCAACTGGTTGCAGAGGAAGACCAGGGGAGGTGTATGTGGTTGTGAACCCTTGGTGTGTGATTGGTTCACGTGCTGTGCTGTGTGTACTGTGCTTAGTCGCTCAGTCGTGTCTGACTCTTTGCACTCTATGGACTGTAGCTGCCAGGCTCCTCTGTCCATGGGGATTCTCCAGGCAAGAATACTGGAGTGAGTTGCCATGCCCTCCTCCAGGGGATCTGCCCAACCCAGGGGATCTGCCCGACCCAGGGATCAAATCTCCTGCATTGCAGGTGGATTCTTGACCATCTGAGCCACCAGGGAAGCCCTGGTTCATAGGCCCTTATTATTGATATGAAAGGTGTCTGAAAAGGTTGTAAACTTCCCTAGTCAAACCCAAACTCCAGATGTGCTAAGATAACAGAACAAGGGCCTAAAAGTCTAAGGTTCTGATCATTCTGGTCATACCAATAATTCAAGACCTAGAGTAACTGATCTGGCCTCTTTGGATTCAGTTTTCTCATCTAGAGCACAGAAATAATAATCATCTAGTAAAAAAAAAACAAAACTTGTATTATTTCTCTGAGGACCATGTGAGATTATAGATATGAAAATGCCTCAATAAAACTGTTCAGGTTCACTGAAAAATGAGTATTATATGTGTTACTACCAGTGTACTGCAGAATGAGTGCAGGTTGATTTAATGCTGAAAAAGTAAAGAGCAAGGAGGCACATGCAGGTGGGGAGAATGATCTAAATGTTGACTGGTTTATATTATTAATGGAGCCCATCTGCAACACAACTATTAACTATTGATATTATAGTATTATGGTATTAGCAGGCCTGTTAACAATCAAAAGACAATACGAAGCACCCAGCTAAGTGATCCAGACTACAACTTGATACAGCAAATTCCTGAACATCCACAGTTTAAAAAAAAAAAAAAAAAGCAGCAGCAACAGCACTGGAATAGATACTGGAATTCAAGAAGATGCTCAAAAATCAATGTCTTCATGGCTCTGGACTCTTTTGTATGATATGTCTTTAGTTATGCTTAGATTTGACTCATACACTTAATCTTTAGCCCCACTGAGGGCAGAAGGAGAAGATCTAGGAGTGTGTGATTATCTTGTTCTTCCTATCCACAAAGGGTTTAAAACATGCCAGAATGACTCCCTCATGTGGACACCACCATGCAAATAAAAAAGAGATGAATGTCCCCAGCTATATAATAACAAATCAAAGCTAAAGAGCAATACGATCACTGGTTATGGGGTCCCACTTATATTTCTCTGTTCATTGGTTTGTTTAACTTAACTCTCTGTAATTCATGTCTATAAGTAGAAGAGATACTTGGATACATATTTCTATCCATTCTATGTCTAAATAGAAAGCTTTGAGAACATTTAGCACTGAGGCAGTTCTCGCTGACAAATATTTATCACAATAGATTTGAACATAGATCTTGAATTCATTAATTTGCAATGTTCCAGATGAGGAAAGTAACTTCTGTCTACTCTTGAGCCAAAGAAGACACTTGTATTACAAAACCTTATCTGGAACATAATTCCCAGTCTGGCTCTGTCTGCACTTGGTAACCAATGATGGAGGACACACCTCTCATTTCCTCCTGAGACACAAAAACTGTATCTTGATTTGCTGTGAATGAACATAATTGTTTTTAACCTCTCATTATTCTAACTAAAATATGATAACTGAATCCACCCTTTCATAATAGAATTCCTAGCAGTGGATTTGATTTAAATTGTACTGAATTTATATAAATTCTAAACACAAAATCTCCTTTGTAAAATTGCAAAATTAAGAGGCTCTGTGTATTGTGAATGAATGAGGTTTCCATAAAGCTACAGATACCCACGTCATTTGTGAACTGAATACTTGGAATAAAGCCTTATGATTACATACATTTTTGAAAGGAATAAAATATTTTCATTCTGAAAACATATTCTCTAGGAGCAATTAATTATTCAGATCTTAAAGATGGAGAGGAAGAACCTTCTGAAGCAGAAATTTAACCTGCAAATTTAGGTATTTGAACCTAAAAAAAAAGTCAAGAACACATTACTGACAGTTTGAGTTATTGCCACTGATCACAAGGGTTTTCTATAACTAGCTCCCTTGGGGCTTCTCTGGCTCAGACTGTAAAGAATCTGTCTGCAACGCATAAGACCTGGGTTTGATCCTTGGGTCAAGAAGATCCCCTGAAAAAGGGAATCACTACCCACTCCTGTATTCTTGCCTGCAGAACTCCATGGACAGGGGAGCCTGGTGGGATACAGTCCATGGGGTGGCAAAGAGTTGGACACAACTGTGCAACCAACACACATACACACACAAGGGTTTTCCGTATTAGACCCAGTTTGGACGGATATGAATGGAATCATCTAGACAAAATTAACTCCTGCCATGGACTGACTTTTGGGTTAAAAGAGGCCTGGAGAAATGCTGAAAGGAGAAAAGATCAGCAAATGTGTAGGACTCAGAAGGGGGTTGCAGGGGAAACAGCTCTCTTCCAGAGCACTTCACTTTCTCTTCTTCATCCTACAAGGAAAATTCATCAGCTGAAATCATGCTTGCTGCATGTGGATAAAAGGAGTCATGTGATGCACTAAGTGTTCCAGGAAGATTAATCTGTCAGCAGTAGGGCTGATGGATTGACAGAGAGAAAAAGAGAGACAAGAGGCGATGACAAGCACACAATACAGAAGGAGGCAAGGATGGATTTGGGGAGAAACGTCAAGACTTAATACGTGACTACTTATAGACAGAAGATGAAGGAGAGAAGAGGCAACGATGACTCCCAAGGTTCACTCTCAGGTAGCTGAGAAAACAGTGGTACCACTGAGAAACATGAGCAAGGCAGCCAGGACAGCTCTGGCCCTGTGTGACTTTACCCTCAGCCTGGGTGATGCCACCAACCCCGGGCAAAAGTGAAGGTGAAGTTGCTCAGTCGTGTCCAACTCTTTGCAACCCCATGGACTGTAGCCCACCAGGCTCCTCCGTCCATGGGATTTTCCAGGCAAGAGTACTGGAATGGGTTGCCATTTCCTTCTCCAGGAGATCTTCCCGACCCAGGGATTGAAGCCGGGTCTCCAGCATTGTAGGCAGACACTTTACAGTCTGAGTCACCAGGGAAGTCCCTGGGCAGAGCCAATGAGCAAATAAATGCTCCTTGTTATTTTATGACTGGCTTTGGAGAGAACAGTTACTTGGCTGACAAAGATCTGTCTAATAAAAACTATGGTTTTTCCAATAGTTATGTATGGATGTGAGAGTTGGACCATAAAGAAGGCTGAGCGTCGAAGAATTGATGCTTTTGAACTGTGTTGTTGCAGAAGACTCTTGAGAGTCCCTTGGACTGCAAGGAGATCACACCAGTTAATCCTAAAGGAAATCAACTCTGATAATTCATTGAAAGGACTGATGCTGAAGATGAAGCTCCAGTACTTTGGCCAGTTGATGCGAAGAACTGACTCATTAGAAAAGACCCTGATGCTGGGAAAAATAGAAGGCAGGAGGTGAAGGGGACTGCAGAGGATGAGATGGTTGGATGGCATCACTGACTCAGTGGACATGAATTTGAGCCAGCTCCGGGAAATGGTAAAGGACAGGGAAGCCTGGTGTGCTGCAGTCCATGGGGTCACAAAGAGTCAGGCAGTACTGAGAGACAGAACACTAACAACAACAAAAGAGACAACAGTGGCCTATAATCTGTTAACAAAACCCAAGAGTAAGTGAAGACAGAATGATGCGGTAGTTATACAGTTATCAGGGAGGAGCCAACCCAGGAACAGAAAGAGTGGAAAATATAACGTAGGGACACACGATGAAGCAAGACTTTGAAGGGCATGACTTACCGTGGAAAGCATGTGTGCTAAGTCACTTCAGTCATGTCCAACTCTTTGCAACCCTAAGGACCATAGCCCACAGACTCCTCTCTCCACGGGATTCTCCACCCCATGGAGTGGGTTCCTATGCCCTCCTCCAAGGGATCTTCCCGACCCATGGATCAAACCTGCATGTCTTGCATCTCTTGCATTGGGAGGTGGGTTCTTTACCACTAGTGCCACCTGGGAAGTCCTACCATGGAAATCACTGTGGCCATCAAATCAAACCAAGGTGAAATGATCAAAAATGGTTCAGACTTTGTGGGAGAGAAGAATCAAAGACTAGGGTCCAAATTCAAACTCCTACAAGGGACTGGCAAGTAACAGAAGGACAGGTAGGTGTTTGGCAGCAAGGATGGGGCTGGGGGCACTGAAACAGCACTCACCCACCCCATCTAAAGAGAAGCCACAGTAGGTAAGTTACTCCCACCCAAGACCATAGGCCCAATCTTCCAGTTCGCCAGGAGCAACCATCCCACCCATGATTCTCTACCACATGTGCCATTTTATCTTCTTCAAGCACTTGTCAACACCTGAAATCTTTGTGCTGTTGTTGCTACTGTGTTTACAGTCTGTCTTCTTCCACTGGAAGGCAAGTTCCCTAAGGAGCCAAGAAATGGCCTTCAATGTTCAACCAGTCACACGCTTACCTCTGGACTTGTCAGGACTGAACCATTTGACACAAAATAAATCAAAACACTTGATCTCTTCACAGTCTTCATAGCTTTTCCCCTTGGCCACCTGCCATGCCCAACACACCCAAGTCTCTCTCCAGCCTGGCCTCTGGAAAGGGTAAGACCTGGGTTTGAATCCTGACTCTTGTCAGCCATGCACTAGCTATTTGTGCTACTAATAATTCTCAACTGCTGCATCTATAAACATGTACATTACTGGATTTCTGGAGGAATTTCGTGAGTCTTTTTTAAGTTGACTCTGAATGTAATGAGCTTCCCTTGTGGTTCAGCAGTAAAGAATCTGCCTGCCAATGCAAGAGATGCAAGTTTGCTCCCTGGGTTGGGAAGATCCTCTGGAGAAGGAAATGGCAACCCACTCAGTATTCTTGTCTGGGAAATCCCATGGACAGAGAAGCCTGGGGGGCTACAGTCCATGGGGCTGCCCCCAAAATTGGACACACCTTGGCAACTAAAGAACAACATGAATGTGATAGTAACACCTGTTTCTTTTAAATTTCCCACAGGTGGATTTCCCCTTCTCACACTCACCTCACTGCCTCCCCAAGGCCAAAGCTGCTGACTGTGGGCCCCTCTCCACCTCTCCATCCTCTCCATCTCCCGAAAACTTGTCTCCTAGTTGGTCTTTAGGGCCAGCTCCATCATTTCTTCCTGGCTGAGCTTTGCTCTGACTTTCCTGAGTCCCTGCAGCCCTTTCTTCCTACAATTAGCAATACTCTGGCAGGAACCACACATACACCGCCAGCTGCCTCGTTGCTGATGTCCAGCAAGTCAGAGCAAAGGGAGGGACTGGGTAGTTCTCTTCTGCGCTTTTCCCAGAGTCTAGCACAGGGCCTCATTCAAAACAGGCATTAACCAAATGGAACCGAACACCTCACAGATGTAAATCTGATTGACTGGAAACTATATGAGTGGACACCTTGGGCTCCACCATTGAGAATTAACCAGTTGCGATGACAAAATCTCCACACAGTCAGCTCGTGATTATCCACATTAACGGTGAGTGACAGGGATAGGAATAATCCAAGAACTGTTAATACAAATATTCTCACAATTTTAGGTAATGTAAGTACAATTTATACAGTGCTAATAACTTGAGACCAAAATTCTGTCTCTGGCTGCTCTGTCACAGTGCCAAAAATACTTAACAGTAACTTCAGGCTCTTCTGAATGTCAATTTAATTATAACATGAAATTTCACAGAAAGCACTGCACTCTTTCTAACACAGGAGTGTTCAACCATCAGTTCATTAAACAGATATTTACTGACAGCCTATTATATGCCAGGCATTATAAGGAAAACCATTATAGGCCTGAATTCTATGTATTACAATTTTGTAATGACTGCTTAGGAAGACCTAGAAAATGTGGGAAGGCCACTGAGGCCAATACCAAAGTCTGTTTTACCAAATAACCTAGTAGTGGTCACACTATCAGTTCTGAGGACACTGTATTTGTTTCCACTGTCCCACACCCAGAGCAATGGAGCAGCTGGCTTCTGGATGGTCAAGAAATGTGGACCCAGCCTTGTCCTGAAGCAGAGTAGGCAGTAACAATAACCATGGAGATCTAAATCCACTTCAACCTTTCTATTCACCCTGGGGTGGTGGGAATAGGTGTGACAAAAAAACAATTTTTGTTTTTCTGGGTTATTGCTGGGGCATTTTATAGAACGAAAATCCTGCTCATACTCAGGGTCTGGACATTTAGATAAAAATTTGACTTTGGAATTCCCACCAAAAGTCCCTCTTTGCTTTCCACAGATGCCTTCAAAATAATCACTTAGTGACTAAGACTTAGCACTTTCAAAGCACAGGGGGCCTGAGTTCAATTCCTGGTCAAGGAACTAGATCCCGCATGCCTCAGCTAAGACTTGGTGCAGCCAAATAAAAAAAATTAAAATAATAATAATAATAATAATCACTTAGAGGTAAGCCTGGGAAGAGTTAGTGACCTCTAACTCAACCACCTTATAAGTGATAGGTGCTTGCTATCCTCTCTATCTTTTGTTCACTGGTGACCTGGGACAATGGACTTTCCTTCCCCACCTCCTTCTCATTCACTGCCCCACAACCCTTTCTAGGATCTGTAAGTAATAATCATGTGACTCTACTTCCTTTGCACGGTATACTGAAACTGTGGTTTCAATCCAAATGACTTAATTGATTACACTTCCCCAAAGTGGGAGCCTGGATGCTGAGGGAGTTACTAGCCAAACCATGTGGGTGGCTTGAGCCCCCTCACTGAACAGGTCATAATCTGTATGTTCTTAATTCAATACACCAGCTCCAACCCCTCAACGCAGTAATGAGGGTCATTGCATGTGTGCGTGCTAATTCACTTTAGTAGAGTCTGACTCTTTGCGACCCTATGGACTGTAGCCCACCAGGCTCCTCTGCCCCTGGGATTCTCCAGGCAAGAATACTGGGGTGGGGTGTCATGCCCTCCTCCGGAGGATATTCCTGACTTGGTGGCTCTGACAGGAAAGAATTTGCCTGCAATGTGGGAGACCCAGGTTCGATCCCTGGGTTAGGAAGATTCCCCTGGAGAAGAGCATGGCATCCCACTCCAATATTCTTGCCTGAAGAATCCCAAGGACAGAGGAGCCCAGTGAGCAACAGTCCATACAGTTGCAAGGAGTCAGACACGGCTGAGCAACTAACACTTTCAACACAGTAGGGAAGGTAACAAAAAACTGAGCCAAGAAGATGACTTTCATCTTCCCCCAGAACCTGTGCTGTCCATAATGTATGTTCCATTCCTTCCCAACTGCAAGAGAAAATAATCCTAAAAAAGTAGGATTCAAGGCAAGTATTTTGACTAAAGGCAAGTTTCAGGAAAAGATTTGAAGGGGAGCAGAATATACTATCCCAAAATATGCCTCTTTGGCATAAACATTATTTTAGGCAGGTTATTTTTAAGAAACACCAGACACAGGAGAAGCTCTGTAAATCAAGCATAAGTTACTCTTTTGTAAGAGACATTTATATGTATAAGAAATCTCTATTTATAAGGTGTTTCCCTCTCCATACCGGAAAGAGGAGGATGCTCAAAGCCGCCAGAAACACTTAATCAGCGTAAAAGGCAACAATTTAAATCTGCATACAATCTTACCCTCGTTTACTGTGCTTTTCCTGACAGGCTCGCATCAGTGGCTCCCCAGTCCCCAACAGCTGCTCTTTAGCAGGACAGTTATTTAAGCTGATGGTTGGGCCATTTCAAAGTTACTCAGTTTTCTTCAGTCTCTCCAACACACACAGAAGACATATACATTATTAAACACAACTATTAACTATTGATATTATAGTGTTATGGTGTTAAACTTCTATTTTTCTCCTATTAACCTGTCTTTAATCACAGGGTGTGTCTCAGCCAAGAATCTTGAAAAGTAGAAGAAAAATTGTTTTTCTTCTTCCACAGATTCATTAACTTTCGCAGAAACAGATCTCATAGGATTATCTATTAATTAATTTATTTATTTATTTATTTCTCTAAATGGGTTATTTTCCTTTTCAAATGTATATTTTATCAATAAACTGAATGAATGGTTGATAAAATGCTTGTGTTTAGTAATCATAAATTCCATTTATGCTTATAAAAGTCTCTACAAGTACAGAAAAGTCTTGATAACACAGCAAAATTATGTTTCCAATTCAAACCCAACTTCCACATGGTGGTAAACTAACTTCCTAGTTAGTAAGAAAAAAATTACAATAAATCATCAGAAAATAATGCTGTCTCTAAAAACACTTGAATTTGGGTAAGTTCCAAAAATCAAGGGATATTACTGCTTAGGTATGAGGTAACCAAGTTTCCAGTCCGCCCTGAACCATCTAGGTTTATGCCAATTATCCTGGCATACTTATTAGGTGCACCTATTTTCACTCTCAAAAAATGTCACAGTTTGGACAGTGAGTTACACAAAGCCCTATCTAGAGATAAAAATATTCCTAAACAATCTTTGACAGAGAAAACTTTAAGATTTTCAAAAACTCTAGTGTTAACAGCAGTCTGCTTTTAAACTTACTGATTTTGAAAGAGTTAACAAACATTTTAACTTTCACAGCTGTAAAAATAGTAGCGCCTGGTCAACTCTGAATATTTAGGAAGTAAATACAGAGCTCTGCCTTGTAATCTATATCTGGAAATCTCCCTCTCCACCTCTATCCCCCAAACTAGGGACCCAGGAGAATGACACAGTGATTCAGCATTTCTAAGACATTCATTAAACTGTGCTTGAGTGCAATGAAATCAGGGGAGAAAAAAAGGTACAAAATACACAGATATTAAAATCAAAACTTCTTGTATAAAAGCAAAAATAAGGAAACTGTATACTTTCTCTCTTGCTGAAGCATTTGGAAAGCTGCTGAACTTACATGCATCTCCCATCACTATGTTAGGTAAGTCAGCCAAAGATCTAGCAGAAAACATATGGAACACTGTTTGAAAACGAGTTCAAGAGAAGCTTCAAAACAGAAGCACAGGGGAAATCACAGGACACAAAGGGAAATTTCAGCGAAACCACCATACAGGAAGAACACTGCTTACACCTGTCCAAGAGCACTGTTCGGAATCTTGCTGATCTCATTTTTGCATCTCCTAGAAGACAGACCATGTCTTGTTCATCCTTGCTCTCCTTATCTCTTATCTCTGAATCTTTATACTACTTCGCACATGAGAACAGTGGAACAAATACTTGTTGAGTCAAACGAATAAGTAGAAAAATGTTTTCAAATGTAATTTTTGCATAAACATTTGTTTTGAAGATAGAAGAAACTCAGCCACTAAGGGTGGTGGAAATAGAGGTAACATCCTTCCAAAAGCAAGTACGTGCTCCACAGTGAGAAATCTACTCCTCTGCCTGTGTACATGAGTGCATGCACACTAAGTTGCTTCAGTCATGTCCAACTCTTTGTGACCCTATGGACCCTAGGGAGCCTGCTAGGTTTCTCTGTCCATGGGATTCTCCAGGCAAGAATACTGCAGCAGGTTACCATGCCCTCCTCCAGGGGAGCTTCCCAACCCAGGGATCGAACTTACATCTCTTCGTCTCCTGCACTGGCAGGTGGGTTCTTTACTAGCGCCATCTGGGAAACCCATTCCTCTATATGAGCAGTGGGTAAAGTTTTAACAACCTTATTATCATAAAATTTCTGATATATTGTAGTCAAACCAAGTCCTACCAAACAATCACATAACATTAGGCTAGAAGATAGGAGTCAGCCAGAGCCAACAATACCTGAGTTGTTTAAAAAAAAAAAAAAAAAAAAAAGTCCCCTAAAGTTTCCTTCGTCTCAACTCAAGAGAACTTCTTTAAAATAGACTTTCTGGCCACCTTTTTTTTCTTCCTCCAGCACCCTATGCAAAAGGCACTGGTGAGTTTGAGAACTTGTCACCAAATTATAGAAGATCTTATTAATTAGTAGGAAAACCATAAAATTGGCCTCAGTGTCTTTAACGAGAGAACTTTTTCTTCCTTGAAGACTCACCCACTTCTCATACCAACAAGACAAATGGGTAGACAAGATCCAGCAGTCAACCCATCAAGTTACATACAAGCAGCTGGGGAAAGGGCTGTGAGTATAGAGACCCCTGCACCCCAGCTAAGGTGGGGAGCAGCCACTTCACAACAACGTGAAGCAAAGTTAACTTCTCCAATAGCATCTTATATGAAGGAAGCATTTTCTCAGAAACCTGACCTGTAAATATTAAATATTCAGGCCCCTTGAATTTTATATTGGTGGTTTTACAGCCATAGAAAGTCATCTGATGGCCTTAAATGTCTAACTCCCCATTTGGAAAATGGGAATAAATACTGTTACCTAAATTTTAGAAAACTAAGGAAAGTAATTGATGCAAACCATCTACTTTCCTTAAGTTCCAGATGTTTAGAAAGTGACTGGTCTTCTCAACTGAACAAGTATAATCTGTAGGTGTTCAGAACCACTTCCCCCAAAATGTGTCGCTTTTGCCTCAGGAATATTTTGAGCTAAAGGTGCAATCAAGACCCTGCAAGTTCAAGAGAAGCCACTGCTCCTCCCTTAACGACTCAGAAGAATTTAATTGAGGATTTTTCCCAGAAAAGATTATTACCAGAGATAAATTTTAGCTACGTGGCCCCATCTATATGGCCAGCAAACATCTAATTACCAACCATCCACTCTTTTCATCATCTTATGAATGACCCTCCTGACCCTGGAAGCTCCAGGGCCCTATGCCATTCCTTAGCTTAAGATGGTATATATGCCTCATTTTATCTTTCCGTCTTTGACCCTCTCGGGTATGCAGGAGCCTCGGACCCTCACATGTATTCGTATGAGAGTCAATTTCATTTTCTCTTGTTAATCTAACTCATGTCAATTTAATATTTGGACCAGCTAGAAGAACCTAGAAAGCTAGAAGAAAGTTTTCTTCCTCCCTGACAAGTCCAAAGTAAAATATTTAACACAGAAACTCTATTTTCTATTGCTAATAAAGAAAAAGGCACTGATTATCCATTATAGAAATCTGCTTGGGGTCCAAAATATTATTAACTCAAATAATGACTAGTAAGCAGGAAAAAAAAAGATCCCTTAAACTCTTTGGATATTAAGCACCTTCATCTTCCACTGAATGCTTTTTTAAAAAAATCAGTGACACTTTCTGAACCAAAGTAAAGCAACTGCTCACAATGAACAAGACAGATAAAGTCTTGAAAGAACTGGTCTCTGAGTTATATAAATTGTTTGTTTATATTTACCATAATCCTTCAATATGTCATATCATTTACCTACTGAAAATATAACCAAAAAAAAAAAAAAAGTATTGACTAACTAAAGAAAGAGGTTGTTTAAACTTAATGACTCGATTTCTAAGTGAAAGTGAAGATGCGGAATCTATGGCCCAACAGCTTCTTATAGCAATTTTCTGGGTGCAGACTGAAAGCAGTTTTCATCATGGGAGGTAGAATACTGCACCCTTACATAAAGCCTCACAGATAAAAGTCAGGACTATCAACATATTGGTTTAACTACTGTTCAGTGTTCAATACACCTACAAGAGAAATGGACCACACTTCAGCTATTAAACTTATAAGACCTTAAGAAAATTCCAATTCCAGTTTAGAGTCAGAAAGGAAAGAGAAACAGCAACCCTATCCAAGTAGATCTCAGGTGAAATCCCTTCAGCTTCTCCCCTGTCATTAATTGGTTTCCTAATAAAATGCTGCAGTAAAATTTGTAAAATCAGATTCTGGCAGAAAATCAGATCAAAGGACAACTCTTCACAGCAGCCACTTTTGCATACCCAGTCCCTGCCTACCTTGTTATGTTTTTGCTGGTGTCTTGCCTTTGTGTCAAGAACATGGTAAGGGCTCTCCGAGTCTTGGTTGATGTAATATATGAGTCTTGAAGGCAGGGTGATTTCTTTCTGCATTGCATGGCTGGAACTGCTATTACTGCTGCTATTCTGTTGCAATGTGTTGTTCTCATCTGCCAGGACTCCCAATTTTTTTTCTGCAGTTTCATTCCAGTACGGAGCTGGGGTGGGGGGGAGGACACAAACATAGACAAACACACAAGTACCCTATCAATACATAAGTACTACAATGCACTTTTTCCATTAATTGCAAAAACAAAGTTTTCTACTTAAAAGCATGTAAGGAGTAGAGACACAGGAAAGCAAGTTATTGCCACAATGAAATGGCCTGGATAGGTTAATAGCCAATAAAGCATATACAACAATGTACTGTTTATAGTCTTAAATCTATACGTCTAAATATGGGGATGGGCGAGAATGGACTTGAAGGTAGGGTAATTAAACAAACATGCTCAGTGGTTCTTGACCCTCATCTCCACCCTTTTGGCTTCTGCAGAAACTCAATGGGACTCCGACTAGCAGTATCCCACCTGAGAGCTAAGAACACTCCTAAGATAACTTGAGTGTTGAATTCATGAACACTGAATGTTAATTGATTCATTAACCAAAATGGACAATTCCTTTTTCTTTTAACTTTGAGATAAGAAAAAATCCTTTGCCAGAGAGGGATGCAGAGGCTGGCCGCTTTCCAATTTCATTTTCCTGCTACAGCCAGGTTTCTGCTCTCTGATTTTCCGTCATCAGTGTAGTGAACATTACATTATCTGAATTGTTCATGATAATAATAAGCATTTTGAGAAATCACAAGCCAAAGGTTTAGAGCCCCGGTTTTCCCTCCCCCACCTATAATTCCAACAGCAGGGAATAAACCCACTAGGCAATCTAAAAAGATACATTAGCACTGTTCTCATCGCATCTCCCCGCATTCGCGTTCAGGCTCCACCACCCGAGAAAAAAACTTGCTCCCTCGCTGCATCTCCTGTCCACCGGTCTCCCCAAGTTGCACAGAAATCAATTAGAGACCCCGCATACACCAAATACCTTCCGGCAGTAATTTAGTGACTGCAACAAAAAATGGACTTCAAAAAGTGAACTGGAGTGAACGCGGGTTTGAGAATGAGAGAGGTGGACAGGCAGGGAGGCTTGGAAAGGCCGAGCCCTGGACGTGTCCGGAGCGCACGGTCCCGCGCGCCCTTCGCTTTCTTCTGCAGGGCCCGTTGGGCAAGGCAATGCAAAGGGCACCGGGGCCATACCCACCGCTGGGTGCAGCAGCCCCCCAGGCGCGGGGCCGGGATGAGGCGACGAGTGGAGGCAGCAGGAAAAGGACGAGGAGGAGGCGGCAGGGAGGCGCGCGGGCCAGGGCGCGGATGGGCGCCGGGGCGGCGGAGCCGCCGCTGGGGCCGCTGGAGGCTCGGGCAAGGCTGCAGCCCGCCAGGGCTGGCCGCCGGGAGCTGTTGCCGGGTGGCTTCATGGCTCATAGCTCCCGGGCGCCGCTTGGTGTGGCCAGCAAGAGCGCGGGTCTAGGCTGCAGGGGAGGCTGCGGGCGGAGCCGGTCACGCCGGCTCGTCGCGCATGGTGCGGCCGCGGACAAGGGGGTCGAGGCTAGGGGCTGGGCGGCGCCCCCTCCCTTGCTCGCCTCTCAGCCCCTCCCCGGGCGGCCGCTGAAGAGTCCGGGGGTTCCCAGTCGCTCCGCCAACTTGGAGCCTCCCCAGATGCTCCGCCCTCCCTGCGGCGGGCGCGGCAGCTCCAGCGACTGCGGGGGCTGAGGATGCTGAGACTGCGCGCGGACGCGAGTGGCGCGGGCGTGCTCCCCGCCCTCGAGAGCGCGCCCGAGCGCGGCTCCGCGTCCCGATGCTGATGCTGATGCTGATGCTGATGCTGATGCTGTTCCCTGGCACGGGACGCACTGCGCATGCTTTATTTTGGAAGAAAAAGAAGAGATGGGGGGGAAACGGCAGCAGAGTGATGCAGCATCAGAGGTGATGGTGGCACCTCCAGAGGTGGGGGCGGGGGAGAGAGGACGCTGGCAATCAGGGATTAGCCAGAGGGGAAAAAAGGAAGAGTGTGAGGATTTCCAGGGCAAAAGGATATGGAGGAAACAACCACCCGGAGAAATCGACTTGCCTTTTCCAACGCCCCGACCTTACATACCCGCTCCTAGTCCAACCCCCTCCTTCTAGTGTAAAACTTAGGCCAAGCCTTTCCTTCTCAATCCTTTATTTATTTCCTTCCTGCAAATATATGTAAGGGATTGCAGCCGGGAAGGTAAAAATAGCGCTGCTCCTCATTCAGCTCGCCGGCAGCGCCGGGGAACTAAGACTGGGAAGCACGCTGGCGTGTAGCGGGCTGGCTGGCCGGAGAACGCCCAGAGGCCTTGCAGAGTTAGACCTCGGGTGCAGGGATCCCCCAACTGGGCCCTCCGCCCTGGCCTCTGTCGCCCGACTAGTGCCCAGGAGCTTTGTGGAAAGCAGATGGAGCTCAAAAGTTCAGAAAGGATGGCTGGATGTACTGGGGAAGGATTTAGAAATTCTGGCGGGGAATAAGTAAGGAGATTAGAAACCAAGCGTGTGGCAGCTATCTTGGGAAATCTAGCATTTGTCAACCCTGTGGGTGGGCATGCATCGGAGAGGACGCATTTCAGATTTTGAGATCTGAAATGACTTCTGTAGAGAAAAAGAGATTTCTCTCTCACCGCTGTAAAAAATACGGATGAAAAAAATAAATGCCTGAATTGAATGGATTAGCAGCCACTAAATCCGGTGTTTTCCGGTTAGGGCCTGTGGCAGATTTCGGGCCCCCAGCTCCCATAACACAAGCACTCATTTATTCCCCCTCCCGATGACTGAGTAATAACAATAGTGTTTTTCTCTGTTATGTGTATTTTAATTGGAGATAATAACATCTACTTTGGGGGATCAAGAATTCCACAATTAAAAAAAAAAAGATGTGTAAAATAGATTTTTTTTTTTTTAATGATGTGTTAGGGTTAGTTGGAAGCCACTGGATAGCATAGGGAGTTCCACTCAACACTCTCTGTTGACCTAGAGGGGTGGGATGGGGGAGCAGTGGGAGGCTCAAGAGAGAAGGGATTTATGTATGCATATAGCTGATGCATGTCCTACAGCAGAAACTAAAACAACATTGTAAAGCAATTATACTCCAGTTAAAATAATAATAATAAAAGATGTGGGTATATTGCACCATGCAGGACTCTGTGTTAGCTGTCTTCTCCACTTTCACTTAAAAGACAGGGAAGAGGGGGAAAGAGAGAGATGAGACACACCCACAGAGACCAGAGATCTCAGAACTGTTAGAGAGTTAAACACTAATATTAGCTCTTCCTCTCTGTATCAGAGGTAGGATAATTTGTTATCACACATTTATTAATGTGAACTTGTAATTGATGCTACCTCTCCTGAATGTGGGCAACAACAGTTTTCCTTTTGACTCAATTTGTGTCCCTAGAACCTAACATGATATTTGTGGCACAAAGAAGGCTCTCAGAAAATTTGTCATGAATGACTAGACCAGCCGGTGGTGCCCATAGCAGGAGTCACATGGGGCAAGCTGATGAAACACACTCAAAACCCCACAGTTCCTACTTGCAGCTCAGTGCTCTTGGGGATATCCCCCTCAAGACAAGCAGATCATGGCCAGGTTTTCCCAATTTATATTTGATATATCAATATAATCCTGGAAAAGGGTTTGGGCCAAAGGAGGTAGATAAGGAATGAGAAGGAAAAAGGAAATGAAGACAATGGATGCCCAGATGCAAAGTTCTTTAAAAGCTATCTCTTGCAATCAAGTGACAACCTCTCAAAGCCTCTTCCAATAAGTAAAACCATGAATCACCCTGGATCAACTGCACACCCACCTGTCAGCAGACACCATCCCACAGACTTGAGAAATGGAATAAGGACTGAATTCCATTTCTAGTAAGAAGCAGGAGTGTTTGGGAAAAAAAAAAAAAAAAGATGTCTTTTGCACTATAATCCAAAAACTGCATTTATTTACAGAACTTTAATGTTTATAGACTCAACTGGAGGCAAGATAATGTATCAGTAAATGAAACTGAGTCAGAGAAGGAATAAGTCACTCAGAAAAAAATGTCCCAGGAGTTTGACCTTTAAACTATATATTTAAGGGAAGGTTAAAAACAGAATCAAAGATTCTTTAAGTGGTTAATTTGTTTAATTTAGTAGTATCCTCAGTAGGTAGTTTGGAAGTTTTATCATTAGAGAGTTTAGTTCTAAACAGTCTCCTCTGCTCTCATAATGTTTAGTAATTGTATTCATCACCACCTACTGCTTTGCTCTATATTCATGTCTGTGCATATCATCTTTCCTCCGTCAAAAAACACTGAGACCTAGGCTGCCTGTCAGTCATCCCTCATCTGCAGAGCCTAGATAGCACCCGGAATAGGGTCAACACTTGATAAATGTGTATTGGGTAGAGGAGGCTCTCACAGGTAGGAGGGAGGGATTCAATAAGCTGAACCAGAATGAAGAGAGAAATGTACCAGAAACTTGAATGCTATAATAGCTCTGATTGGGCTTCCCAGGAGGCACAGTGAAAAAGAATCCACCTGCCAATGCAGGAGATGCAGGATGCAGGTTCCATCTCTGAGTTAGGACAATTCCCTAGAGAAGGAAACAGCAAGCCACTCCAGTATTCTCGCCTGGAAAATCCCATGGACAGAGGAGCAGCAGGCTACAGGCCACGGGTCACAGAGTCAGGCATGACTTACCAACTCAGCTTGCAATAGCTCTAGTTAGACATGTGTGCTGGACCCCAAGAGCAGCCGGCACCACTGGAGTGGACTGGTCAGTTTGGTAGATGGGGAAAACTGCTACAGTTATAGGGGAAGGCAAGCAGCCAGAAGGTCCACGGGAAGAAAATTACAGCAAGCAATATGGATACTAAATGAACAGGATGAAAGATGTGTGCAAGCAGTGTCCACGAAAGATAGCTGTGCTGCTCCCCAAAAGTGGTGCAGCTAGGCTGGTGAGAGAAGATGCCCAAAGTCCTCTGTCTGCTATCGTCTGCAGCAGGGGCCAGAACCAGACCTGCCTTGAAACCAGCGAGCAAACTGGGCCTGCACAGGAGCAAGTAAAAGGGTAGAAATATTCGATTTGGAAGGCATCTGTCTCTACAGGGCTGAGATTCTGGTGGAGAAAGCAAGGGGGGAAAAAAAGATCACAGAAGAGGGGTCTTGGAAGATGAAAGCAGGTGAACAAGTAGGACAATGTAGCAAAGCAGATTCACAAGAGCAATTAGAGTGGAAAAATCATTTGACCAAGAAGCCAAGGTCAAAGACGGCGGGTGGCAAATTGGTGGCTGGTGATGATGTTGAGGAGCGGTCTGGGGGAGGGAGAGCAAAGGAGCAAACAAGGGCCAAAGGGTGGCAGCTCTGATTGAAGAGCCGAGAATTCTGTTACAGCGTCTGCTACAGGAGGTTTCTCATTCTCTTTTTAGACTGGCTGTGAAGACTGATTTTACAAGTGAGAATTAATGCTTCCAAGGGAAGAAGTGTGATGAGAAAAACAACTTTTTGTTTTTCTGACTTGCTGCCTAGGCATTTGACAGTATGAAAACCCTGCTCACACCAGAGTCAACATTTAGATGAGGACTTGACCTTCAGATTCCCATCTTAAGGTCGCATTTGCTTTTTCCCCTGTACCTCTTCAAGTAACCACCTAGGGTTAAGCCAGTAAAAGGTCAGTGACCTCTGCCCCAACCACCTTATAAGGGATAGATGCTTGCCACACTCTCTATCTCCTGCTCATTGGTGACCTGGGACAGAGGACTGCCCTTTCTCCAGCTCATTACTTCCACCACTCCCCCAGCTTCTGGGATCTGTAAGTAATAAATCTTGTCTCTCTGCTTCCTTTGTGTGGGTTTATTGAAACTGTGCCTTCAATCCAACTGACTTAATTGATTACACTTTCCCAAAGTGGGAGCTCAGATAACTGAGAGAGAAACTAGCCTGCCCCTGTGAGTGGCTTGTGCCCCTCACCTTTCAGCAGGTCATAATCTGCATGTTCTTAGCTCAATCCCCCAGCTCCAGCCTCTCAAAACAAGACAGTGTACTTCTTGGTAAAAGCCAAAGATGGGTGAGTTCTTTATTTGTACTTTCCACATGGTTCTGTGGTCAGCAAGCACTTTCTCTAGAGTTTCATATAGTAAATATTTTAGGCCCTGTGTGCCATATGGTTTCTGATGCATATTCTCAGTATTTTTAATAACGCTTTAAAAATGTAAAAAGCATGCAGCCTGCAGGCCCTAGTTTGTCAACCTATCATTTTTAACTACATATATATATGACTTCAGGTTAAATTTTTTCATCAACTGCATTAAAATGCTTGTGAGCAGAAAACGTGCAACAGTACACATGGCTCTAACTCCAAAAGAACTAGCTGTTCCTTGAACTTTACGATTTGTTTAATCAGCATGTAATTGCTTAATTTTTAATAGACATTCAACAGTTGAAGGGATTCCTAAAGAAAGAAGCATTCCTACATTTTGAGATCATTCCCAGACTTAGAAAACAGAGGGAAATGTCAGAAATCATTTGCCAAAAAAATACAGATACAGAAAACATCCCAGACTTTGTTTTGTTTTGCCAAGATGCGTTTTCTGGTGAGCAGAGAGATGCTGAATGAAGGTTCCAGCAGTGACAAGTCAGAGGATGGACTAACACACGCAGTGACAGCCCTTCCTGGAGGCTGTCACCATAGGTGTCCTGAGTATGTGTTCCTCAAACTCAACCCTGAAGAGTAGCTGCAAGGCAGCAAGTTCACAGCTGCACAGGCAGCCTACAAATCCATGAAAAATAAGTCTGCAGGTCTGTATTAAATATACTTGCTCATTCTGAAGGACAGACCACAGTGGGCCAATTTCAGAAGTCAAGGTGCAACTTACTCTAACTCTACTGGGAAAAGTAAAAGGACTTATTACCAAACTGCAATGGTCACAGACATATTTCTAATGGAATGGTTGAACAGGCAAAAATGTATCCAAGTGTCAAAGCATGAATATATCTGAATAAAGATAACCATTGGGAACACATAAAATTTAATTCTTAAAGGATATTATTTATACTAAATGAAGGTTAAGTATGAATTCCTGACAGAATAAGATACAGCTTTAAAACAGCTGACCTCCCTCCCCACTACACGAACATCTAACTAGTTTATCCCAGTTTGCTGCACTTACAAGCTGTAGTACAAAGGGATAAACAAGCATGTCGTGATGATTTGTGGTGATGATCAATGCTGTGCAAAACTTAGAAGAATTGTGTTTATTGATAATAATCACTGAGGCAACATGTCACTATTAAACTCTCTCTGGGTCACAGAGCAACTCTTCGAGTTTCTGCAGTAGTAAATCACCAAGTACTGACTGGGGAAGGAGGTCCTCAACTATCAATACTTTGAGAGACTGCAAGTGAATTTTATCTGAAAGGGTAGAATCCCACCAACAGAATTAATGTACTAAAGCTAATCCCTACATTTACATAATAATAATACTTAAGCTCTTTAATAACATTTGCTTTAATACTTACTGTGCATTTACACATCACAAAGTGCTTTTGCATGGTGCACACTCGTGGTCAGTAGTGTCCGACTCTTTTTCAACCCCATAGACTGTAGCCTACGAGGCTCCTCTGCCCACGGGATTTCCCAAGCAACAATACTGGAGTGGGTTGCCATTTCCTTCTCCAGGTGATCAAACCCGTGTTGCGTCTCCTGCATTGGCAGGCGAATTCTTTATCACTGTGCTACCTGGGAAGCCTTAAAGTGCTTTTCTCTACTTTATTTTATTTGATCTTCGATTCTGTCACAGAGAGGACAGTAATTACTATTCTTTTTAGGGGTTGCATCTTGGATGCAAGGACATTAAGGACTCCTGGTTTCTGCAGTGATCCTCAATCCTGCCTTTTCATTCTAGTCACCTGGAAAGCTTTAACAACCTATTGATGGCTAAGTATTTAGAACCTTCATGAATGAAGTCTAACATCAGCATTTTAAAATTTCTCCCAGTTTAATTGAATGTGAAGCCGAGTTAAGATATACTGAGAAGAGGGATTTCCCAAGATCACACATCAGAACAAGATTAACACATCAGAACTCAAATTGGAACCCTGAATTCAAGTGTTGCACTGTTCCCAAGGTCTTCTTCCCTATTTCTGCTTTTATAACAAGTTTACCCTGAACAAGGAAAGTTTAAAAAATTAACTTAGTACAATTGCTGTAGGATTTAAGAAAATACAGAATTAGCTTTGAGCCGGAAGTTATCTTTGAAGACATGTAGGATTTCAAACCCATTGTTGTGGAAACAAAGACCCAGAGTTTAAGCTTGTTACCCAAGGTCACACCAATCTGTGGCAGGATTGGGGCTCGATTCAGAGTTCCTGTTTCCAGGCTTTCCAGTACATTCCATTGTACTTTGTAAACATTTAAAAAAAAAAAATTGACTTGCAAAAGTCTTGGTCAGTCTGCAATATAATTCATTTTTAGTCTTCCACTCGACATTGTTGTGTAAAGATAAAGAAAGATAGAGCTATGAGGTCTGGGCCCAACAGCATCAGTTCCACTAAGCCCAGTTCAACAGCATGGAAGCACAATACAGTCTCATATATCAGCATGGAGGCAGCTCAATATAGAGGGGGAAAAACTATGGGGCAAGGTCCCACACATCTTTGGAGGTAATCCATTGAAATACAATACCTATTTTTCTCCTATTTCTCTTGTCTTTTGTGTCTCAAATATTTCCAAGGGACTATTTTCTCATCCAATGAGTTTCTTGTAATACCCTCAGTATATTTTAAGAATTCAACAACTGTAACTTCTTAAATCATGGTTTAGGTAGTACCAAATTTGGTGAGAAACCAAAAAATAACACAAATAGTAACAATAAAAATAAAATACTGCATGCATGCTCAGTTGTATCCAACTCTTTGTGACCCTATGGAATGTAGCCCAACAGGTTCCTCACTCATTGGACACTCCAGGCAAGAATACTGGACTGGGTTGTCATTTCCTCCTCCAGGGAATCTTCCTGACCCGGGGATTGAACCCACTTCTCTGGCGTCTCCTGCATTGCAGGTGGACTCTTTACCACTGAGCCACCTGGTGAGTCTCCAAAATAAAATAATAACAATAATAACAAAGAGAAAAAGGAAGAAGATAAATTTTTATGCAGCACCTAAGATGTGCTGGATACTGTGTTAAGCACTTTAACTGGATGGTCTTGTTAAGTCTTCAGGCAATTCTACGAATAGCTACTGTTATTACTCCCATTTTGACTGATTAGAGAACTGAGGCTTGGGAGAAGTCAAATAATTTATCCAAGGTCATATGACTGCTAAGAAGTAGGGCTGGATCAGGAAATGTGTTTGCCTGACTCCAAAGAATAAACTCTCAACCACATCATCATGAGTCATAAACACTGTCAATCTATCAAGTCTAATAATCAAATTCACCACAAAATAACTAAAATTCAATCCTCTATCCATTCCACCTTTAATCAGAAATTAATTTTGTTTGAAACTGGAACTGAAAAACACCAATGCTGTATAATTTATTTGGCCACAGCCTCAAAACAAACACCTGAAACAGTCATTTCAAAGGACTTATAGCCCTCTGAAATCATGGCACTTGACTATAAATAGAATTTTTATTTTTGTTTTTGTCTGTTTAAAACCATAAACATATTGATCCACGCACAGAATTGTGCTCCTTACTTCACTGTAGAGATATTTTGAATCTCTACAGCCATTCTATATAATTATTTGTATTATTCCAAAACAAAACCTAGCTATGTCCAGATATTTAGTTTCCTAATTAAAATACCATTCCACAAGAGAGGGCCAAGATCCTCACTAGAGAATTCAACTTTTTCTAAATTTCAAATTAACCAACATAGCTACCCATTCAAGTTAGTTTAATTATAATTAGCAACATTTATTAATCTACTCCTATAAAATAATATTAGCTTTTGCCAAC
>SJYQ01001869.1:143292-223191 GCA_006410935.1 Redunca redunca | reverse complement strand
TCAGCAGCTATTAAATACTTTTATTTTTTTGTTATTCTGAGGCAAAAGGAATAGCTGACAGCTCCTTAGATCATATAGCATGCTCTCGTGCAACATTTGTCACTCACTGTATTCTGGCACATGAGTTAAAGCTAAAATAGCTATATTATTTCTGTAAGACTGTCATGGAATTAGGCTATTCATGTCACAGACATAGACATAGCTTAGAGATAGAAAACGAGTGATAGAGACAATCACTTCTCTAGAAGGAAATGATAAAACTCTAGGCTTCTCCTGAATCCAATTCTAAGACTTTTTTGTTTGCTATTTTGGTAAATTATCTGAGGGATAGATTGCATGCTGAAGATGCTCTTGCAGAAAACATGAAGTTTTTCCATGTAATAAAATGTTTGGCTGAACTGAGATAAACTATAAACAAAATTTTTTGAGGCTGTGTGAACTGGCCAAAAAAAACCTAAGAAAAGAATTTCATTATCAACAAGTAAGTTTTGGGAAAAGTAACCTAAACTATTTATATATCTACATAGCTATACACCCCACCTTCAAATATCACAGCACACATAGTGTATTATCCACATCACAGCTGGCAATAACACACACACACGCTCCTGCACACCAACATGGGAGTTAGACTGTGGAGCTGACTCTCCCTTGAATAAAACAACTTTGTTTAAAAATGCCAACAAACAATATTGATAACCAAATAGAAAATATTATCAAAATTACACCAAACTGTGATGCACAAGTTCTATAAAGCAACTGGGCATGATTCAGGAAAGAGCATTTTAAAAGACCAAGCTGCTGTCAGATGAGAACATCCTGTGAAGATAAGAACCACATCATCTGGAAAGATAAAGAATGAGAAGGAATATTTTCAAAGAATTTAAAAGCATGAACAGTGTAGATAAGGTGAACATAACCATCCAAATCCTAAAATATTTTAATGAGGGCGAGACATCTGAAATTTGAGAGAGAAATTTTGAGCAAACAAGTAGTCGCACACACGGACCCCTCTTGGGAACTCCCCACTGCTGAAAACATTCTGAGAAGTAGGCCCATGATTATGTCTATATCTCCTGGTCTTGCTCCCCCAGCTCAGTGTGGCCAATCAAGTTTTTACCTGAGATTTTAAAAATTAAGGCTATTTGATAGAGCAGTTTAAGATTCACAGCTGGAACAGTGAGCGGCACTGGAGCAGTGAGCAGCCGAGAGGAGATACCCCACGGTCAAAGTCAGGAATGGCAGCGGTGAGGAGATACCCTACGTCCAAGGTAAGGAGCAGCGGCTGCACTTTGCTGGAACAGCCGTGAAGAGATACCCCATGTTCAAGGTAAAAGAAACCCCATTAAGATGGTAGGTGCTGAGAGGGGGTCTGTCAGAGGGAAGACAGACTGAAACCACAATCACAGAAAACTAGCCAATCTAATCACATGTATCACAGCCTTGTCTAACTCAATGAAACTAAGTCATGCCATGTGGGGCCACCCAAGATGGACGGGTCATGGTGGAGAGGTCTGACAGAATGTGGTCCACTGGAGAAGGGAACGGCAAACCACTTCAGTACTCTTGTCTTGAGAACCCCATAAAGAGTATAAAAATGCAAAAAGGTAGGACACTGAAAGACGAACTCCCCAGGTCAGTAGGTTCCCAATATGCTACTGGAGATCAGTAGAGAAATAACTCCAGAAAGAATGAAGGGATGGAGCCAAAGCAAAAACAACACCCAGTTGTGGATGTGACTGGTGATAGAAGCAAGGTCTGATGCTGTAAAGAGGAATATTGCATAGGAACCTGGAATGTTAGAACCATGAATCAAGGCAAACTGGAAGTGGTCAAACAGGAGATGGCAAGAGTGAACCTCGACATTCTAGGAATCAACAAACTAAGATGGACTGGATTGGGAAAATTTAACTCAGATGACCATTATATCTACTACTGTGGGCAAGAATCCCTTAGAAGAAATGGAGTAACCATCATAGTCAACAGAAGAGTCTGAAATGCAGTAGGTGGATGCAATCTCAAAAACAACAGAATGATCTCTGTTCATTTCCAAGGCAAACCATTCAATATCACGGTAATCCAAGTCTATGCCCTGACTACTAATGCTGAAGAAGCTGAGGTTGAACGGTTCTATGAAGACCTACAGGACCTTGTAGAACTAACACCCAAAAAAGATGTCTTTTTCATTACAAGGGACTGGAATGAAAAAGTAAGAAGTCAAGAAACACCTGGAGTAACAAGAAAATTTGGCCTTGGAGTACAGAATGAAGCAGGGCAAAGGCTCATAGAGTTTTGCCAAGAAAATGCACTGGTCATAGCAAACATCTTCTTCCTACAACACAAGAGAAGACTCTACACATGGACATCACCAGATGGCCAACACTGAAATCAGACTGACTATATTCTTTGCAGCCAAAGATGCAGAAGCTCTATACAGTCAACAAAAACAAGGCCAGGAGCAGACTGTGGTTCAGATCATGAATTCCTTATTGCCAAATTGAGATTTAAATTGAAGAAAGTAGGGAAAACCATTAGACCATTCAGGTATGACCTAAATCAAATCCCTAATGATTATACAGTGGAAGTGAGAAATAGTTTTAAGGGACTAGATTTGATACATAGAGTGCCTGATGAACTATGGACAGAGGTTAGTGACATTGTACAGGAGACGGGATCAAGACCATCTCCAAGAAAAAGAAATGCAAAAAAACAAAATGACTGTCTGAGGAGACCTTACAAATAGCTGTGAAAAGAAGAGAAGTGAAAAGCAAGGGACAAAAGAAAAGATATACCCATTTGAATGCAGAGTTCCAAAGAAGAGCAAGGAGAAATAAGAAGGCCTTCTTCAGTGATCAGTGCAAAGAAATAGAGGAAAACAAGAGAATGGGAAAGACTAGAGATCTCTTCAAGAAAATTAGAGATACCAAGGGAACATTTCATGCAAAGATGGGCTCGACAAAGGACAGAAACGGTCTGGACCTAATAGAAGCAGAAGATATTAAGAAGAGGTGGCAAGAATACACAGAAGAACTATACAAAAAAAGGTCTTAACCACCCAGATAATCACGATGGTGTGATCACTCATCTAGAGCCAAACATCCTGGAATGTGAAGTCAAGTGGGCCTTAGGAAGCATCACTATGAACAAAGCTAGTGGAGGTGATGGAATTTCAGCTGAGCTATTTCAAATCCTGAAAGATGATGTTGTGAAAGTGCTGCACTCAATATGCCAGCAAATCTGGAAAACTCAGCAGTGGCCACAGGACTGGAAAAGGTCAGTTTTCATTCCAATCCCTAAGAAAGGCAATGCCAAAGAATGCTCACACTACCACACAATTGCACTCATCTCTCACGCTAGTGAAGTAATGCTCAAAATTCTCCAAGCCAAGCTTTAGCAATATGTAAACCATGGACTTCCAGATGTTCAAGCTGGTTTTAGAAAAGGCAGAGGAACCAGAGATCAAATTGCCAACATCTGCTGGATCATGGAAAAAGCAAGAGAGTTCCAGAAAAACANGAGAAATAAGAAGGCCTTCTTCAGTGATCAGTGCAAAGAAATAGAGGAAAACAAGAGAATGGGAAAGACTAGAGATCTCTTCAAGAAAATTAGAGATACCAAGGGAACATTTCATGCAAAGATGGGCTCGACAAAGGACAGAAACGGTCTGGACCTAATAGAAGCAGAAGATATTAAGAAGAGGTGGCAAGAATACACAGAAGAACTATACAAAAAAAGGTCTTAACCACCCAGATAATCACGATGGTGTGATCACTCATCTAGAGCCAAACATCCTGGAATGTGAAGTCAAGTGGGCCTTAGGAAGCATCACTATGAACAAAGCTAGTGGAGGTGATGGAATTTCAGCTGAGCTATTTCAAATCCTGAAAGATGATGTTGTGAAAGTGCTGCACTCAATATGCCAGCAAATCTGGAAAACTCAGCAGTGGCCACAGGACTGGAAAAGGTCAGTTTTCATTCCAATCCCTAAGAAAGGCAATGCCAAAGAATGCTCACACTACCACACAATTGCACTCATCTCTCACGCTAGTGAAGTAATGCTCAAAATTCTCCAAGCCAAGCTTTAGCAATATGTAAACCATGGACTTCCAGATGTTCAAGCTGGTTTTAGAAAAGGCAGAGGAACCAGAGATCAAATTGCCAACATCTGCTGGATCATGGAAAAAGCAAGAGAGTTCCAGAAAAACATCTATTTCTGCTTTATTGACTATGCCAAATCCTTTGACTGTGTGGGTCACAACAAACTATGGAAAATTCAAGAGACGAGAATACCAGACCACCTGACCTGCCTCTTGAGAAATCTGTATGCAGGTCAAGAAGCAACAGTTAGAACTGGACATGGAACAACAAACTGGTTCCAAATCCAGAAAGGAGTACATCAAGGCTGTATATTGTCACCCTGCTTATTTAACTTATATGCAGAGTACATCATGAGAAATGCTGGGCTGGAGGAAGCACAGGCTGGAATCAAGAGTGCTGGGAGAAATATCAATAACCTCAGATATGCAGATGACACCACCCTTATGGCAGAAAGTGAAGAAGAACTAAAGAGCCTCTTGTTGAAAGTGAAAGAGGAGAGTGAAAAAGTTGGCTCAAAGCTCAACATTCAGAAAATGAAGATCATGGCATCCAGTCCCATAACTTCATGCCAAATAGATGGGGAAACAGTGGAAACAGTGTCAGACTTTATTTTGGGGGGCTCCAAAATCACTGCAGATGGTGACTGCAGCCATGAAATTAAAAGACACTTACTCCTTCGATGAAAAGTTATGACCAACCTAGACAGCATATTAAAAAGCAGAGACATTACTTTGTCAAAAAAGGTCCATCTAGTCAAGGCTATGGTTTTTCCAGTGGTTACGTATGGATGTGAGAGTTGGACTTGGACTGTGAAGAAAGCTGAGCGCCAAAGAATTGATGTTTTTGAACTGTGGTGTTGGAGAAGACTCTTGAGAGTCCCTTGGACTGCAAGGAGATCCAACCAGTCCATTCTAAAAGAGATCAGTCCCGGGTGTTCATTGGAAGGACTGATGCTAAAGCTGAAACTCCAATACTTTGGCCACCTGATGTAAAGAGCTGACTCATTTGAAAAGACCCTGATGCTGGGAAAGATTGATGGCAGGAGGAGAAGGGGACAACATAGGATGAGATGGTTGGATGGCATCGCCAACTCAATGGACATGAGTTTGGGTAAACTCTGGGAGTGGGTGATAAACAGGGAGGCCTGTAGTGCTGTGGTCCATGGGGTCGCAAAGAGTTGGACATGACTAAACTGAACTGAACTGAACTTTCACAGCAAAACTGATAAGGTAAAATAATTTCCCCTATGCCCTCTACTCCCACAAATACATAATCTCATACAGCTCAATATTAAAAAAAATCAAACAACCTGATTAAAAAGTGGGCAGAAAACCTAATTAGACATTTTTCCAAAGAAGACATTCAGATGATTAACAGGCACGTGAAAACATGCTCAACATTGCTGATTATTAGAGGAATGCAAATCAAAATCACAATGAGCTATCACCTCACATTTGTCAGAATGGCCATCATCAAAAATCTCCAAATAACAAATGTTAGTGAGGATGTGGAGAAAAGGGAATGTTTGTACATTGTTGGTGAGGGCATATGAATTGGTGCAGCCACTATAGAAAATGGTCTGGAAGTTCCTCAAAAAACTAAAAATGGAGTTACTGTATGATCCAGCAATTTCACACTTTAATGAATATCTGAAGAAAATGAAAACAGTAATTTGAAAAGATCCATGTACCTCAGTGTACATAGCAGCACTGTTTACAATAGAAGTCACCCAAGTGTCCATCAGCATGTAAAAAAGAAAATGTGATTTTGTGGTTGTTTAGTAGCTCAGTCCTGTCTGACGCTTTGCGACCCCTTGGACTGAACATGTGATATATATATATCACATATACATGTGTGTATCTGTGTGTCTCTGTGTATATATCACATATATACATATGTGTGTGTGTATCTGTCTATTCTTGGAAAATAGTCTTATTGCACTAGCCAGAATTTCCGCTGCGTAGAAAAGGAGTGGTGAGAGGGGACATCCTCTTACGGACTTTTCTTAAATCAGACCTAAGAAAAGAGAGCAGATCCCTCTATGGAGATATATGGATCAGCAGCTTTGTTTCACATTCTGAAAAGTCAGAAATGGTGCCATCCACAATGAGAAGCACGGGGAGGATCCTGACTAAGGAGAATAGAAAATTTGCTTTCCAAATCAAGAAACTTTTGAGAGTGAAAGTAGTGTGATTAATATTTAAACCAAGAGGAGAACTGGCATAAACTGGGATGTCTTGAGAAAGCTCAGACGTATGTTCCCCTTCAGTCAGTTCAGTCGCTCAGTCATGTCCGATTCTTTGCAACCCCATGAATCGCAGCACACCAGGCCTCCCTGTCCATCACCATCTCCCAGAGTTCACTCAGACTCACGTCCATCGAGTCGGTGATGCCATCCAGCCATCTCATCCTCTGTTGTCCCCTTCTCCTCTTGCCCCCAATCCCTCCCAGCATCAGAGTCTTTTCCAATGAGTCAACTCTTCCCATGAGGTGGCCAAAGTACTGGAGTTTCAGCTTTAGCATCATTCCTTCCAAAGAAATCCCTGGGCTGATCTCCTTCAGAATGGACTGGTTGGATCTCCTTGCAGTCCAAGGGACTCTCAAAAGTCTTCTCCAACACCACAGTTCAAACGCATCAATTCTTCGGCGCTCAGCCTTCTTCACAGTCCAACTCTCACATCCATACATGACCATTGGATTAACCATAGCCTTGACTAGACGGACCTTAGTCAACAAAGTAATGTCTCTGATTTTGAATGTACTATCTAGGTTGCTCATAACCTTTCTTCCAAGGAGTAAGCGTCTTTTAATTTCATGGCTGCAGTCACCATCTGCAGTGATTTTGGAGCCAAAAAAAATAAAGTCTGACACTGTTTCCACTGTTTCCCCATCTATTTGCTATGAACTGATGGGACCAGATGCCATGATCTTCATTTTCTGAATGTTGAGCTTTAAGCCTACTTTTTCACTCTCCTCTTTCACTTTCATCAAGAGGCTTTTTAGTTCCTCTTCACTTTCTGCCATAAGGGTGGTGTCATCTGCATATCTGAGGTTATTGATATTTCTCCCGGCAATCTTGATTCCACCTTGAGCTTCAGGTTGTAAAAAAATTCAGCCTCACACAATGAGTGCATGAGTACTGTTCATAACCATTTTAGATAATTGGATTTTTTTCTTTGCTACCAAACTAAAACTACATGAGTGTTGGTTTTCAAAAGGTTAGTTGCAATGTAGAACCTAAAACTCTATCACTGAATATTTTTATACTGTTACATTAAAATACATAGGTCTGTCTTGCACATTTAATTGATGGTTATTTTAACCAGCATATGTATTTTAGATGGGTGGTGTTTATGATAAAGTAGAGTTAGAAATTTGCCAAACTTTATATAAACTGTGCTGTATTTGAGCTGTTGCGTAATCAACATGTATAGACATTCCTTTCCAATTTATTGGACTTACTGTTAATGGATTTTAAAGAGGAAATACTGGTAGTTTGTTTTGATTTATTTAATATGATTGCATGTTTTAAGTAAAGAAGGCAAGCCTCATTTATAACATTATTTGGGAAGTACACAATCTATTTTGTGGTGATTTGCTCTATTGAAGGGCTGATAAATAATGCATTTTGGCAAAAATCAGGAACTGGTAAGAGCAGCAGAAAGGCAGTGCACTGCAGTGGTGGGGGCATACAATTCACGATTGAAGGTCTTGTCTAGTACAGTCTTATGAAGAATTTTAAAAGGGGTACACATGGAATTAATAGATAAATTCTGACATACTGCAAACTTGTCAATTATCATATTTTGGAATTTACACTTAATTAAATGTTTATGGTTGATAAAAATTATTAGAGGCAAGGGACAGATTTGACATACATCTCTGGTAATTTATATTTATGTCATGGAAGAAAATGAGACTTTACGGTAGTATGAGCCTTGGGGCAGATCATGGCTCTAGTTTGTTGATACCCAGGATATGTATTCTCTTTCATTTTCTGGAACAGCTCCCAGACATGGGGCAACATTTGTGAGTGAAAAACCATCCTCTGAGGTTCAGTGCTGCATATATATAATATATTATGGTGGTTTTATCAATATACATGTTCCTTAGTATCTAAGAGTTCCTTTCCCTTTATCATAATATCAACTGTTCATCAATTTATTGGCTTTCTGTTAATAACTATGAAGAAATAAGATACAAGTCATGGTCAGTCAACAAGGTTGAGGTAAACAAAAAAGTAACCCATCTGCAGTCCAGAACCAAAATATACATAAAGGTGACAACAGTAATCAGCATCGCTACTTGACAAAGTTTCCCCTGCACCCACTCTGTAATGCAGATACTTTGCTTCCTTCCACCCTTGACAGTCCCTCCCCTGCCCTACTGATGCCCCCTTGACCACCTGACGTCCTAATGTTTCTGTCCCCTGACGTCCTTTGCATCTCTTCCTAGCTTCTCTAGAATCATTTCTGACTTATCTATTTCTTTGTGGATCAGGTTTCCTTGTGCTGACTACGGAGCATGTAACCATTCTGACATGACTTTAGAATCACTTCTCAGAAATTAAGCCATGCTAAGCAGTCCAAGAACTTCACATCTGGCACCAGTGGTAAAGAACCCGCCTGCCAGTGCAGGGGACATAAGAAATGCAGGTTTGATCCCTGGGTCAGGAAGATTCCCTGGAGGAGGGCATGCAACCCACTCCAGTATTCTTGCCTGGAGAATACCATGGACAGAGGAGCCTGCAGGGCTACAGTCCATAAGAGCATAAAGAGTTGAACATGACTGAAGTGACTTAGCCCACATGCAAGCAGTCCAATAGGCTAGCCAGGAGCCATGTAGAGTGCTGTGTGTGTGTGTGTGTGTGTGTGTGTGCAGTCACTAAGTCATGTCCAACTCTTTGTAACCCCATGGACTATTGCCTACCAGGCAAGAATGGAGTGGGTTGCCATTTCCTCCTCCAGGGGATCTTCCTGACCCAGGGATCGAACCTCCATCTCTTACACTGGCAGGTGGATTCTTTACCACTTGAGCCATCTAGGAAGCCCAGGGTTTCTGAGGCCTTGTTAAGTAGGCACTTGAGAGTACAAGCTGTGGCAACATACCTATAGCAAGTGTCCCGAAGAGCCCCCATCTTCCTTGATGACACACTGAGAGGGAGAAGCACCTCTAGCTAATCTGGTCACATTCCTCTTTGCTTGACACCAGTCCTACCTACAGATTCTGTTGGCCATTTCTATGCTTAATACCAGGTGAAAACCTCACATAGTTGTTCCAAAGTAAAAGGAAATATTACCAGAACAATGAAATGAAGTATGAGATAAAAAATGATCATAAAAATAGCACATCACAGAAGGACGCTGGTTTTATTTAAAATGAGATAAATTTAGATAAAAATGGCCAAAGACCTTGGAATCAAAGAAGCCATGAGTCAAGAGTTATTGAATCCATCCCCCGTCTTAGTGTAGAGATTTCTGGCACAAGGGCTGAAAAGTCAAATGGGTGTATAGGTACCAGCAGGTAATAAAAAAGCATTTGCCATATAATAAGGAATGGTGGGGATGGTGGTAAACAGGAAAATGCATGTCTTGTCTACATCAGGCCGTCCTTCCATAGCTCAGTCCAACCGTTGTCTGTTAAATTTAAGTTTAATGTTGCTAGACCTTTCAATTTTTGAAGAACTGGAAATCCAGGTTTTTGGTGATTTTTAAAAATTATTAAATATTAGCAACTTATTCAAATGTTTTAAAATATTGCCTGAAGTTAAAGAAAACCTGGACGTGAACCAGACCTGATTCACAGTGGTGAATTTTTCTCTATGAGAAACCAGACTCATAGCACAATGAACATTTCAACACCTTTAATCCTGAACGCTTCCCTATTCTGAACCAAAGCTTTCAATATTAGTGTAACTTCCACTTAATATAACTCTATTCTCTGAATCAACACACGAGAATCCTGTTCCTGTACTTGCCTTTTGTTCTTGAAATATGTCTTCCAAAAACAAAATGCCTAAGCTTTTATTACCTCTTTCCTTTTCTAATCCATCCAGTCCCTCTTTATTCTCCAAATTATCTTTTTTTCTTTAATTTTTGTTGAGTTGTGCTTTTCTTTAAGTTGTTTTCATCTTGCTCTTTCTGAAGTACCTACAGTGACTCTATTGCCTTTTACTTCAAGAGCCTTCATGATCTGACCCATGGTTACCATCTAAACCTCCTAGTTTATATCTTCTGCTCTAACACGTTGTTGTTATTGTCGCTGTTCAGTCACTAAGTCGTGTCTGACTCTTTGCGGCTCCAGGGACTGCAGCACACTGGGGTTCCCTATCCTTCACTGTCTCCCAGAATTTGCTCAAACTTGTGTCCATTACGTCAGTGATGCCATCCAACCATTTCATCCTCTGTCACCCACTTCTCCTGCCCTCTATCTTTCCTATCATCAGGGTCTTTTCCAATGAGTCAGCTCTTCACATCAGGTGCCCAAAGTATTCAGCTTTAGCATCAGTCTTACCAATGAATATTCAGGGTTGATTTCCTTTAGGATTGACTGATTTGATCTCCTTGCTGTCCAAGGGACTACCAAGAGTCTTCTCCAGCACCACAGTTTGAAAGCATCAATTCTTTGGCCCTCAGCCTTTCTTATGGTCCAACTATCACCTCCATACATGACTAACATGTATATAATGTTATTAGCATGAAATAATTCCATTCCTGATGTTTCTTTCCAAGAGAGTGGAAGTCTACTGCATTCTGCTCCTGGCTTCTCTCTGTCACTTTCCTGGCTCCACCTTTGGAATACGGAAGTGATTTGTCTGATGAGTAAATCTGAGATGAATAAACTGGGCATCACAGATCAGCTTTCCTTTCTCTTACTGGGACTGAGTGACCCACAGAGGACAGAAGTTCTCCATCAGAACAGAATAAGGCTTTGGCCTCTAGTCTTCTTTTGACTTGTATAGACTCTGTTTAGAGAACTAGGGAGCTACTAATTGGGCCCTCTGAAAAATATAACCACCACATTCCCTCTCAACTCTGAAGATTCAGCCCAACTCAGAAATTGCCCATTGATCATTGAGGCTAAAGGAGTTAATTCCAGAGAATTTAAGTAACTTGCCCCCAAACTAGTTAGTCAGTAGTAGGCATGAGTTTGATGTTGATAACAATAAAGTCCCTTATTTTTTCATTCTAAGTGCAACCATTAGGAGATACTTGATAGAGTTTTCAAAGTTGAAGATTAAGTAAGGCTAAGTTAGAGGAGGATCTCATTAGCATGCAAGGAAAAAAATCTTTGGCAAAAACATCAGTGAGACTAAAACAGACTCATTGTAAGCCTGAAAAAGACCCCATTCAACTCCATCTTCATAATCTAGTCCGCAGTCACTGGTAGACTTGAGGGCAGCAGTTAAACTTTGACATTTTCTGTACCCTTTCCATCCCAAACAACTTCAGCTAAGTCAGTTTTCAAATTTAAAGTATTTCTAGAAACAAGATACTGTTTAACATAAAGGCAATAAAAAAATATGATGTCTCCTTATTGTCTTTTTCATCTTCAATATGTTTTACCAAGATTCATTTACATTAGTGACATATGTGGAGAGTTAGTCAAAAAAGGACACAACATTCCACACATCATCAGGGAGACTCTTTCCATTGATCTATATTGACATGAACTAGCAACATGGCTGACATTTCCCCTTCTTGGAAGTGAATTTTGCCCTGTTACTGAAATTCCTTCCTTGTGCTTCATAAATCTGACAGTGTGAGCCTCAGGAAGTCCAATTATCAAAGTACTGGCTGGCATTACCTCTAGTGGGCTAGAAAATGAGCAATTCTGTGTTTTCAAGAACTCCGGCTATTTACAGTGAAAACAGAAAGGACCCCAAGGACCTATAAAAGATGCAAAATTATTCAAACAGTGAAATTTATTTGTTTTTTTCTGTTCTTCAGACTACCAACTGAAGAATCTGCCAATCACTTTAGATTTTAATGTGCTGGGAATTAAAGGAATTACTATATATAGCAGCATTTTAGCTGGCAAAGAACTATCAGTTTAAAATTAAGACTTTTTTTTTCCAATGAAGCATTTAGTGCATCAGAGAAACTATTCAGCAAGAAGCCTCCTTCTCCTTATCGCACCCTGAGGCCATAACCCCGGTCACTCTACCATAAACACAAATGTTCATTGATACAGAAGATCCTTTGAAACCCATCCAAACATTTTTCTCCACTCTCTCTACTCACATGCTTCTAAAACTTTTAAAATTTATTTTTTAATTATAGAATAAGTGCTTTATAATGTTGTGTTGGATTCTGCCATACAACAGCAGGAATCAACCATAATTATATACATACATATATATCCTCTCCCTTTTTAGCCTCCTTCCTTCTCCCCATTCCATGCCTCTAGGTCAACACAGTGCGCCAAGCTGGGCTCCCTGTGTTATATACCAACCACTCACCAGCTTACACATGATAGTGTATATATGTTAATGCTACTTTCTCAATTTGTCTTTTCCTCTCCTTCCCACACTGAGTCCAAAAGTCCTTTTTCTATATTTGTATCTCCATTCCTTCCTTGAAAATAGGTTCATCGGTACTATTATTCTAGATTCCATATATACGTGTTAATATATAATACTTGTTTTTCCCTTTCTGATTTATTTCACTCTGTATAACAGGCTCTAGATTCATCCACCTCATTACTACTGACTCAAATTCATTCTTTATTATGGCTGAGTAACATTCCATTCTATTTATACCACATCTTTATCCATTCATCTGTTGATGAGCATGCCTCTAATATTAAGATTTTAAAAAATGAACATACAGATAAATAAAAATCACAGACCTATGAAGTAAAACATAAGGAAAGACGGACACAGTCACAGAGGGTCCTAGCGGCTCGTCAACTAGCCCATGGCAATCTAATCTCTCTCTTTTCTGGGCACAAAGTAAAACTACATTTCTCAGCCTCCCCTGCAGTTGTGAGAAGCCATATGATTGAGTTCTAGCCAATGGGATGCAAGCAGAAAAAATGAACATCACTTCCAGACAAAAAGCATTTGTCAGTAGATTAATACTTGATGTCACCATTTTGTTAATCCTTTCCCTGCCCAGCTGCTGCTGCTGCTGCTAAGTCACTTCAGTCATGTCCGACTCTGTGTGACCCCATAGACAGCAGCCCACCAGGCTCCCCCGTCCCTGGGATTCTCCAGTCAAGAACACTGGAGTGGGTTGCCATTTCCTTCTCCAATGCATGAAAGTGAAAAGTGAAAAGTGAAAGGGAAGTTGCTCAGTCATGTCCGACTCCTAGCGATTCCTTGGACTGCAGCCTACCAGGCTCCTCCATCCTCGGGATTTTCCAGGCAAGAGTACTGGAGTGGGGTGCCATCGCCTTCTCCGTCCCTGCCCAGCTAGGACCTGGTATTTGGGACTTTTTTTGTGCTCACTCTGTTTTGAGGAGCTCTAATGGATGATTCTGTACTAATCCAAGCCTTTGACTTTATTCTCAATGGGCTTCAGAAATCTAGAATATGCTGATCCCATCCAGGGCTCTGATACAAGTAAGACAGATATCAGTCTCTTAGACAGCACTACAAAAAAGTTGGAATTCTGGACATGTGGCCCAATCCTTTCCCTCCCCAGAGAGAAGCTGGGATTTGGAATTTTTTTCATTCTCTAACTCAGTACTGAGCCAAGAGGAAAGGCTATGGTGAGTCCTTGCATGTTAATCCAAAGAACTGCCTTTGCTTTTAAAAGCTCCCAAGGCACTCACATTCAGACAAGGAAGAATCCAGTATATGGTCTATCCCACAGAAAAGTCAGAATGTTGGACACACAGTCTAATCTTTTCTTTCCTTAGCCGGGGAGCTGGAAGTTTCCCATCATGTGGGACTGTACCAAAGGGAAGGATTATGGCAAAATGGAGCCTCAGATTCTCCTACCAGCTTCAGTGTGGCTTGTTTTGCTCTCTCTAGTGACAGAATCATCTAACTGATTTCTTGAGGAAAAAAAGGGAAATTGGTCCATGTATTGTTGTGGAATCAGTGTGTCCGTGGGAGAGAAAATGACGAAGTCTCCCTGCTCCCTCATCTTGCTCCATCTCAACCATTTTTAAGTACACACATCAGTGGCATTAAAAACACTCACGACATTGTGCTACTGTCACTTCCATCTATTCACAGATCTTTTCTTCTCATGAAACTGAACCTCTACACTTATTAAGCAATAATACACCACTCCTCACTCTCCCCTTTTCATACTGTTCGTGGGGTCCTCAAGGCAAGAATACTGAAGTGGTTTGCCATTCACTTCTCCAGTGGACCATGTTTTGTTCCAACTCCCCACCATGACCCAACCCTCTTGGGTGGCTCTGCATGGCATGGCTCATAGCTTCATTGAGTTACACAAGGCTGTGACCCATGTGATCATTGTGGTTAGCTTTTTGTGATTGCGGTTTTTCTTTTAGAGGTTATGGGATTATAGTTTTTGCTTCTTCTTGTAGTTCTTGCATCTGCCCTGTTTTGGATAAGGATAAGAGGTTTGTGCAAGCTTCATGATGGGAGGATCTGGCCATGGGAACAACTGGGTCTTGCTCAGTGGGTAGGGCCATGCTCAGCAAATCTTTAAACCAGTTGTCTGCTGGTCGGTGCAGCTGTGCTCCCTTTCTGTTAGCTGTCTGGCCTGAAGTGACCCAGTCCTGGATTCTACAAGCTCCATAGAAGGGCTACTGGTGACTCCCGAAAGGACTTAGGCCAACATGCACCTCCCAGGACTGCTGCTGGTGGTGCCCTTGTCCCCATAGCAGGCCACTGCCGATCCAGGCCTCTGCAGGAGGACTTCAGCACTCACAGGCAGGTCTGGCTCTGTTTCCTGTGGAGTCACTGCTCCTTTCCCCGGGGTCCTGGTGCACACAAGATTTTGTTTGTGCCTTTCAAAAGTCTCTGTTTCCCCCAGTCCTGTGGATGGTCTGTAATCAAATCTCATTGACCTTCAAAGTCAGATTCCCTGGAGATTCCCAGTCCCTTTGCTGGATTCCCATGTTGGGAAGTCTGATGTGGGGCCTAGAACTTTTGCAACAGTGCGAGAACTTCTCTGGTATTTTTGTTCTCCAGTTTGCGGGTCACATACCTGGTGGGTATGGGATTTTATTTTATCATGGTTGTGCCCCTCCTACAGTCTCGTTGTGGTTTCTCCTTTGTCCTTGGACACGGGGTATGTTTTTTTGGTGGGTTCCAACACCCTCCTGTCAATGGGAGTTCAACTGCTAGTTGTGATTTGAGTGTACTCGCAGGAGGAGATGAGCACACGTCCTTCCACTCTGCCATCTTGGCTCTGTGAGCTCTCTGCCACGGCCCGGGCCAGGGGAGTTGCATTGGCCCACCCGCAAGGTCCAGACCTTCTGGTGAATGCAGCAGGTGCTCTAAAAGTTAACCATCATTTTACTGTCTGTACAATATCAATGAATTTGACTACTCTAAGTACTTATATCAGAGAAGGCAATGGCGACTCACTCCAGTACTCTTGCCTGGAAAATCCCATGGGTGGAGGAGCCGGGTAGGCTGCAATCCATGGGGTCGCTAAGAGTCGGACACGACTGAGCGACTTCACTTTCACTTTTCACTTTCATGCATTGGAGAAGGACATGGCAACCCACTCCAGTGTTCTTGCCTGGAGAATCCCAGGGACGGGGGAGCCTGGTGGGTTGCCGTCTATGGGGTCGCACAGAGTTGGACACGACTGAAGTGACTTAGCAGCAGCAGCAGCAAGTACTTATATAGGTGGAATCACAGGGTATTTGGCCTGTTGTGACTGGCTTATTTCATTAAAATAATGTCTTCCAGGTTCATCTGTGTTGTCACATGTGTTGCTTCTTGAGTCTCTGAAAATTTTAAGAAAACCAGAATCTAAAGCCAGCAGTGAAAATGACAAAGATATGTGATTTAACGTACACATTAGAACTGTCAAAAATCTCAAAAACTGACAGTGCCAGGAAACAGAAAAAAGAAAGAGGACAACATGGAATAGGGCTTCCCTGGTAGCTCAGTGGTAAAGAATCTGCCTGCCAATGTGGGAGACACAGGCTTGATGCCTGGTCTGGGGGGATCCCACATGCCACGAAGCAGCTAGGCCCATGCACCACGACTACTGAGCCTGTGCTCTAGAGCCTGGGACCCGTGACTACTGAGCCCATGAACCGCAACTACTGAGATCCATGTCTACTGAGGTCTGCAACTACTGTGGTCTGCATGCCCTGGAGCCTGTGCTTCAGTGAGAGGGGCCACCACAATGAGAAGCCTGCGCACTGCTACTAGAGAAAAGCCCACGTGTCAAGAAAGACCCAGCACAGCCAAAAATAAATACACACTAAGACACAGAATATAGGAAATGGAAGATGTAACAAAAGAGAAAGGGTATGAGAATCCTCAGAATGATGATAAAGAGAGATGCTTGAAGACAATGGTCCTTAGACAGAGAGGGGCAACTGGTTCAGATGGAAGGTCAGAGGGCTCTGTGAGACATCTTGTCAAGAAGATCAATTGATAAAAGACATAATACAGCTGAATATAATAAAAAGAGACAGACAACTAGAGGAATGTGGCCTTGAATTAGTGCTATATGTTGTACATAGAAAATAAGCAAAAATAAAAAGACAATTATTAACTCCAAGGAAAGCAAATTTGGGCAGAAAAAGAAAAGTTATCCTAGAATATCAACTATCAGTAGCATTTTATAGCAATAAAAACATTAACTCCAAATATTAATCTAACCAAAATTACAATATGACTAAATTAGGTCAGATATATGAGAAGGGTATGTTCTCATTTGCCACAGCAGGAAATCATAGATTTTGTGTAATTTCTCCTAAAAATATATAGTAATATAAGCATGTTATTTAGGTAATGAAAGTAAATATCAAAAGAATCAGCTAAGATTGTTTAACATATTTGTTTCTAAGAAAGGGGAAATAGAAAAGATTAAAAAGTCAAGATAGAGGCTGTTATTTTTTTTCTTGTAAGAAAACTTTTAGAATTATTTGACTCTTTGCATGCATTTAAAACTTCAATGAAAATTTAAAACCTAATTAAAGACAATAGCCTTACGCTTACAAATCATCTTCATCTATACCCACCAACATAATGAGCTCGACAGTGAGTAAATAAGCATTTTGTATTTTGATTGTTATATACAGCCATCTAGGAAAATAGACACATGCATGTTTTTAATTATAAAGTTAACAGGTTCATGACAACTAAAAACAATATGCAATCCTGAATTGATCCTGGACCCAAAGACAGATCTATCTATCACATTATTGGAATAATTGCCAAAATTAGAATAAGGCGCATATTATTATTAAATAATATTCCATTAATGTTATTTCCTGATTTTTATAATTGTACTATGGTTATGTAAGAGAATTTCTGTCTCCTTTAGAAATATACACTGAATAGTTTAAGGGTAAAGGAACATCTGGTCTACAGTTTATTCTGAAATAGTTCAGAAAAAAATATTTACTTCTATATCTACTTTTCTAAACAGAGAGATTGCTCACAGACTTAGAAAACAAATACAAGGATATGGGGGTGGGGAGAGGGTAAGTGGGTAGGGATAGACTGGGAGTTTGGGACTGACATGCACACATTGCTATATTTAAAATAAAATGTCTTTCCATGAAAAAATATAATGAAATATGTTTGCATCCAAAAATAAATAGAAATAGAGAGGCTGATAAAGGGAATGTGGGAAAACGTTAACAATTAGTGAAATTGGGTAAAGGGTATATGGGAGTTCTTTGCACTATTCTTACCACATTTCTATAAACTTAAAATTATTTCAAAATAAGAATAATAAGAAGGCAATAAATGACAGTAATAAGCTGCTAGAAAGAGCCCAACACATTCACCCTCAGTTCATATTCAGCTCTCTAATCTTTATATGCTACTCTCATTTCTGTAAATATAGTGGTAAGAATAGTTTAAAAAAAAAACTCAGTTATTTCAGTCACGATATCACAGGAGCTCAAATATTTGAGTCCATCACCACATTCACTGAAAAACTCTGACAAGAGTTGTGAGGAAAATATTTCCTATTCTTTTCTTTAAGCCTATGTTTTAATCTAATACAGATCAGTTAACATGTATTTCTTTTACTGTAGCCTAGAATTGATCTAACCACTTTAGTCTTCAAAATGTAGATTGAAAGAGCCAACTATTTTATTCCCACACTATATCAGTTAGAACTGCATATGGCTTAAAGCACATTGATAAAACCTAGTTTTTCTTATGTGACAAAATGTCCAATGGCAGGTTACTGCTGACATTCACCCAGCTCAATGGGCCAGGACTGGTATTCCTGTGGTTCTCTTGATCTGTTCCTCATTCCCAAGATGGCTGTCACAGTTTTCAGCATCAGTTTCAAGGCAGGAGGAAAGAGGCAGGAGCAGAACTAACCACATGGCTCCTCTACTTAGTAGTCTTCTTTTCACATCCTACTTAATAGAACTGAGTCACAAGGTCACAACCAAGGAAGGATGAGGGAGGCTGGCAAAAAGAACAAAGAACAAAGCAGGATTGTCACAACTGGCTTCTTGGACCATGGGTTTTACTTGGAAATTCTTCCTCCTTAAGACTGAACCCATTAGCACCCTGAATAAAACTGGGGCTCTGTTATAAAGAAGGGAGTAGAAAGACTGGAAAGCAACCAGAAGCGTCTCCCACACCTTCCTCATCCTAGTCATCAGACTGCTTGTTACAGCCTAGAAGTCCTGTGCATGCCTGCTAAGTTGCTTCAGTCGTGTCTGACTCTTTGTGACTCCATGGACTATAGCCTTCCAGGCTCCTCTGCCCATGGGATTCTCCAGGTAAGAATTCTGGAGTGGACTGACATACCCTCCTCCAGGGATCTTCCAAACCCAGGGATCGAACCCACATCTCTTACATCTCTAGCGCCACCTGGGAAGCCAACTATTCATTCAAGTAGATGCATATTAAGACCTTCCTGTCAGAGTCTTCCAAGCAGTTTTTAAATTCAAAAGCAATTTTATGAAAGGAATACAGTGGTAAAGAGAAGGTGAGCTGTCAGAATAGTTCTATAACTTATATGTCACATGAATAGTTGGAACCTCTGCAGCTTGTTCATCATAGTGCCTGTTGCAGAAAAGTTAGGAGAAATTTTGGAAGCTGATCTGTGGCAATATTTTCAGCCAATATTTTACATTATCTGAAGAACAGCCTTACTATTCTAGCAAACTATCCAATAACAAAAACTACAGTGGTTCATGTATCATCGACCATGTTTGCATAATTACACATAATTGCACAATTATTCTTGCAACTACATTTTCGTGCCTTTAGGCTATAGGAGGAAACTAAAGCCACAGGAGAAAACAAGTTGTGTAGGAAGAACACGTAGCGTGAGAAAGGCAGAAAAGTAACAAAGATTGCTCTAAAGAGCATTCACATACAAGACCATCAGAAGAAGAGGGGAAATGTAATACTTGTAAGGTTATTTAATTCCTAAAATGTTCTTTTACAGTGTCTAGTATAGTGTTTACCTTATTAAACTTTTTATTTAACTGTATTTTCATTCTCACAATTCCTAATTGCTTTTTATTTGTGACCTATTCGTTCTTTGCTCAGATCTGCCTATTCCTATTTTGTAATTTCTTTTTACATATATATTTACATATATTTTAATTTTATTTATGTTCGGCTGTGCTGGATCGTCACTGCTTTGCACGAGCTTTCTGTAGTTGCAGCGAGTTAGGTCTACTCTTTGTTAAGGTATGCAGGCTTCTCATTTTGGGGGCTTCTCTTGTTGCACAGCACAGATTCTAGGTGAGGGTTTCAGTAATTGTAGCACTCAGGCTCAGCAGTTGTGGCTCACGGGCCCTCGAGCTCGGGCTCAGTGGTTGTGGGGCACAGGCTTAGTGGCTCCATCACATGTGGAATCTTCCTGGACCAGGAATCAAACCTATGTCCTCTGCATTGGCAGGTGGATTCTTACCCATTGTGCCACCAGGGAAGTCCTATAATTTCTTGTTCTTTTTCTTTTTTGAAGAAACCTATTTTTTTCTAATCATTCAATATGTTTCTATTATTTTGCATTTTACTAGGAGTGAACCATCTGACTATTTTGCTCTCTTTTTTAGTGCTAGTTTTCATAATGCTGAATTTGTATTATGGGTTGGTAGGCTAATCTTAGATGGAACAGGTTTGTTGCTGTTTCGTATTATCTTATTTTCTCTCTCTGTGACAATACCTCTCTCTATAAACTATGTGGTTGCCTCCAGGCCCCCAGGGAGACCCACCACTCAAGTCCAGAACCAGGTCTTAGACTGAAGGACAGTTCCAAGTGAAGAGTGATGGGGCTATTTTAGATCTAGCTGCAGAGCCAAACAAGTCCTGCTGCTGGGCTTGCTCTACTTCCTCCTGCCCCTCCTGCAGGGATTCAGTTTTATAAAGCCACAGCCTCAAGCAGTGATCAGAGCTGTTTCCACCTCCTTTCATGGTCAGGGTGGGCCCACCTGGCCTTGGCCTTTACGTGGGGATGCTGGCCCTTGTGCCCCACCACATGTCAGTCACTTTGGTTTTCTTTCTGCTGCAGAAGTCACTCTCCTAACTCTGTCTATTTCTGAACCTAGAGCCCAGCAGGCCTATGCTGCAGTCCAGGCTTACTGCCGAGTGTTTCCATTTCTGGCTCATGAAAATGTTGGGGTATTGTTTGGGTTTTTGTTCCTCATTGCTAGGTCTTTTAGGTTTGGAGCAGAGAGGAAATGTTTAAGGATATGTTCACAGTACCACTTGATGGGGAAGTCTGGAAAGAAACAAAAGTAAAGTGTGACTATAGATAAATCTGTTGGTCAGGAGTCAGAAGTTGAAGAGCATCACAGTGTCCTCAAGGATGGCCTTGTTTCCAAAGACATGAAGATAACCTAACCAAAGGGAACGAGTGTGTCAGCCGAGGAATGAAAAATGCTCAAATGCATATTTATTGTAAGACTAACACAGGTACATTCCAAAAAGGAATACAGAAAAGAGAAAAAGCATTGCCAGGATAATCCATGCAATTTTCCAGAGTCCATTCCATCAACCCCATGACCTTACACCTAGAAGAAATGCAACCAAGAGATTAATTATGATACTAAATTCCAAATTTTATTAAAGAATCCATCACCCCTGTAAACTGTCCTTTTAATTGCATGACTCAGAAATTTGCACTGAGGGTCCACCAGTCTCCAGGGCATTCTAGGATTCTCTTCTCATTGGTGTTCATTCTGCATATTGAAAATTTCTTAAGTTGCTTTCATATTTATTGCCTTATTCCTACTGTCCAAATGCTGAACTGAGTTTGAACCCCATCAAAGAACACATGTTCTCTCATAACAGTTCTCTTTCATTTACAAAGGGCATCTCCCATCGCCCGGTGTATTTTCCCCATACCTCCAACTTCCTGCTCATGTCTGTTTCTCTTTCTCCCACCAGCTGTCATGTGTTTGTTTGTTTCCAGTCCTATGATGTCACCTATGCTGAAGATGCTACTGTTTTAGACTTTGGAGGCTAAAATTTTTTTAGTCCTAACAATCCTACTTCCTAGGTTAGCGTTTCCTTCTGCCACCACATTTGTACCAGCTGGAGAATCATTCCATCAGTATATTTCTGAAGTTACCACTGGTAACATTTCTCAAGCCTTTAGTGGTGCAGGGAAGAGCAATATGTCTTATCCCATGCATTTTCTAGCTTTCTTTCAGGTCAAGAAGAACACTGCTTTCTCTACCTCTTTTCCTATAGTCAGTTCAGTTCAGTTCAGTTCAGTTGCTAAGTCGTATCCGACTCTTTGTGACCCCATGAATTACAGCACACCAGGCCTCCCTGTCCATCACCAACTCCCGAAGTTCACTCAAACTCACGTCCATCGAGTCCGTGATGTCATCCAGCCATGTCATCCTCTGTCGTCCCCTTCTCCTCCTGCCCCCAATCCCTCCCAGCATCAGAGTCTTTTCCAATGAGTCAATTCTTCCCATGAGGTGGCCAAAGTACTGGAGTTTCAGCCTCAGCATCATTCCTTCCAAAGAACACCCAGGACTGATCTCCTTTAGAATGGACTGGTTGGATCTCCTTGCAGTCCAAGGGACTCTCAAGAGTCTTCTCCAACACCACAGTTCAAAAGCATCAATTCTTCGGTGCTCAGCTTTCTTCACAGTCCAATTCTCACATCCGTACATGACTACTGGAAAAACCATAGCCTTGACTAGACAGACCTTTGTTGACAAAGTAATAATGTCTCTGCTTTTCAATATACAATCTAGGTTGCTCATAACTTTCCTTCCAAGGAGTAAACGTCTTTTAATTTCATGGCTGCAGTCACCATCTGCAGTGATTTTGGAGCTCAAAAAAATAAAGTCTGACACTGTTTCCACTGTTTCCCCATGTATTTCCCATGAAGTGATGGGACCAGATGCCATGATCTTAGTTTTCCTATAGTAACACAACCTAATTCCTTACTCTTGTATTCCACTTTCATTTCCCCCTAGAGAATCCCTCTTTCTTTCAGTTAGAGTCTAATTTAGGGGCTTTCCCCCCAAACTTCCACCGTTTCCTAAGTTATTCTCATTCCTCCTCTACAACATCTAGGGTTCCACTGTTTGTCTGATTGATGTCATCATTTTCTTTATGTTCTCTCTCCATTGAATTGCAAGACAAAATATATTTTCAAAGTTAGATCTATTCTTGTCCATGTTCCAGACTTGCCACTCGTACATGAAGGTGCTCTTTAGAGCAAGCTTTGATTCTCACCTTTCTCCCTTTCTTACTCTGTGTGTTCTTTCTACACAATTTGTTTTTTCTTATGGAACTTCAATTTCTTTCTTAGACTAAAAGCATGAAAATGGTATTTACAAGAATAAGTGTGCAGTTAAGGATAACTGAAAACAAATTTAGGCATGTATGATCAAAGACCTCATGAACAAATCTAAAAGATAAGCAAACCTGATTAGGCGACAGTATTTGTCATGTACTTTAAAGATTATCTTACAGAATAATAAGAAAAAGATTAATGATACAACAGAAGTGCAAACAGAGACTATGAGCAGATGATCCACAAAAAATACAAATGGCCATTAAACATGAAAAGATGCTCAGTCTCACTAGTAACCATAGAAATATAAGTTAAAACAATAATGGCAAACTTTCCATGCATTACATTGCCAAAAATGGTTGATTTTCTTCTTGAACTTTTGCAAGGTTTAGGGGAACAAGTACTTTCAGATATTAGTAGTGGGGATACAATTGGCTCAACCAGTTTGTACTTTTGCTACAACTCATACTTTCTACACATAGATTTCTATCATAATATGGCCCAGAAACTTATATGAGGGTTCCATGAAGCACTGTTTATGATAGAAGAAATTAGTAACATTTTAACTATCTGTCAAATAGGAAATAGCTAAACAAGTTAGATTTACAGTATTATATAGCAGTTAAAAGTTCAATTCAGTTGCTCAGTCGGGTCCAACTCTTTGTGACCCCATGAATCACAGCACGCCAGGCCTCCCTCTCCATCACCATCTCCCGGAGTTCACCTAGACTCATGTCCATCGAGTCAGTGATGCCATCCAGCCATCTCATCCTCTGTCGTCCCCTTCTCCTCCTGCCCCCAATCTCTCCCAGCATCAGAGCCTTTTCCAATGAGTCAACTCTTCACATGAGGTGTTCAAAGTACTGGAGCTTCAGCTTTAGCATCATTCCTTCCAAAGAAATCCCAGTGTTGATTTCCTTCAGAATGGACTGGTTGGATCTCCTTGCAGTCCAAGGGACCCTCAAGAGTCTTCTCCAACACCACAGTTCAAAAGCATCAATTCTTCAGCACTCAGCCTTCTTTACAGTCCAACTCTCACATCCATACACGACCACAGGAAAAACCATAGCCTTGACTAGACGGACCTTAGTCGGCAAAGTAATGTCTCTGCTTTTGAATATAATGCTCAAAATTATCCATGCCAGACTTCAGCAATACATGAATCGTGAACTCCCTGATGTTCAAGCTGGTTTTAGAAAAGGCAGAGGAACCAGAGATCAAATTGCCAACATCCACTGGATCATGGAAAAAGCAAGACAGTTCCAGAAAAACATCTATTTCTGCTTTGCTGACTATGCCAAAGCCTTTGACTGGGTGGATCACAATCAACTGTGGAAAATTCTGAAAGAGATGGGAATACCAGACCACCTGACCTGCCTCTTGAGAAATCTGTATGCAGGCCAGGAAGCAACAGTTAGAACTGCACATGGAACAATAGACTGGTTCCAAATAGGAAAAGGAGTACGTCAAGGCTGTATATTGTCACCCTGCTTATTTAACTTCTATGCAGAGTACATCATGAGAAACGCTGGACTGGAAGAAGCACAAGCTGGAATCAAGATTGCCAGGAGAAATATCAATAACCTCAGATATGCAGATGACACCACCCTTATGGCAGAATGTGAAGAGGAACTAAAAAGCCTCTTGATGAAAGTGAAAGAGAAGAGTGAAAAAGTTGGCCTAAAGCTCAACATTCAGAAAACAAAGATCATGGCATCTGGTCCCATCACTTCATGGGAAATAGATGGGGAAACAGTAGAAACAGTGTCAGACTTTATTTTGGGGGGCTCCAAAATCACTGCAGATGGTGACTGCAGCCATGAAATTAAAAGACGCTTACTCCTTGGAAGAAAAGTTATGACCAACCTAGATAGCAGTTAAAAGGAGTACACTAAATCAATTTGCATCAGCATGGATAAATCATAAAAGATAAACGTTCATTTAAAAAGGCAAATTACAGAATAATATGTGTAATATGTTGAGGGCTTCCCCGGTGGCACAGTGGTAAAGAATTCGCCTCCCATCAGTTTAGTCCCTGGGTCGGGAAAATCCCCTGAAGTAGGAAATGGCAACCCTCTCCAGTATTCTTGCCTGGAAAATTCCATGGACAGAGGAGCCTGGTGGACTGATAGGTCACCATTTGTCAAATACATACACACACATGATATTAAAACAATATTCTGAAAACTCATAATAGTGATAACCTCCAGGAACGGAGGAAAAGAATGTATCACAAATGGGAAGCAGGGTAACAGCCAATATTTTAAAGAACTTATTAAATATGATAGAGTGTTCAAGTGTTTTACATAAATTATTGCATTTTATCCTTAAAACCACCCTATAAGGTAGGTATTAACAACATTTCCATTCTCCAGATAAGGGAACTTAGGCACAGACAGGTTAAGTAACTTGCCTAAAGTTGCACAGCCAGTTAATTGGTAGAGTACAACTTAAGCCAAGATAATCTGGCTATAGGCCTCCTTTAATAATGATGCTGGGGATACACATCGGGGGCAATAAGATAGTGCTCCAAGAGGACCTCACAGCCACTTTAACTGTAGGTTTCTGGCCTGTTGAAAGGAGACTGTATTCAGGAATCACTTATATTGTTGAAAGTCAATTCCAAATAGGAAAAGCAATTACTGATACATCTTAGATAGAACCACATCAAAAAGAAAAAGATGAATGAGTGAACAAAGAGAAGAAGGAAAGAAGGATGGGAGAGAGAGAGAAAAGGAGGGAGGGAGAGAAGAAGTTTTCTCCCATATGTTTTCTTGCTTGAAGGAATGAATGAAGGGAAGGAGAGAGATAACTAAAAAGGAGAGAAAAGGACTCTTTATCTGTTTAGTGATGAATTTCATTGTGCTGTCTTATCAGACACTTCTAGTGATCTAATATCTATGCCATTATTAGAATTTATCTCAGCCCATATTGAGAAAAAGGAGATTAAAGGGAAATAAAACCCTTAGATAGTGCATGCACTCTCCTGTCCACAAATGCGAGCACCGCCAGTCCAAACTTCTCTACAGAGCTCTTTCTTCTGTGAGCTGAGCCTTCCTTTGCCCTTGAAACTAATTCTTAGTGCACTACGACCACTTCTTTTCCATTATCCAGTGCATTTTCTTGGCAAAACTCTATTAGTCTTTGCCCTGCTTCATTCCGTATTCCAAGGCCAAATTTGCCTGTTACTCCAGGTGTTTCTTGACTTCCTACTTTTGCATTCCAGTCCCCTATAATGAAAAGGACATCTTTTTTGGGTGTTAGTTCTAAAAGGTCTTGTAGGTCTTCAGGGAACTGTTCAACTTCAGCTTCTTCAGCATTACTGATTGGGGCATAGACTTGGATTACTATGATATTGAATGGTTTGCCTTGGAAATGAACAGAGATCATTCTGTCTTTTTTGAGATTGCATCCAAGTACTGCATTTCAGACTCTTCTATTGACCATGATGGCGACTCCATTTCTTCTGAGGGATTCCTGCCCACAGTAGTAGATATAATGGTCAGCTGAATTAAATTCACCCATTCCAGTCCATTTTATTTCGCTGATTCCTAGAATGTCGATGTTCACACTTGCCATCTCCTGTTTGACCACTTCCAATTTGCCTTGATTCATGGTTCTAACATTCCAGGTTCCTATGCAATATTGCTCTTTACAGCATCGGACCTTGCTTCTATCACCAGTCACATCGACAACTGGGTATTGTTTTTGCTTTGGCTCCAACCCTTCATTCTTTCTGGACTTATTTCTCCACTGACCTCCAGTAGCATATTGGGAACCTACTGACCTGGGGAGTACCTCTTTCAGTATCCTATCATTTTGCCTTTTCATACTGTTCATGGGGCTCTCAAGGCAAGAATACTGAAGTGGTTTGCCATTCCCTTCTCCAGTGGATGTTCATCAGATGGTCAACACCGAAATCAGATTGATTATATTCTCTTCAGCCAAAGATGAAGAAGCTCTATACAGTCAACAAAAACAAGACCAGGAGCTGACTGTGGCTCAGACCATGAACTCCTTATTGCCAAATTCAGAATCAAATTGAAGAAAATTGGGAAAACCGCTAGACCATTCAGGTATCACCTCAATCAAATCCCTTATGATTATACAGTGGAAGTGAGAAATAGATTTAAGAGCCTAGATCTGATAGAGCGCCTGATGAACTATGGAATGACGTTGGTGACATTATACAGGAGACAAGGATCAAGACCATCCCCATGGAAAAGAAATGCAAAAAGCAAAACGGCTGTCTGGGGAAGCATTATAAATAGCTGTGAAAAGAAGAGAAGCAAAAAGCAAGGGAGAAAAGGAAAGATATAAGCATCTGAATGCAGAGTTCCAAAGAATAGCAAGAAGAGATAAGAAAGCCTTCCTCAGTGATCAATGCAAAGAAATAGAGGAAAACAACAGAATGGGAAAGACTAGAGATCTCTTCAAGAAAATCAGAGATACCAAGGGAATATTTCATGCAAAGATGGGCTCGATAAAGGACAGAAATGGTCTGGACCTAACAGAAGCAGAAGATATTAAGAAGAGATAGCAAGAATACACAGAAGAACTGTACAAAAAAGATCTTCCAGACCCGGATAATCACGATAGTGTGATCATTCATCTAGAGCCAGATATCCTGGAATGTGAAGTCAAGTGGGCCTTAGAAAGCATCACTACGAACAAAGCTAGTGGAGGTGATGGAATTCCAGTAGAGCTATTTCAAATCCTGAAAGATGATGCTGTGAAAGTGTTGCACTCAATATGCCAGCAAATTTGGAAAACTCAGCAGTGGCCACAGGACTGGAAAAGGTCAGTTTTCACTCCAATTCCAAAGAAAGGCAATGCCAAGGAATGCTCAAACTACTGCACAATTGCACTCATCTCACACGCTAGTAAAGTAATGCTCAAAATTCTCCAAGCCAGGCTTCAGCAATACGTGAACCGTGAACTTCCTGATGTTCAAGCTGGTTTTAGAAAAGGCAGAGGAACCAGAGATCAAATTGCCAACATCTGCTGGATCATGGAAAAAGCAAGGGAGTTCCAGAAAAATATCTATTTCTGCTTTATTGACTATGCCAAAGCCTTTGACTGTGTGGATCACTATCAACTGTGGAAAATTCTGAAAGAGATGGGAATACCAGACCACCTGACCTGCCTCTTGAGAAATGTGTATGCAGGCCAGGAAGCAACAGTTAGAACTGGACATGGAACAACAGACTGGTTCCAAATAGGAAAAGGAATACGTCAAGGCTGTATATTGTCACCCTGCTTATTTAACTTCTATGCAGAGTACATCATGAGAAATGCTGGGCTGGAAGAAGCACAAGCTGGAATCAAGATTGCCGGGAAAAATATCAATAACCTCAGATATGCAGATGACACCACCCTTATGGCAGAAAGTGAAGAGGAACTAAAAAGCCTCTTGATGAAAGTGAAAGAGGAGAGCGAAAAAGTTTGGTTAAAGCTCAACATTCAGAAAACAAAGATCATGGCATCCGGTCCTATCACTCCATAGGAAATAAATGGAGAAACAGTGAAAACAGTGTCAGACTTTATTTTGGGGGCGCCAAAATCACTGTAGATGGTGACTGCAGCCATGAAATTAAAAGACGCTTACTCCTTGGAAGAAAAGTTATTTCCAACCTAGATAGCATATTCAAAAGCAGAGACATTACTTTGCCGAATAAGGTCTCTCTAGTCAAGGCTATGGTTTTTCCTGTGGTCATGTATGGATGTGAGAGTTGGACTGTGAAGAAGGCTGAGCGCTGAAGAATTGATGCATTTGAACTGTGGTGTTGGAGAAGACTCTTGAGAGTCCCTTGGACTGCAAGGAGATCCAACCAGTCCATTCTGGAGATCAGCCCAGGGATTTCTTTGGAAGGAATGATGCTAAAGCTGAAACTCCAGTACTTTGGCTACCTCATGCAAAGAGTTGACTCATTGGAAAAGACTCTGATGCTGGGAGGGATTTGGGGGCAGGAAGAGAAGAGGACGACAGAGGATGAGATGGCTGGATGGCATCACGGACTTGATGGACTTGAGTCTGAGTGAACTCCAGGAGTTGGTGGTGGACAGGGAGGCCTGGCGTGCTGCTATTCATGGGGTCTCAATGAGTCAGACATGACTGAGCGAATGAACTGAACTTTTCATTATCCAGAGAGGTTAACTGGCCTGCAGTCATCCTCATTGTTTGGCTCTCATGGAGAGAAAAGATATTCCCATGAAACTTCAATTAAATCAAGGAGAGAAAGAAAAGTTCTTCTTAGTACTGAAAGTCATTCATTGTCCCCCTAGACCATCCAGGGGACAGTAGAGCACCTCTGTCCAGCAAGAGCTCTCTTTGATCTCCCCAGCTCCATAGGAAACCTGTTTTCCTAAAAACTCAATCAAAGAAAACCCTGCAATATGAGACCCTGAAAAGGAATTGTGTTTACCCTTCCTTTCAGCATAGAGAAAGTTCCAGGCCCTCACACAATGCCCTAACTGTATTCTTGGAGTTGACCAATCAATCCAGTGTCTGCTGGCAACCTCTTTGCAAGTGGAGTAGTAACTGAGGGATGTGAGATTTGAGCTCCCCCAAGTGGCCGGTCTGACAGAATGTGGCCCACTGGAGAAGGGAATGGCAAACCACTTCAGTATTCTTGCCTTGAGAACCCCATGAACAGTATGAAAAGGCAAAATGATAGGATACTGAAAGAGGTACTCCCCAGGTCAGTAGGTTCCCAATATGCTACTGGAGATCAGTAGAGAAATAACTCCAGAAAGAATGAAGGGATGGAGCCAAAGCAAAAACAATACCCAGTTGTGGATGTAAATGGTGATAGAAGCAAGGTCCGATGCTGTAAAGAGCAATATTGCATAGGAACCTGGAATGTTAGAACCATGAATCAAGGCAAATTGGAAGTGGTCAAACAGGAGATGGCAAAAGTGAACAGCGACATTCTAGGAATCAACAAACTAAGATGGACTGGAACGGGTGAATTTAACTCAGCTGACCATTATATCTACTACTGCGGGCAGGAATCCCTCAGAAGAAATGGAGTCGCCATCATGGTCAACAAGAGTCCAAAATGCAGTACTTGGATGCAGTCTCAAAAAAGACAGAATGATCTCTGTTCGTTTCCAAGGCAAACCATTCAATATCACAGTAATCCAAGTCTATGCCCCAATCAGTAACGCTGAAGAAGCTGAAGTTGAACAGTTCCCTGAAGACCTACAAGACCTTTTAGAACTAACACCCAAAAAAGATGTCCTTTTCATTATAGGGGACTGGAATGCAAAAGTAGGAAGTCAAGAAACACCTGGAGTAACAGGCAAATTTGGCCTTGGAATACGGAATGAAGCAGGGCAAAAGCTAATAGAGTTTTGCCAAGAGAACGCACTGGTCATAGCAAACACCCTCTTCCAACAACACAAGAGAAGACTCCACACATGGACATCACCAGATGGTCATCACCAAAGTCAGACTGATTATATTCTTTGCAGCCAAAGATGGAGAAACGCTATACAGTCAACAAAAACAAGACCAGGAGCTGACTGTGGCTCAGACCATGAACTCCTTATTGCCAAATTCAGACTTAAATTGAAGAAGGTAGGGAAAACCACTAGACCATTCAAGTATGACCTAAATCAAATCCCTAATGATTATAAAATGGAAGTGAAAAATAGATTTAAGGGACTAGATCTGATAGAATACCTGATGAAAGGGATGGAGGTTCGTGACATTGTATAGGAGACAGGGATCAAGACCATCCCCAAGAAAAAGAAATGCAAAAAAGCAAAACGGCTGTCTGGGGAGGGCTTACAAATAGCTGTGAAAATAAGAGAAGCAAATGCAAGGGAGAAAAGGAAAGATATAAGCATCTGAATGCAGAGTTCAGAATAGCAAGAAGAGATAAGAAAGCCTTCTTCAGTAATCAATGCCAAGAAATAGAGGAAAACAACAGAATGGGAAAGACTAGAGATCTCTTCAAGAAAATTAGAGATACCAAGGGAACATTTCAGGCAAAGATGGGCTCGATAAAGGACAGAAATGNAGACAAACATCTATTTCTGCTTTGTTGACTATGCCAAAGCCTTTGACTGGGTGGATCACAATCAACCGTGGAAAATTCTGAAAGAGATGGGAATACCAGACCACCTGACCTGCCTCTTGAGAAATGTGTATGCAGGCCAGGAAGCAACAGTTAGAACTGGACATGGAACAACAGACTGGTTCCAAATAGGAAAAGGAATACGTCAAGGCTGTATATTGTCACCCTGCTTATTTAACTTCTATGCAGAGTACATCATGAGAAATGCTGGGCTGGAAGAAGCACAAGCTGGAATCAAGAGTGCTGGGAGAAATATCAATAACCTCAGATATGTAGATAACACCACCCTTATGGCAGAAAGTGAAGAGGAACTAAAAAGCCTCTTGATGAAAGTGAAAGAGGAGAGCGAAAAAGTTTGGTTAAAGCTCAACATTCAGAAAACGAAGATCATGGCATCTGGTCCCATCACTTCATGGCAAATAGATGGGGAAACAGTGGAAACAGTATCAGACTTTATTTTTGGGGCTCCAAAATCACTGCAGATGGTGACTGCAGCCATGAAATTAAAAGACACTTACTCGTTGGAAGGAAAGTTATGACCAACCTAGATAGCATATTGAAAAGCAGAGACATTACTTTGCCAACAAAGGTCCATCTAGCCAAGGCTATGGTTTTCCCAGTGATCATGTATGGATGTGAGAGTTGGACTGTGAAGAAAGCTGAGTGCCAAAGAATTGATGCTTTTGAACTGTGGTGTTGGAGAAGACTCTTGAGAGTCCCTTGGACTGCAAGGAGATCTAACCAGTCCATTCTAAAGGAGATCAGTCCTGGGTGTTCTTTGGAAGGAATGATGCTAAAGCTGAAACTCCAGTACTTTGTCCACCTCATGGGAAGAGTTGACTCATTGGAAAAGACTTTGATGCTGGGAGGGATTGGGGGCAGGCGGAGAAGGGGACGACAGAGGATGAGATGGCTGGATGGCATCACCCACTCAATTGACGTGAGTCTGAGTGAACTCTGGGAGTTGGTGATGGAGAGGGAGGCCTGGCGTGCTGCAATTCATGGGGTCGCAAAGAGTCAGATACGACTGAGCAACTGAACTGAACTGAACTGAAGTGGCCGGTCCCATCACTTCACGGCAAATAGATGGGGAAATAATGGAAACAGTGGTAGACATTTTCTTGAGCTCCAAAATCACTGTGGATGGTGACTGCAGCCATGAAATTGAAGATGCTTGCTCCTTGGAAGAAAAGTTATGACAAACCTTGACAGCATATTAAAAAGCAGAGACATTACTTTGCCGACGAAGGTCCATCTAGTCAAAGCTATGGTTTTTCCAGGAGTCATGTATGGATGTGAGAGTTGGACTATAAAGGTGAGCACCGAGGAACTGATGCTTTTGAACTATGGTGTTGGAGAAGACTCTTGAGAGTCTGTTGGACTGCAAGGAAATCAAGCCAGTCAGTCCTAAAGGAAATCAACCCTGAATATTCATCAGAAGGACTGATGCTGAAGCTGAAGCTCCAATACTTTGGCCACCTGATGCAAAGAGCTGACTCACTGGAAAAGACCCTGATGCTGGGAAAGATTCAAGGCAGGAGGAGAAGGGGACGACAGAGGACAAGATAGATGGTTAGCCTCACCAACTCAGTGGCCGTGAGTTTGAGCAAGCTCAGGGAGATAGTGAATGACAGGGAAGCCTGGCATGCTGCATTCCATGGGGGTGCAAAGAGCGATTTTGGACACAACTGAGCGACGACGGAACAACAAAGTGGCTGAAACCTTGTGCTCACCTGGATGGGTAGGCTGGGTTTTTTCTAGCTATTCTGAACTTCTCAACTCTGTGTGCAATCCATTTATCTTCTTTTGATGTGTTTTTTTATAGTGTTTTCTGAAATAACATTATTTTGTGATGAGTTCTTATCCTGAAACATTGGATATTACAGTATTTATGACTGGGGTTAGCCCAGAATTTTTCTCAATAATAGATTGTACAATCTGCTTATTCTTTTCTGTCTGTTTTTGTCAACCCACATGGCACTATTTATGTGAACTCATTTTTTGAGCCTTTTTTTTTTTAATTTTTAGGGCTGGGATACAATTAACTTAGTACCAGACTTTCCAAATAGTCTATGACAGAGGAGAAAAATGACGTGTGTGTGTGTGTAATTTACTCTAAAGTAGTTCTCAAAACAAGTCATCTAGACCTAAGATTAAGAACAAAATAAGGGCTTCCCTGGTGGCCTGCATGTTAGGAATCCACCTGACAGTGCTGGGGACACTGGCTGAATCCCTGGTCCAGAAAGATCCCCCATGCCATGGAGCAACTAATCCCAAATACCACATTCAAGAGTCCATGCTCTGCGCCAAGAGAAGCCACCGCAATGAGAAGCCCTTGAACTGCAGCGAAGAGTAGCCCCCAGTCACTGCAACTAGAAAAAGCCAGCGCATAACAGCAAAGACCCAGCGCAGACAAAAACAAGTAAAGTAAAATCTTTTTTAAAAAAGAAAACAAAAAACCAAAACGTATTGAGTTGATCCATATTGCAAGCATGCTAAGGCACTTCAGTTGTGTCCAACTCTTTTCAACCCCATGGACCATAGCCCATCAGACTCCCCTGTCCATGAGATTCTCCACGCAAGAATACTGGAGTGGGTTGTCATGTCCTTCTCCAGGGGATCGTTCCTATCCAGGGATTGAACCCGCATCTCTTATGTCTCCTGCGCTGGCAGGTAGAGTCTTTACCACTAGTGCCACCTACATTCCTCACTCCCGTATAACTCAAGAGCACAAAACACAGAGCCCCTTAGCCAAAGCTGGCTATTTCCTTCCTCCTCTGACTTAGGAACTCCTTCCAGATATAGAGCTAGCCTTGAATTTGGCAATTTTTCTTGCTGCAGCAGCATATTTTCTCGTTTCAAAAAGAAAAAAGTTCTTTCTCTTAAAGAGTAAGATAACCAAAGTTAAAAGGCAAACCACAAATTGGGGCAATACTGCAATGACTATGATAAAGCACTTAAATAAAACTGGAGGGCATGGGGTGGGAGGGGGGAGGGGATTCATGTTTGGGAACGCTTGTACACTCGTGGTGAATTCATGTCAATGTTTGGCAAAACCAATACAGTAATGTAAAGTAAACTAAAGTAAAAATAAAAATTATAAAAAAAAAAAAAAAAAAACTCTAGGAGAAAGATTATCACTTCGATCAAAAAAACGTGTGTTATTTCCAAAAGAGGAAACATTAATGAGCAACAAAATTTGCAAATACTTCAAAGAAATAAAAATTAAAACAAGATAACATTTTGTCTACATGTTAACGAAGATGTTTAAAATGCTAAAATGATGTAATCACGTGCAGTAAAATAGACTTTGGACAACTTATTTTTGAATACAAGCTGACGGTTTTCAAGTCTTATTCCTTTCCCATCTGCTGCCCCACATCTGAGCAGCTGGTAAGAAAGCACAGATGCTCCCTTCTTTCATGCACCTAAGTTCCAACTATACAAGCCCTGGCCCATGCCTTGGAAGCCACATCTGTAGCCCTACCCGTTAACCCGATAAAAGCCAAAAGCAGTCACATCTCTTGTTCTCTCAAGCCATTTTGAGACATGCTTGCTACTCTTTTCAGAATGTCTCAAAATGTGAGTGATAAACCTCTTTTTGTCCTCTTGGGGTGTGTGTGTGTGTGTGTGTGTGTGTGTGTGTGTGTGTGTGTGTGTGATCACCAGCCTTAACACCTGAACCAACTGTGGGTAGGTGGTCCATCTTATCTCTACAAAAACCCTGCTACTTGAGGTGTTAACTTCGCATGGTCAAGACAGTATTTGCCAGATCCTCAAGAGTGTAAAGCTGTGTTTTTCCCCTTTTGTCATCAATAAATATTTCCTAGAGAGTTAACTATATAAAATCTGATTCTTTATGTCATTTTCACTCACTAGTTTTGACACCCATTAATATTAATCATTACTCTAATTTTTGCCAAATGGAGATTTTCTAATATCATCAATTCTTCCACATGTAGTAATTAGCTTTCTATTCAAAGGACTTTCTCTAGCCTTCTTGTTTATTTATTTATTTATCCAACTTTATTGAGAGATATAATTGATACATCTCAATTATATGAGAAGTTTTTACCCTTTGACCAATTATTTCCATTTCCTCTACCTCCTAGCCCTTGTCAACTACCATATCACTCTTTGCTTCTATGAGTTTTACTTTTGTAGATCATACAGTATTTATCTTTCTCTGACTTGTTTCACTTAGCATAATGTCCTCAAGTTCCATCCGTATTGTTGTGAAGGGCAGGATTTCCTTTTTTTATAACTGAATCATACTCTACTGTGTATGTATTCCAGATTTTCTTTATCCATTCATATGTAGATGAATACTCGGGCTGTTTCTATGTCTTAGCAATTGTGAATAATGCTGCAGCGAACATGGGGGTGCAGGTATCTCTTCAAGATACTGATTTCATTTCCGTCACATCTATACCCAGAAGTGAGATTGTTGTACTACATGGTGATTCCAATTTTAAATTTCAGGAAATTGCATACTGTTGTTAATTTACTCTCTTACCAACAATGTATAAGCGTTCTAATTTCTCCAAAAACCTCATCAATACTTGTTATCTCTTGTTTGGGGTAATAGCTATTCTATCAGGTATGAGGTGATATCTGATTATGGTATTGATTTACATTTCCCTGATGATTAGTGACGCTGAGTATCTTTTCATGAACCTGTTTTGTATATCTTTGGGAAAATGTCTATCCATTTTTTAAATCAAACTATTTGATTATTTTCCCTATTGAGTTATATGAGTTTCTTACATGTTTTGGATATGAACACTTTATCAGATATATGATTTGCAAACACTTTGTCCCATCTTGTACATAACCTTTTCATTTTGTTGACACTTACTGTGCAGAAGTTTTTTAGCTTGACATAGACCCACTTGTTTATTTTTGGTTTTGTTGCTTGTGTTTTTAGTATCATATCCAAAAAGTTGTTATCAAAACCAGTGTCAAGAAGCTTTTACCCTATATTTTCTCCCAGGAGTTTTACAGTTTCAGGCCTTACATTTAAGTGTTTAACCCATTTCAAGTTAAATATTGTGATTTTGTGAGTGGTGTAAGACAGAAATCAAATTTAATTCTTTTGCTCGTGAATTTCTAGTTTTGCCAACACTTTATCAAAATAGAGTATCCTTTCCCCTTTGAACTTTCTTGGTTCCTTTGTCAAATATTAGTTGATGGTAAATGTGTGGGTTTTTTCTGAGCTCTTTGTCCTGTTCTATGGTTCCATGTGTCTATTTTTATGCCAGTATCATGCTGTTTTAAATACTATTGCTTTATGTTTCTGCAGTTGGGACCACAGCTAGTCAGTCACTTGACTGTGAGCTTGTCTTGCCAAAACAGCTCTCCTTGGTCTTGAACTGTACCAAGTTTTCATGATCTCCTACCTGGTACCCATGACTCTTATGGAAGCAGTTTTATTTATAGTTTTTCACCATTTTTCCAATGTTATGCTGATGCCACACTGCGTTGATTATAGTATCTTTATAAGTTTTGAAATCAAGCATTATAAGCCCCCAAACTTTCTTTTTTTTTTTTCCAAAGTTTTTGGTTATTCCAAGCCCTTTGAATTTCCATATAAACTGGAAAATCAGACTGTTATTTGCAAACAAACAAAAAAAACCTGTAGAGATTCATACTGGATTGTAGTTTAGAGAGAATTGGCATCTTAATAATACCTACTATTTTAATTCATGAACACAGTATATTCCTCCATTCAGTTGTCTCTTTTAATTGCATTGTTTCCAGTGAGAAGTCTGTGGTTACCTTTATCTTTCTTCTCCTTTACATATGAATTTTTTTCTCTGCCTACTTTTAAGATTTTTCTGTCACTGTGAGAGTTGGACTATAAAGAAAACTGATCACCAAAGAATGCTTTTGAAATGTGATGTTGGAGAAGATTCTTGAGAGTCCCTTGGACAACAAGGAGATCCAAGTAGTCCATCCTAAAGGAAATCAGTCCTGAATATTCTTTGGAAGAACTGATGCTGAAACTGAAACTCCAATACTTTGGCCACCTGATGCAAAGAACTGACTCATTGGAAAAGACCCTGGTGCTGGGAAATATTGAAAGCGGGAGAAGGGACGACAGAGGATGAAGTGGTTGGATGGCATCACCAACTCAATGGACATGAGTTTGAGTAAACTCTGGGAGTTGGTGATGGACAGGGAAGCCTGGCGTGCTGCAGTCCATAGGGTCGCAAAGAGTCGGACACGACTGAGCGGCTGAACTGAACTGAAGGAAAACCTTATACTTGGAGTTCATTGAGCTTCTCAGATGTGGATTTAGAGTTTTATCACATTTAGAAACTTTTTACCCACTATTTATTTGCATCTTTTTCTATCTTCACTTACCTCCTTTAGGATTTCCCCTTATATGTGTATTAAGCTGTTTGAACTTGTCCCAAGTTCACTGAAGCTGAGTTCACTTTTTTCAGTTTTTTTTTCTTTTTCTCTGTTTCATTTTTTATGGTTTTATCGTTATGCTTTAAAATTTACTAATCTTCCCTTCTGCAGTGACCAATCCCCTGTTAATTCCATCCAATGCATATTTTATTCCAGACTTTTTTGTGGGCAGTTGCACCCTGTAGTACATGGGATCTTAGTTCCCTGACCACAGATACGACCCATACCCCCTGCATTGGAAGCATAGAGTCGTAACCTCTGGACCACTGGGGAAGTCACTTCCAGATATATTTTTAATCTTGAGAAGTTTGTTTGAGTTTTTAAAATTTTTTCATGAATCTCCTTAATTATTCATGTTTTAACTTACTGTCTCAGATATACAAAATATAATTACAATATCCAGTTTTGATGTCCTTGTCTACTAATTCTATAACGTATGTTATTTTGGAGTCTATTTCTATTGACCAATTTTTTTCCATTGTGGTTCATATTTTCCTACTTCTTTGTATAACTGCTAACTTTTTATAGGCTATCAAACACTATTAATTTTACCTGTTGGGTACTGGGTTTTATTTTTTCATATTTATACAAATATTCTTGAGCTTTGTTCTTGGAGTAAAAATACTCCGAAAGATTTCAAGTTTTTTGAGGCTTGCTTTTATACTTTTTTATGTGAGACCAGAACAGCTTTTAATCCAAGGACAATTTTGTCCCACTGATGCACAGCCTTATCCTTCTGATATATAACTCTGACATCCATAACTCACACCATCTATCCACCCTGGCCAGTGGGATTACAGGCTTGTCTAAGCCCTATGTGAATCCCAGTGATTTTTCCTTCTAGTCCCTTTTATGCAGCTCTTTCCCCAAACTTCATAATTTCCTCACACTAATATGCTGTTCAGTACTCAGGTGAAAACTCTGATGCTCTTCAGATCTTTAGAGCTCTATTTTTGTGCAGTTATCTTGGCTACTATACCCCATGAGTGCCAATTGCCGTGGCCCCACTGGGCTCACACTGCCTCCTCCTCATAGGCTCCAAGGAAAATCCAGTTCCTAGTCTGTCTTGTCCAAAAGCAAACATTTTCTTAATGGCATTTTGAAGAAGCAAAAAGGAAGAAAGAAAGAAGAAGTAAGAAAATAAATACTGTTTAAGAAAGAGAATGGGGATTTCCCTTGTACAATGGATAAGCATTCACCTACCAAAATCGGGGACATAGGGGACCCCTGGTCTGGGCAGATCCCACATGCTACGGGCAGCTAACCCCACGTGCCACAACTACTGAGTCTGTGCTATAGGGCCTGTGTGCTGCAGCTACTGAAGTCCACACGCCTAGAGCCTGTGCTCTGCATCAAGAGAAGCCACTGGAATGTGAACCTCTGCACCGCAACTAGACAGTGGCCCCCACTTGTCCTCAGTTCAGTTCAGTTCAGTTCAGTCGTTCAGTCGTGTCCGACTCTTTGCGACCCCATGAATCACAGCACGCCAGGCCTCCCTGTTCATCACCATCTCCCGGAGTTCACCCAGGCTCATGTCCATCGAGTCCGTGATGCCATCCAGCCATCTCATCCTCGGTCGTCCCCTTCTCCTCCTGCCCCACTTGTCCTAGCAGCAACTAAAGAAAGCCCACCCACAGCAATGAAGACTCAGGGCTGCCAAAATAAACAGATAAATGAATTTTTTAATGAAAAGAAAGTGAATGGAAAGGTAGGGAAGGAGAAATAAAAGAAGTGGCAAAATTGCTTATAGAATTTTTAATAACATTGGAGAAGGCTTATGATGCTTAACTTTTTAAAGAACTCAAAAGTGTACATACAATACAGACTTAATTATGAATACTCAAACGCACACAGTGGCTCAGATGGTAAAGAATCTACCTGCAATGCGGGAGACCCAGGTTCAATCCCTGGGTCAGGAAGATCCCCTGGAGAAGGAAATGGCAACTCACTCCAGTATTCTTGCCTGGAAAATCCCATGGACACAGGAGCCTGGCAGGCTGCAGTCCATGGGGTCACAAAGAGTTGGATACGACTTAGCGATTTCAAACACACACACACACACAAAAGTCTGGGCCAAGACTAAGGTACTTAAAACACTGCCTTTTGGAATAGAATTTTTCTTGTCTTTAGTTTTCCTGTATTTTCTATCATTTTAGAAAGCAATAATTAAGTACATTTTCATAATGAAGAAAAAATACAACTGAGATAAACTGCATTCACCTTAAAATAAAAAGGAAAATAATGAGAAAAAGAGATCAAAAAGTCTCAAATTTTGTCATAATTTTTAGGTAGAATGCTTCTACGAGTTTTCATATGGAGATTGGAAGGTCCATGTATTTAACTTCCCAAAACATCACCACTCACCACCATCATTGTCACTAAAAATGTAGCCGTCAAAGATCTGACCTGTAATTCAAACAAGATGCTACACAACACCAGGTTAAACTGCCTTCTGCCTTAAGCACTGACCTGAAGATTCTCCAGTGATAATCAGCGATCAAAGACCCACTGGCATCCGAAATGAATGCCAGAAATCAGGCCCCAGCTCTCCAAATTCTTGACTTACTGCAATGACGCTACAAGTAGGTTTTCAGAGGGGATACTGAACTTGACTGTAACATATAAACTCCATAAAAAATCAAAGAAAAAGGAAACATTATTTTAAACATCCCCAAGAACAAATATGTCTGTAGGGGTTACTGCCTTTAGAAGCCTAATTCCCTTTGCTGGACTTAGATTTTGTGTGTCTTCCAAACACACTTCCTCTACCATCTTGTATCGATGAATTCAGTGTTTGTAGCATTTAAAGAGACTTTGTGTAAAGATAGTTTATCTAAACGAACATAAACAAAATAAAAATAGTCTTTCCCCCCAAAAGCAAACATTTTGCCTCTTTGTTCACTGATTTCCCAGTAAAACTCAGCGCTGCTGCATCTATGCAAACCTTGGATTTGCCATGGCTAACTCAGTTTTCTGCTATTCTGTTCATACATATTAAAAGACTCAATGACATAATTGGCTTTGCTTTCCATTCAGTTGCTTAGGGCTTGTAAAAATAAAACACAAATACCCACAGCTGTTCAAGGCAATCACTCAGCTCTTTGAGAAAAAAATTACAGATACAGGGACAGGTGGCCTCAGTCCCAGCACAACATTCAGAATCAAGGGTACAGCTGTGTTTTAGGGGAAAAACAGCAAAGTTCCTGGCTTTCTGAGCTAATTATAGTTATCATACGGACACACAAGATCAAGAGAGTAATGTGTCTTGAATTTGGCCAACCAATATCCAAAGTCTTTGTCTATGGGAATACCTCAGGATTTCTGATTATCCAAAGGAGATAGTTCAGCAATCCAGAAAATGAGGAGTTAGCAGCACACCTACTTCTAGTGGCGAGGTTGGTAAAGAATATACCAGGACCTGGTCCCAGATCTGATCCAGTCCTAGTTCTCTCTTTGTGGCAGCCCTCAGTCATCTCTTTCCGCTCTACGGTACATGGGATATGTACCCATGTACACAATGTATCAGGTACAGTGGATCCTACCTGCTCAAGTGTCTTCATCCGTAAACCGAGTGGAAAGGACTCTGAACTCAAAGCAAACCGGGTTCCTTTTTTCAGTTTAGAAATTAACAGCAAGGAAATATTATCTTCCTACCTGAGAAGACCAGTGCTGAGAGTTGGGTATGCTCTGAAGTTATGTCCACATGAGTTTTCAGATGTCCTGGGACTCACAATATGTGTGGTCTGTGTGTGCATGTGAAGGTGTATAGTTTGTATGATAAGACAAAAATGGAAGGTGGGTTAAAAAGAAGAAAGAAAAGTAGAAAAAAATATGTCAGGAGATCTACCCCACCCTTTCTGCAGCTAGCCTAATTACAATAATTTGGCTTTCTAAGTACAGTTGAGCAAAGGCATGAAGACAAGGGCTTCCCTGGTGAATCAGACAGTAAAGAATCTTCCCACAATGTGAGAGACCCAGGTTGGATCCCTGGGTGGGGAAGACCCCCTGGAGAAGGGAATGGCTACCCAATATTCTTGCCCGGAGAATTCCATGGACAGAGGAGCCTGGCAAGCTACAGTCCATGGGGTCCCAAAGGGTTGAACACAACTGAGCGACCAGCACATACATACATGTGTGAAGACAGAGCAAGAGAAGGTAACAGTTCAGATGGCTTTGAAGGAGAATAACTAAGTGGGTGATACTGTCTGGTACTACCCTTAATATCCTCAGAGCTCCCAGTCTAGTAAAGCTTCCAGCTGCTACCCAGAGGATGTGAGATTACAGAAGTCATGACTCGCTTCAAACATGGCTGTCCTAGCTGCCTTCAGTCGTGGCTACCCCCAGAGCCTGCCTTATGAGCCCTTCAATCTCAGAACTCCTGCACAACAGTTTTCAGCTTTATTTACATCTCTAGCTTCATCAAAGAATACGGTTGGAGCCCCTATTCCACGTCTCAGTCCTATTGCCACAGCCCTGTTCATTCTTCGTTGAAGTGGCAAGTGAATCAAATAGCAGCTTAAATCTTAATGCCATCTTTCTGTCTTAGAGTATCATAAAGCCTTTCTAAAATAATTCAAACATTGATTTGGGGGCTATATTGGATCTGCTCAAACATTTTTTATGCAGCCTACTTAGCCGTATCTGACTCTTAGTGACACCATGGACCCTCTGCCCATAGAATTTTCCAGCAAGAATACTGGAGTGGGTTGCCATTTCCTTCTCCAGGGGATATTCCCAAATCAGGGATCAAACTTGCATTTCCTGCATTGGCAGGCAGATTCTTTACCACTGCATCACAAAGCTCGACCTTCATTCATTCTTAATTTTCAATGGAAGAAGATTTTGAGAATCATCAAGATGATACAAGGAAAAACATCTAACAAAGGGAAAAACTAGTGGTAATTTTTCATATGTTAATAAATGTTTGTTAAGTGAATGAATATATGTATAACAATAGAACTCCATTACCAAATCAAGTCAAAAGTAGTGATGCACTCATAAAGATCATTTCTTCCAAACTTCAGTTTTTTCGGTGCTTCCTTAAATTTTGTACCTGAGGTGAGTGCCTCACTTGTCTTACTCTAGCCTGGGCCTTGTTTAAAACTCAGCAATTTTCTAGTTTCTAGTTTTAATCATACCTCGAAAATCACGTCACTTTTCTATAAGCATGTAAGGAGAATCTTACCTCTGCAGATCACCTCCCAACCCACCTGGAGGCTCTTTATGATCCAGGCCCTTTGCATTTGCTGTTCCTTACCCTGCATTACTTCCCATCTTCACACGGTTGGCTGCCTCTCATCCTTAACAGATCGTCTTATCAGAGAAATCGTCACCAAACTACTTCTAAAACTAATTTCTTCAGTAGCTCTCACTTATTGTTTGGAACACAAAATCCTGTTTCTTTCATAGCACTTTTAAAAATTGCATTTATTCACTTATTTGCTGAGCACTTTATCACGTGTACTCCCCAGCCCCCATTACTCTATAAAGTCCCAGAGGATAGGGACCTTATCTTGTTCTCAATATATATTGATTGAATGAGTGAAGAAACTAAGGGAGACTTAGAAACACTCATATAAGCAAGCTGGGGACCTCCATGGGCAGAAGACTTTCATTCTGCTTCCTGTTGAACATCTGGAATGCAATCACCTTCCCCGTTGCCCCAGCACCCACCAGAGACATGGACTCCTGAAAGTAAATCAGGTGGTGAGCATGGTTTGGAAGATGTGGTATAGATGGGATTCATTTATCATTGAAAACTGGCAAGGGGGTTTGAAAGAAAAAGTACAAGTCAGGGTAGAAGTTGAATGTGTAATGAGAGGGAAGAGTGTTGTGGGCCAGGGCCAAATGGGCGTCAAAACCAGACTGTAAGGGGTTTCCATAGATCTTGTCAATCAGAGAAAACACTGGCCCTGATCAAACTCGAGAGGCCAGAACACAAATTACCCTAGGCTTCACTGTGGGGTGCACTCAGGTCTGGCGCTCGTCAGGTGGAGAACCGATAGCACTAAGGAGCCCGAGGACATGGTTAATGAACACAAGGACATCCTCCTTTCGATACCGTAAGATTATCTGAGCAAATACGCCAAGACACCATCTTGCAGCGAAACAAAAAGGACGAAGATAGGCCAAAGACCAATAAGATCAGTTAAAGTGCTTTTTTTTCATATTCATAGATGCCTTTTTGTTTTTCTTTTCAGTAACACTTTTTGTTTTTCCTTTCAGCAATACTTTTTTGGGAGGCCTTTTTGAAGAATTATACAATAAACAAGTGATGACCTGTTAATATATTAAAAACAGAGAAGGATAATAAGAAAATGCTATTATCAAAGCTGATCTGATGCTCAGTGGAAAAAATGGAGAAGGGATACTATCATTTTGACTCAATATGCTTAACTTTAGGTTTAAATCACTGAATTGGATTAAGTTTATTTTTCTTCTGAAAAGAAGATCACTTCAATTTTGGAGAACTATGAATCTACCTTTCCTCAACACATTCAAGTGATAGTGTAAGGAAATTAAAAGATTTCACAGCAAATGAATGAAAGAACTCTGATGGGCTATAATTTGGAAACAGTCTATATAGCTGATCTGAATTCTACCTATTAATGCTTTTTGTCTGATTCTAGAATGCTTGACTTCTAAACTTCCAGAGCTGGGTGATTTCTCTGTAGTCATGTGTTTCAACCTTCCTTATGTTACAAATGAGAAGTGAAAGTGAAAGTCACTCAGCCGTGTCCGACTCTTTGCGACCCCAGGGACTATACAGTCATGGAATTCTCCAGGCCAGAATACTAGAGTGGGTAGCCTTTCCCTTCTCCAGGGGATCTTACCAACCCAGTGATCAAACCCAGGATTCCTTACCAGCTGAGCCACAAGAGAAGCCCAAGTATACTGGAGTGGGTAGCCTATCCCTTCTCCAGCAGATCTTCCTGACCCAGGAATCGAACTGGGGTCTCCTGCGTTGTAGGTGAATTCTTTACCAACTGAGCTATCAGGGAAACCCCACAAATGAGAAAAGAGATATTATTTGTTCATCCCAGTTTTGTTTCTTTAAGATACCATCCTTACCTCAAAAGTCTTGCCAGAATCATATAGAGGTCCCTACTAAGTCACATGGATCCTCCACCTTCACTTGCCCTGCACTCCCTTCCTGTTCCAGGCTCTCCCTCTCTAATAATGCTTCATCCAGACTCTCTATCCACTGCATAACTGAGTGCGGTATCTCCCCCTTCAGTGGTTCTGACTGCAGAGCCAGATCCATTTCTAAGCAGTTGCTCTCACTATGGCCCTGCAGTAAAACAGTCCTATAAGTAGCTTCTAGGTAATCATCTTCCTGGTTTGACCTGGCCCTCAAGACCTCACACCAGCATATGGGCCAGTATTCTTGCCTGGAGAATCCCATGGACAGAGGAGCCTGGTGAGCTACAGTCCATAGGGTCACAGAGTCAGACATGACTCAAGCAGCTTAGCATGCATGCATGAAGGCAAGATTCTCTGGTCTGTTCTGACCTTGGCAATGAGAAGAACTGTTTGTTATTTTCCCACATCTTAAGCTCTTCAGTTAGATCATAGATTCCTTGAAACAAGGGTTATTCATTTTTATATTCTTCTCCATATTATCTAATACAGCTCCTGGCATATAACTAGTGATGAAAATATTGATTAATTGATTTAAATCACTACCTGGTCACCAATGCAACCCCACACCATATTCTGAGTGAGAAGAGTAGGCAGCTGCCGGATTGATATAAATTTAGAGTTTAGGAAAGCTCTCCCAACCCAAGGACTGGTTCTCTCTGCCAAGATCCCTAAAATAACCATATTACTCACTCCTTTGAGTCAAGGCCTTGAAAATTCTTGTTAAAATGCAAATGTCATCTGAGAGGAATAACATGAAGTTATCAATACCTATTAATAACATAGAATATGATTAGCTTAGCACAGCATATGAAAGATCCAGAACATGGAAAAGCAGGCTTAAGTCAGTCCCCAAATTTAGGACCTGGTGAGATCAGGAACAGTATCTTGGCAATAGGTGGATATATATTGAAAAGAACAAGTATCTCAGAAAACTCAAATAAGGTAATAGTAAAAATATGCATGATACAAAATGTACAAATGATTAGTAGTCATATAATAACTATTTTTAGGGCACATACTCTGTGTCAGGTGGCTTTCTAGGTGCTTTATACATTTTAGCTCATTTTTAATTTCTTCATCTATAAGATAGGTATAATTATTATTCCACATCTGTAGTTGAAGACACCAAGAGAGAGAAACATTAAGTGATTTACCCAATGTCATGAAACCAGTAACGGGCTAGCACTAGAACAAGCTGTCTGGTTCTAGAGTCTCTATGTTGAAACTCCAAGCCACAGCATTTGATTGTTGTTTTCATAATATGGTCATGATTTTAATCACAGAAAGGCAGTTGATCATTCATTCCTCTTGAACTCACTCACCTACACTCTACAAGTCTCTCTATGTCTATTCTTTTCCAGTCCACCTGAAACCTAACTCAAATTCTCTTTCTCTTTTAGGAAGCACTTGCTCTCTGCCAAGCACTATTCCAGTATTGCATCTCATTTAAGCCTCAGATAATATATTAATGATTTCTACATGAAAAAATTAAGGTACAGTAATGCTCATTATCCTTAAAGTCGTTCTGTAAATATTATCCTAGGATTTAAACACACAAAGGCTAATTCCAGAGCTCTTTCCATATTTCCCTTGTGTTCCCAACCACACGGTTATCCTAAGAGTTTCCTAACTTGCCTCCCTTTTGCTGATCTTTCTCCAACTCTGACATCACAAACCATAAGGTTTCCCCTCCTGGCTCCTAATCTGTCAGTCAAGGAAGCGAATACTGTGGCTACCACTTCTTCTTGCTGCTCCAGGAATAATTACCTACCGAATATCTAATGGCACATTTGACTGCATTAAAAAAAGAAGAAGAAATTAAACATTTCTCCAAGGCCACAAACAATTCAACAAACAAAGGGCAACTCAGTGGGGAGAGGGAGGGGTGGAGGGACAAGATAGACATTTGGGATTAAGAGGTACAAGCTACTATGTATAAAATAAATAAGCTACAAGGACATATAGGCTTCCCTGATAGCTCAGCTGGTAAAAAAAAAAAAAAATCCGCCTGCGATGTAGGAGACCTGGGTTTGATCCTTGGGTTGGGAAGATCAACCTGGTGAAGGGAACAGCTACCCACTCCAGTATTCTGGCTTGGAGAATCCAATGGACTGTATAGTCCACAGGATTGCAAAGTCACACGTTACTGAGTCACTTTCATTTTCACTTTTCACCTTCACAAGGACATATACCAAAATGCAGAGGATACAACCAATATTTTCTAGTGAAATACAACCTTTAAAAATTGTGGATCACTGGGACTTCCCTCGTGGTCCAGTGGTTAAGACTCTGTGCTTCCATTGCGAGTTCGATCCCTAGTTGGGGAAGTTCCATATGCTGCAAGGCACAGCCAAAAAAAGAAATTCTGAACCACTATTTTGTACATCTGCAACTTATATTGTATATCAACTATAACTCAATAAAAAAGGGGGAGGAACAATTCAGGAGAATATTTACAGCACATGTAACAAAGGGCTAATTTTCTTCATTCACAAACAGCTCTTACAGGTATCTCTCCTCAAAAAGGAAATATTGGCATGGGATATAAACAGACTAAGTATTTTATTGAGCTGGCCAAAAAATTCATTCTAGGTTTTCTGTACTATCTTACGGGGAAACCCAAACAAACTTTTTCACCAACCCAATGAAAGGTCTGCACTTAGAGGTAAGATAGTGGAGTACACCAAAATTGCAACTATTTTCAGAACAACCATCAGTGGAAAAGGCCATAACCTACCAGAAAAGTTTCCTATAACTAAAGATATAAAAAACAAACCACAATCAGATGCAAGAAAAACTTCCTGTCTTCTCCTCTCTACCAGAAAGGGCAGATAGACAGTCATTAGAGACGACACTAGACTCTTATCAGCCCAGAGATGGCACCAGAGAATACTACATAACAAACTTTGCTAAAAACACTTGTCCATTTTTGTTCAGTTGATCGGTTCAGTTCAGTTCAGTCGTTCAGTTGTGTCCGACTCTTTGCAACCCCATGAATCACAGCAAGCCAGGCCTCCCTGTCCATCACCAGCTCCCAGAGTTCACTCAGACTCATGTCCATCGACTCAGTGATGCCATCCAGCCATCTCATCCTTGGTCATCCCCTTCTCCTCCTGCCCCCAATCCCTCCCAGCATCAGTGTCTTTTCCAATGAGTTCACTCTTCGCATGAGGTGGCCAAAGTACTGGCGTTTCAGCTTTAGCATCATTCCTTCCAAAGAAATCCCAGGACTGATCTCCTTCAGAATGGACTGGTTGGGTCTCCTTGAAGTCCAAGGGACTCTCAAGAGTCTTCTCCAACACCACGGTTCAAAAGCATCAATTCTTCGGTGCTCAGCTTTCTTCACAGTCCAACTCTCACATCCATACATGACTACTGGGAAAACCATAGCTTTGACTAGACGGACCTTTGTTGGCAAAGTAATGTCACTGCTTTTTAAAACTCTGTCTAGGTTTGTTAGTTTCCTTTATATATTTATCTTTCCATAATTTGCCATCCCCTAGAAGCTCACAGTTCTTGTCCTTTGTTTTTTCATTACAAGTTTATTATTCTTTATTGTGCTCAGTCGCGTCCGATTCTTTGCGACCCCGGGAACTCTAGCCCACCAGGCTCTTCTGTTCATTGTTCGTTACTAAGATGCTATAAAAATCTGGCTGACACCTTGATCTTGGACATCCCAGCTTCCAGGACTATGAGAAATAAATGTTTGTGGTTTTAGGCACCTAATGTGTGGTTTTTTGCTATAGCAGCCCAAGCAGCCACACAAGTCCCTTCGCACTGGAGCTTTCAATGACTTTGCGAAGGACAGGGAAAGCCTGGCATGCTGCAGTCCATGGGGCCCCAAAGAATCGGAGATGACCGAGCGACTGAACAACAACAAACAACTTCTTTTCTACTCTTTCGCTTCCACTGAGGTTCTCATGTTCTTACATGTCCACTGTGCCAAGAATTCAAAGCCCTAGCTGATCTTTACCAGGACCATTTCTCGGGGTTATCTATAACCTGTGGAGAGGAGGCAACATTTTCCTCTGGGACAAAGAACAGACTTCCTTAGGCTTGCTATAAAACCAAATACAATTGCTTATAACACTATTTACAGTTGATGTTCATCATCAGTGGATTCAGTGTTTCTCCAGTAACACAGCCCATTACATGTGCAAACATCCTTCTGAACCCTGCTATGGGACTTAGGAAACACAGGGACGGAAACAGATATGCTGACTGATGCTTACACTATTAACCAGGCTGTGAGTAACATTGCCCTTTGTATCTTACCCAACAATCTTGTGTCTTCTGCCAACATCCAGGGAGCTATATTAGACTAAGTTATTAGCATGTAAGTAGAGTAAAATCAACTGTACCTGATGGTGGAGCCTCTTCTCCACTTCTATTCCATTGACCACACATTCTTTTGAAACTCTTTCTTCCTACTTTTGCTTCTTTGTTTCTTCTTTTTCTCTTTATTTGGTTATCATAGTTTTTAAATTCCTTTTTCCCTACTAACTTCAAAATTACACTTTATGTTTTTATTTTTTTATTATCCTTAGGTTATGCTCATGTGCCTCCAAAAAAAAGGTTTGAACAGTGTCTCCTTTCCTCTTCCAAAGTCTACAAAGATTTCAGCATGCTTTAGCGCCACTTATACCATCTATTTTTCCTTGTTACAGTTGCCTTTTAATTTCACCTCATTTTCACTTTCCTCCCCTTTTTTTAGTTTTGGTTTGTTTGCCATAAGTAATTGTTCAGGTTTACCATATGTTTACCAATCATTTTGCTCACTAGTACCTCTCCTTCCCAATCCTTCCTTTTAGTCTTAATTCTTTTCTTAAAACAAAGTATATCCTTAAGTAGTTCTTTTAGCAAAGGTTTGTGACAGGTAAATTTTTTCAGCCACTTTATCTGAAATACCATTATTTCATCCTCACTCTTTAAAGACTGCAATAGCAAATGTTTTTCACACTAGCATAATAAGGATAATCTGGGGGAATTTGCCAAATGCAGATTTTCTTGAGCTTATTTGAGATTCTAGGTTAGTAGTTTTGGAAGGGATGGGACAGTATTAAACTTTTTCAGCTACCAGTTAAAGTGATTCTGATGTAACTATGTCAAAGCCACGCTTTAGAAAGAAATAAGGCTATAGACAAATGCCGTGGGGAACGTGTTTAGTTTGTCTTTTTTACATTTTTCTCCTTACAAAATTTATACATACACATTAAAGGGATATTAGAAAAATAGAAAAATGAGAAAGAAAAAGTCAATTAATTATGTCCAAACACAATTGCCAGTAATATGATTGTTTACAATTGATGTTCATTATTAGTGGATTCTAAATTTGCAAATGCACCTACTCTCTAAAATTTATTTGGAACTCCAAAATCACTATTTGTGGGCATGATATAGAGTGAAAAATGTTGAGCAGTCTACTGCAGCTGCACTGGTTTCCAGATTAGGAAGGTCACTCTGCCTTCTATTTCAGCTCTCCTGCAAAGAAGACCAGAGGATGGAGCCAGTAGGGGGCAGTGTGGTGTAGCGAAAGAAGCTCTGGTTCTGCGATCACCTGGACACGGTTTGAATTTCAGCTCTAGTACCTGTGATGGGAGGGTCTCAGTCAAATCACTTAACACCTCTAAACCTCATGGTTTTCTATGAGGACGATTTGTTTTTAGTATTTAAGATTATGATGTATGTGAGAGATGTATATGCAAGAACGTGTTTCTCCTAGCAACAGTGATTCAGTATTCACTAATTCAGTGTTTCCAGACTTTATGGAATATAACAACCAGTTTGAAAATGGACTGCATTTTCTCCCGGACTTTTTAATATGCTCCAGTTTTTTGCACTATTGTTGAGATCTGTATGATATATATTTCTTACCCAGGTCAGCCTCTCCCATTCCTCATCACCATCTCTATGGCAGTGGTTTCCACCTGGCTGCACATCAGAATCACCTGGGGACCTCTTACAAAATCTTGATGCCCAGACCCCATCTCCAGAGGTTCAGATTCAGTTGTTACGAATTGGGCCCTGGGTATCAGTAGCTTTGAAAACTCCTAGGTTGTTCCAGAGCAACGTGGAGCAAAACCTCTGTTTCATTTTTTGGTGAAGAAGCAGATGGTCTCAGTACACCATGGAACCATCCATTTGGCAGCCCCCTGTTCCTAAGGAGTAGTTACTCCCCTACGCCCAGCCCTGCTCTGGCCATGGCCCATTCCTCTGCCCACCAGTGCCTGGAATCACACCTAGTGTCCTTCCTGGAACAGTGTTGCTATTTGTGCTGCTGAGTTCATGCATAGTAAGTCAGTGAGCTACTACAGTAATGAGCTACATGATGCCTTTACTGGGAAAATGAAAGTCACTCAGTTGTGTCCGACTCTTTGCAATCCCATGGACTATACAGTCCATGAAATTCTCCAGGCCAGAATACTGGAGTGGGTAGCCATTCCCTTCTCCAGGGGATCTTCCCAATCTAGGATTGAATCTAGGTCCCCCACTTTGCAGGAGGATTCATTACCAGCTGAGCCACCAGGGAAGCCCAAGAATACTGGAGTGGGTAGCCTATCCCTTCTCCAGTGTTTCTTCCTGACCCAGGAATCGAACCGAGGTCTCCTGCATTGCAGGTGGATTCTTTACCAGCTGAGCTACCAGGCAAACCCCTTTTACTGACCTGCTCCTTAATCTCCCTTCAACAGTACTGCACAAGCCTAAAAGAGAGAACAGACTTTCTGGAAGGTCGGAGGTAATGGAAGTGAAACACAGAGCAAAGAAAAATGCAAACCAGACACCAGAGATGAGGCTCCACAGTTCAAGAAAAAAGAGCCATCACTACCAAAGTAGTCTGTGGGCAGACCCAGACCCCTGCCTTCAGCTCCCTTTTCTCTTAAGCAGTCCGTGGGACACTCTCAGGAGAACATCTCCCGAAGTCAGAATAATATTCCAGGAAAGGTGTCTCTACCATTGCAAGGTAAAAACAAGGCAGGTTTATTCCTGACAGATTCAGCAAGTAATCATTGAGTCAAATCATACACACACAGAGACAAAGAAAATTCTGAGTTCAGGCTCAGCTCATACCAAGGAGTTAGAGAAACAGTTTCCTAGATGTGAGTTAACATGGGCCTCACATATACCGAAGATACTGTTTACCTTATCATACAAAACAACCTCACCACCTCACAACTGTTTCCTGTCTTCCTGCTCACAAATCCTTCCCAGGTTTGTAATTTCTGCATATTTTTCAAGCGTCTGAGATGGCCACATCTGGCTCCACAAAGAAATGGCAAGGCGTTGAAATCACTTGCTTGTCTATTACAGACTTCCCTGGTCGCTCAGATGGTAAAGTGTCTGCCTACAATGCAGGAGACCCGGGTTCAATCCCTGGGTCGGGAAGATCTCTTGGAGAAGGAAACGGCAACCCACTCCAGTATTCTTGCCTGGAAAATCCCAAGGACACAGGAGCCTGGTGGGCTACAAGTCCAAGGGGTCGCAAAGAGTCAGACTCACTCTTGTGAGTCTTCCTGCTCACAAATCCTTCCCAGGTTTGTAATTTCTGCATCTTTTTCAAGCATCTGTGATGGCCACATCTAGCTCCACAAAGAAATAGCAAGGCGTTGTAATCACTTGCTTTTCTATTATATCAAATCGTTGTCTTAGGTAGGGCATCTATCTCCAAGACTAGGTTGTCAGTAGTAAAAGGCAACATGAAGTTTATTATCCTCCCCTACTCCACCCTGGCTGGTTGGGGTGGGGGCAGGGTATGCAGAAATGAGAAGAGGAAAGAGAAGGTTTCAACTCTTTTTCCATATTTTATGGCTTTGGATTTTGATACAGTTTTGTATTTTAAGATGTTTACTAAACATTATTGCATAAGCACTGTCCCAGGCTATAAAAGTGAAAGTGTTAATCAGTCGTGTCCAGCTTTTTGCAGTCCTATAGATGGTAGCCCACCAGATTCCTATGTCCACAGAATTCTCCAGGCAATAATACTGGAGTGGGTTGCCATTCCTTTCTACAGGAGATCTTTCAATGCTATAAAATAGTGTAATTAAGTAATTTTAGTTGCTGAAAAAAATCTTACTGACCACGACCTACTTAACTATGTAAATGTATATTGTTTGTTTCCAATTTTTATTATCTTAAATAATGCTGCATTAAACATCTCTGTATTCAAAACACCTTGCTTAGGACTATCTGCTGAGGACAGATGCTGAGAAATAGACCTGCTGAATCATAAGACAGATATATTTGTTAAATTATTGATAAATATTAGCAACACTTATCCAAAAGATGTGTACAAGCTTGCATCTCTGCCAGAAAACTGGATGGGAATGATTTTTAAACAATAAATGGCGTGATTGGAACTGCATTTTAGAAACATGTCTGGCTTCATGTCTAGGCCTGGTTAGGTGGGGTTTTGGTGATCCAGGTGTATGGTAAGGGCCTAGTAAAAGCTAGAGGGAAGGCTTCATTAAGCAGACTTAGCCACCAGACAACCAGGATAAAAGCAAGGTCCATATTGACCTTAGACCACCATGAGTATAACACAAAACTGAAAAGAGCCTGAAGCAGTATCTTACTCTGCACCACAATTGTGACATGATGCTGTGTCTGCCAGATTTGGTTGGAAATTACTGCAGCATCGGAGGACCCCTGGGCTTCCCAGGTGGTGCTAGTGGTAAAGAACAAGCCTGTCAGTGCAGGAGATGTAAGAGATTTGATCCCTGGATCAGAAAGATCCCCTGGAGGAAGGCCCAGAAACCCATTCCTGTATTTTTGCCTAGAGAACTCCATGGACAGAGGAACCTGGATGGCTGCGGTCCATGGGGTCACTAAGAGTCTGACATGACCAAGCAGCTTAGCAGCATGCACACAACTGAGGACCCTTGAGGATGTTTTCTATCCACATAAAGTTATATTGTGCACAAATGCCATCTACATGGATATCAACAGTAGCAAGAAGCACACAATCACGCTTTTATTTTTTTTAAATCAAGCATTTTTTTTTAAATAAAATTGAAATACTTTCCTTTATTACTTATTCCTAAAATATGCCATGCTCACTCTCATACTTCTAATTTTCAGGCTGATTTTCCCATGTTCTAGAGAGATTTAATGTCTTCAGAATAAATTTTTCTCAAAGAGTACTTTAGAACCTAAAGATAGTAGCTATAGCACCAGAGTTCCCTTTTACGTCACTAAGAGAGATAATTTTTATAAATCATTTTAAATTGTCCACTGCAACTAACAAGAACTTAAATCTCTTTTTTAAAGACAATAAAACTTGCATTTTAAATTCCATTACACAAAGTATATTGATCTAAAGCTCAGGTCTCAGATATATTAACTCTAACCTCTACAGCAACAATTTTAACTAAAAATAATTATCATTATCATCAAAAAAATCATCAAAATTATAATAATCATCAAAAAGGAGAAGATGCCTATTTCATGTAGCCTAATTTTGCTTTCCTTTACATCTCTGGAAATTTTTCTAAAAATTAAAATTTCAAAGCTGTCTATGAGGACAACATGACATAGTATTTTTTTTTTTCAGGATAAATCTTAGATGTTACTCCATCTATCTATTTACTATGTATCTGTCTAAATTGGTTCTTGTGTAAGAGACGCTTTTCTTAAAAAAATGTAAATGATTACTTTTATAAAAAAATTCTGGTCCATTCACTTAAAATTTTCAGTTTGATTTAAGAATACACCAAAAGTCATGGAGTGTTGAGCATTTTCAAGAATATAATCAGGTGGGAGGGAAGTTCAAGAGGAAGGAGATATATATAGTCATGACTGACTAGCAATGTTGTATAGCAGAAACCAACACAACATTGTAAAGCAATTCAGTTCAGTACAGTTCAGGGGCTCAGTCGTGTCTGACTTTTTGACCCCATGGACTGCAGCACACCAGGCTTCCCTGTCCATCACCAACTCACGGAGTAGGTTCAAACTCATGTCCATTGAGTCGGTGATGCCATCAAACCATCTCATCTTCTGTCATCCCCTTCTCCTCCTGCCTTCAGTCTTTCCCAGCATCAGGGTCTTTTCCAACGTGTCATTTCTTTGCATCAGGTGGCCAAAGTACTGGAGCTTCAGCTTCAGCATCAGTCCTTCCAATGAATATTCAGGACTGATTTCCTTTAGGATTGACAGCTGGATCTCCTTGCAGTCCAAGGGACTCTCAAGAGTCTTCTCCAACAACACATTTCAAAAGCATCAATTCTTCGACACTCAGCTTTCTTTATAGTCCAACTCTCACATTCATACATGACTACTCGAAAAACCATAGCTTTGACTAGACAGATCTTTGTCAGCCAAGTAATGTCTCTGCTTTTTAATATGCTGTTTAGGTTGGTCATAGCTTTTCTTCCAAGGTACAACCACCTTTTAATTTCATGGCTGCAGTCACCATCTGCAGTGATTTTGGAGCCCCCCAAAATAAAGTCTGACACTGTTTCCACTGTTTCCTCATCTATTTGCCATGAAAGGATGGGATCAGATGCCATGATCTGAGTTTTCTGAATGTTGAGTTTTAAGCCAACTTTTTCACTCTCCTCCTTCACTTTCATCAAGAGGCTCTTTAGTTCTTCACTTTCTGCCATAAGGTTAGTGTCAACTGCATATCTAAGGTTATTGATATTTCTCCTAGCAATCTTGATTCTAGCTTGTGCTCATCCATCCCAGCATTTCTCATGATGTACTCTGCATATAAGTTAAGTAAGCAGGGTGACAATATACAGCCTTGATGTACTCCTTTTACTATTTGGAACCAGTCTGTTGTCCCATATCCGTTTCTAACTATTGCTTCCTGACCTGCATATAGGTTTCTCAAGAGGCAGGTCAGGTGGTCTGGTATTCCCATCTCTTTCAGAATTTTCCACAGTTTGTGGTGATCCACACAGTCAAAGGCTTTGGCATAGTCAATAAAGCAGAAATAGATGTTTTTTTCTGGAACTCTCTTGCTTTTTCAATGATCCAGCAGATGTTGGCAATTCCTCTGCCTTTTCTAAAACCAGCTTGAACATCTGGAAGTTCACAGTTCACATACTGTTGAAGCCTGGCTTGGAGAATTTTGAGCATTACTTTACTAGAGTGTGAGATGAGTGCAATTGTGTGGTAGTTTGAGCATCCTTTGGCATTGCCTTTCTTAGGGATTGGAATGAAAACTGACCTTTTCCAGTCCTGTGGCCACTGCTGAGTTTTCCAAATTTGCTGGCATAGTGAGTGCAGCACTTTCACAGCATCATCTTTTAGGATTTGAAATAGCTCAGCTGGAATTCCATCACCTCCACTAGCTTTGTTTGTAGTGATGCTTCCTAAGGCCCACTTGACTTCACATTCCAGGATGTCTGGCTCTAGGTGGGTGATCGTACCATCGTGATTATCTGGGTTGTGAAGATCTTTTTTGTACAGTTCTTCTGTGTATTCTTGCCACCTCTTCTTAATATCTTCTGCTTCTGTTAGGTCCATACAATTTCTGTCCTTTATTGTGCCCATCTCTGCATGAAATGTTGTAAAGCAATTATCTTCCAATAAAAAATAAAAAAGTGATTACAATAATAAATACTTTGTTGTTGCTGCTGTTTAGTTGCTAAGTTGTGTTTAACTCTTTTGCAGCCGTGTGGACTATAGCCTGCCAGGTTTCTCTGTACGTGGGATTTCCAGGAAAGAATATTGGAGTGGGTTGCTATTTCTTTCTCCAGGAGATCTTCCAACCAAGCAATCGAACCCACATCCCTTGCATCTCCTATATTGGCAGGCAAGTTCTTTACCATTGAGATACCAGGGAAGATCAATAAATACTTAAAATAGTAGAAATAAGAATACATTCAATTTCTTCAACTAATTTTCTGCAGAATATAGTTGGCTTTCCTTTAATATCAACTCTGGTTTTAATTACTTGGATGAAAAATAAGGTTTTTGACTATTTATTTGACTGTCAAATAACAGGAAGATAATGCTTTATATTGTGTCAAAATAGTGAAATACAAAAACTACTTTGCTCCCCAAAGTACACTAAGAGTCGTGCTTTCCAGATAGCAATGGATAATTGCCCAGTGGCCTGTGGAGAAAGCTTCCCTTAATAAACAGTTTTTTCTAAGATAGAAATAGAAGCAGAAATGGTCAGCTACTATTGAAGACTCTATCTATAGTCCTAGAAGTGCAATCTGTCAGCTCCCTGTTATGTTCCTCGTCTAACCCTGTTGCTCTTCTGGAAATCACTGATGCACAAATCATGCATCCTATGAGTCATAACTGCCCATCGCTACTCTGTTATCCTTTGCTCTCCAGGGCAACCCTAAAATGCATTTCCCAATGAAAATTACTTCCTAATTTAGAATAAAGAGAGAGAAAACTATTGAACAACAACAAAAACAAACAAAAAAACTGGTTTGCTTAGCAATTTTCAAAATTTAGCAGAAAGAGTTGATTCAGAAGAAAAAAAGACCTAATGTACAGGCTTGCTCTCCAAGACAGTTCTCTGCTCCTCTCTGCTCCCCACACACTCTTCGGCACCCTCCCAGTCTCAAGAGGCCAGCAATGGCCAATAGGTCTTTGGGGGGTTTGGGTAGTGGGTGGTGGTAGGCCTGAGTTAATGTGTATGTGAAGCCCTTAGAACAGCACCTAGCACACCATTAGCAGAGTGTGCTAGCTATTCTCATCACCAGGATTATTATTGTTATTAGGCAATGGTGAATCAGTCTTACTCCTTCTCAATTACTCTGGAACATTCTGGAAATTCTGAGCCAATGAAGAAGACTCCAGAGTGTCTCATCACAGATAAATGTACAGGGTCCTTAAGTGCCTCTGATCTCCTCCGCTGGCCAGGCAGAGCCTCTGGCGGCTTGTGTTTTCTCGTGAGAGGCCGTGATGGCTCTCTTGCTGCTTCTGTGGCACCAGCACCACGGCCTCCCCACTCTGCCACAGTGACGTGACGAAGAGCAGGTGCAGCTTTCACAACAGCTGCCACGCTCATCCACTGCTGCTCGTACCGCCCTCGCTGCCTCGTCACGATGACTAACGGTGATCTCATCACCAGGATTATAGTCCTTCCATACGCTCACTGGGCTTCCCAGGTGGCTCAACGGCAAAGGACCCACTTGCCAATGCAGGAGACGTGGATTTGATCCCCTAGGGTTAGGAAGGTTCCCCAGAGTAGGAAATAGCAACCCACTCCAGTATTCTTGCTTGGAAAATCCCATGGACAGGGGAGCCTGGAAGTCTCTAGTCCATGGGGTCACAAAGAGTCAGACATGACTGAGCAAAGGAGCATGAACACAATGATTCATTAAAGTGTAGTATCTCTTCTTTTATTGGTTATTTTCACACTGTTGTATTTGTCAAGGTGACTGATGTTTACATAATGACAACCATCTTTCCTATGTTACCCTAAATATTGAGTAGAATATAGACAGACAGATAGAAGATAGACAGATAGATGATAGATAAAAGAAAGGTAGCAGGGTAGGTAGGAGGTTGATAAATCACATAGTTCCTCCTCTCTAAAATCTTATAGCGCTATTGAAGAGCTATTATCCTCATGAAATAACTAGATAAATGACACAGCACAGTCAACCGTTTGAGTGTGTAATACAAACTACCAATGTTCAAAGTATTCTAATATGAAAGAGAAGCTATATTAAGCAGCAGAGACATTAGTTTGCCAGCAAAATTCTGTCTAGTCAAAGTTATGGTTTTTCCAATGGTCATGTATGGATGTGAGAGTTGGACTATAAAGAAAGCTGAGCACTGAAGAATTGATGCTTTTGAACTGTGGTGTTGGAGAAGACTCTTGAGAGTCCCTTGAACTGCAAGGAGATCCAACCATCAATCCTAAAGGAAATCAGTCCTGAATATTCCTTGGAAGGACTGATGCTGAAGCTGAAACTCCAAGACTTTGGCCACTTGATGGGAAGAACTGACACACTGGAAAAGACCCTGACACTGGGGAAGATTGAGGGGGGCAGAAGAAGGGGACGACAGAGGATTAGATGGTTGGATGATATCACTGATGGACATGAGTTTGAGCAAGCTCCACGAGATGGTGAAGGACAGGGAAACCTGGCATGCTGCAGTCCATGGGGTCGTAAAGAGCTGGACACAACTGAGTGACTGAACTGAAGAGTTAGGGAAGACAGCATAAAGTGCTTGGTTGTTACTGAGCTACTATTTGAGAATCAGGTAAAATATTGATTGAAAGAATGGACACAGATAAGTGAGGAAGTAGGAAGAGAAAAAAAGGGCAAAAGTAGAAAAGATTCCACAAACTACTGATTTTGAGCTTGGGAAGTGAAAGGGAAGGGAAAGTTAAAAAAACCCCAACCATCTGAAATAAAGAATTTGTGCTAGAAAGTAAATGGGGGGAATATTCAATCATTCAATTGTAACTAACAATAATTAAGGTAATGCTTGGCATTGCTGTTAGGCAGAATTCGAGCCAAGCTCTGTGACTAAAGAGAGCCTCTTACAGAAGAACAATAATGACAGGTATGGAGGAGGAGGTAAGGCTGGAAGAAGACCTAATAACGTCCCCACATACACGCCTGCCTACTCTCTCCTATCATCAACCCCCACCACTAAGACTAAAATTATTTTGGAGGTGCTAATTTCCAAGTAACTGTGGGAAGTATAAAAGAGAGAGCTGAGGACAAGCCAATGGTGGCAAAACAAAACATACCCTTGAAGAGGAAGAAGCAGGATGTAAGGCTGGGAAACAGGGAGGAGACAAGCATCAAGGGTATCTGGAGCGATGGCAGGGCCCTCAATATGGCAAGCAGGAAGCAACAGACAGGAAAATTCCCCAGGATCGAAGCAGAGCATATTGAAAGGCTGAGACATCAACTGACTTTTGGTTTCCATGTGGCATCTGAAGAGTTACACGTGTCGTATGCTTTTCTGCTCATCCGGCCATCCCAAGCAGTACACCTCCCAGACAGGCCATGTGAGAAGGAAAACCCGAAAGATAGTATGGAGTCACAGGGCAAGGACAGTTGGCTACCTGCAAGTAGTTACTCACACCTTCTTCTTTGGTAGAGATCCCAATCTATAGTCAAGTACATTGCTGCCTGAAATACAGACCCTGGTTCCCAGATTTCCTCGTAGATAGGTACGGCCTGTAGCTAAGTTCCAATCAATGAGGTACAAGCTGAAGTATCAAGTGGGTCTATTAGAAAAGAATCTGAAAAGAAACAATCTTGGAAGACTCCTTAAAATAAGCCCCTGATAGCTTTGTCTTTGAGGAAAATGTGAAAAATAACTAAATCTTACTTCAAGGTTAAATGGGACCATACCAGAAGTAGAGACAATCACCATCTGGTTAAATATTGTGCTATAGAAAGTTCTTTGGAAGGAGATATGAATGGTCTGAATAGGCAAAATGAGAGTAGCATCAATAATAGTGAGCAATTTTACTAGGGAGGTAAATGGCAGAAAGTACTGAGAGAAAATGCTAATATTTGCATATGCTCAGAAACCTTCCAGGGAATGATTATTACAATAAAGATTTCAGATACCATGTCAGACTAGCATGGCAAAAACTGGAAAGCAAGTGGACCTTTCAGTATCTCGTAAATCATGCCATTTATGCAGGTGACTGATAAATAAAGGGAGGTAAAATATTTCGTGAGTACTCACATACTAGGCGTTCAAAGATGAATAAACGTAAGCCCCACTTATATGTCCATTTTCTATATTTCATCTCACATATCCATCAGATTTTCAGTTTGCTTTTGTTTGTTTTGGGGGGGTGTTTGGGTTTTTTGGCTGAGCTGGATCTTCACTAGCTCTCCAGTTGAAGGGCTTTAGTTGCCCTGCAGCATGTGGGGTCTTAGTTCCCCAACCGAGGGTCGAACATGCATGCCTTGTATTGAAAAGTAGATTCTTAGCCAGCGGACCACCGGGGAAGTCCTCTCAATTTGTTTTATTCCCAGTGAAGAGGATAGCTTCCAATTCACTGCTAAGAAGCTCTTCAGTGTGACAAATTATTATAGGTTGGTCTCAACAAATCACAACTGAGTTCCTTTAAGCTCTGAACCTAACACCCCCCAGAAACAGAACACTTAATATGCCCAAAAGATTATAATTGTGTTCACTGTAAAATAGATACAGAAACTATTTAATTCTGAATCATAGTCTAGCCACTTTCTATCTCTTCTAAAACAGAGGAAATGACATTCCAACTCCAATTAGCTTAGCAATGAAGATAGTGAATTAAGCCAGAACAGTGAACAAGACAGAAAAGACAGATTCAGGAACCTCTCATTTAAATTGAAAATGAGATGTTCAGCTGAGGACAAGGAAGGAAAATTCATGCAAAGACAACATTGGAGTCATGATAGCTCTAATGTGCTACCATAATGACAAACTTTTAACCCATGATTAATTTAACTGTTCACATGAGTCAACCTGCCAGTTATGTCAAAATAAGTTGCCCAAACAATAAATTCTGAAAACAGTTCCAGCAGATGTGAGAACAAGTGAGAAATGAGGTGGAGAGAACAGGGAGGGTGGGGAGATTAGTCAGAAAAAATGGGGCTTGAAGGTAAAGCAGAATTCTACTCACCTGCCAATTCACTGGCTTTACTTCAGCCCAATGAACTCTTCAATTCAAAGTACCTCATAAAGAAATAAGTAGTCTAACTTCCTGGAAGACATTGGTTGTTCAGATTTGGGACTAATTATTCATAAAATCAAAACTAGCAATCACCTACTAGATAGTGTGATTTGAGAGACAAGTCCATTTGCCCCTAAATTTTTGCACTTCTGGCTTGACAGAGGACCTGAAATCCTCACTATTATAACCTTCCATTAAATGACATCATTCTCCGGAAGGTCCCTGGGAAAATGTAAGTATTTGTGCTTAATGTCTGATGCATTCTTAGTTGCTCATCTCTGACTCTTTGTGACCCTTTGGGCTGTAGCCCACCAGGCCAAGCTCCTATGTCCATGGGACTTTTCAGGAAGGAATCCTGGAGTGGGTTGCCATTTTCTTCTCCAGGGAATCTTCCTGACCCAGGGATCAAACTAACATCTCCTGTGTCTCCTACATTGGAAGCAAATTCTTTGCCTATTGAGTCATTCTTTACAGGAAGCCCCTGTGTCTGGTACCTACTGCCAAGTCATCTTGTTACCTTCCTGCCTAGATAACTTTTATCGATCATGACTGGGAGTTTTCCAAAATTTCCTGGGCTAATTCTGTGACTAGGCTTGTGGATTCTGACAAATGACTAAACCAAGAGAATATGCGTATTGTTATATATATGGCTCTTTAAGAGATACTGACATATACTGTAAATACTGCCTATACTAATACTCCACTCACCATGAGGACTTAACTTCATTGTAAGTCAAGGAGGATCTCTACTTGAAATTTGCTGAGAATAAACTTCCAGTGTTCTCACCAACATACATACATTGAGAACTATGAGAAATGATGGATACGTCATCATTTCACAATGTATTCATGTTTTAAAACATTGTGCTATATGTACATTTTTATATGTCAATTATATTTCAATAAATCTAGGGGATTTATTGAAATATAAACTGATTGGAATAGACATTTCTCCAAAGAGAAGTACTGGAGTTTCAGCTTTAGCATCATTCCTTCCAAAGAAATCCCAGGACTGATCTCCTTCAGAATGGACTGGTTGGATCTCCTTGCAGTCCAAGGGACTCTCAAGAGTCTTCTCCAACACCACAGTTCAAAAGCATCAATTCTTCGGCACTCAGCCTTCTTCACAGTCCAACTCTCACATCCATACATGACCACAGGAAAAACCATAGCCTTGACTAGACGGACCTTAGTTGGCAAAGTAATGTCTCTGCTTTTGAATATGCTATCTAGGTTGGTCATAACTTTTCTTCCAAGGAGTAAGCGTCTTTTAATTTCATGGCTGCAATCACCGTCTGCAGTGATTTTGGAGCCCCAAAAAATAAAGTCTGATACTGTTTCCCCATCTATTTCCCATGAAGTGATGGGATCAGATGCCATGTAGGGAAAAGTAAATCAAATTGAGATACCACTATACACCCATTAGGATGGTTATTTTTAAAGAAAAGAACAAGTTTTAGTGATAATAAGGAAAAATTGGCCCTTTTCTGACTAAAATGATGAGATTGCCCCATTTTCAAGCAGCATGATTAACAATAGCAAAAGGTGGAAGCAATCCAAGTATCCATCTACGATGCTGTATATACATACAATAGAATATTACTTAGCCTTTAAAAGAAGGGAAATTCTGACACATGCTATAAGATGGATGAACCTTAAAGACACTAAGCCAGTCACAAAAGGATACTGTATGATTCCAGTGGTATGAGGTTCCTAGAACAGTCAAATCCACAGAGACAGAAAATAGAACTGTGGTTGCTAGGAGGCTAGGGATAGAAGAGAACTGGAAGTTATTGTTTAATGGGTATCATGTTTCAGTTGGGGAAGTTGATTATTTTCTGCAGATGGATTGTGGTGGTACCTCCACAACCATGTGAATTTACTTTAATGCTCCTGAACAGTACACTTAAAATTGGTTCAAGTGGTAAATATTATGTTATATATGTTTTACCACAAAAAAAAAAAGTCAGTTACAACAAAACACAACCCACAACTGAAGCTGTACTCTCATGCAGAACTTCCCCAAAGTAAAGCAGGGTATTGGCCTAGTGCCCAGGTAACTGTAAATTTTGAATTACTTTCAGAGGTTGGCCAAAATACAAGCTATATATAGGGCTACATCAAGATTCTAATGCATTATGTCTGGGGTGGAGTCTGAGCATTTTTTAGTATTCTCCTGGTGGTTCTAATATGTAGCTGTGTTTAAAGGCTGCCATTCTACAATTTCACCATAGCAGATTTAGAGGCAAGAAAACAGTTATCTATCTTTTTTGTTCATAACTAACTCAACTCTAAATGGACTGATTTTATATAATGAAACATGGTGATCTTTTTTTTTACATTACGCTTAAAGCTCAACATTCAGAAAACGAAGATCATGGCATCTGGTCCCATCAGTTCATGGGAAATAGATGGGGAGACAGTGGAAACAGTGTCAGACTTTATTTTGGGGGGGCCAAAATCACTGCAGATGGTGACTGCAGCCATGAAATTAAAAGACGCTTACTCCTTGGAAGGAAAGTTATGACCAACCTAGATAGCATATTCAAAAGCAGAGACATTACTTTGCCAACTAAGGTCCGTCTAGTCAAGGCTATGGTTTTTCCAGTGGTCATGTATGGATGTGAGAGTTGGACTGTGAAGAAGGCTGAGCACCGAAGAATTGATGCTTTTGAACCGTGATGTTGGAGAAGACTCTTGAGAGTCCCTTGGACTGCAAGGAGATCCAACCAGTCCATTCTGAAGGAGATCAGCCCTGGGATTTCTTTGGAAGGACTGATGCTAAAGCTGAAACTCCAGTACTTCAGCCAACTCATGGGAAGAGTTGACTCATTGGAAAAGACTCTGATGCTGGGAGGGATTGGGGGCAGGAGGAGAAGGGGACGACAGAGGATGAGATGGCTGGATGGCATCACCGACTCGATGGACGTGAATCTGAGTGAACTCCAGGAGTTGGTGATGGACAGGGAGGCCTGGCGTGCTGCGATTCATGGGGTCACAAAGAGTCAGACACGACTGAGCAACTGAACTGAACTGAACTGATATTGACATATAGCAAGAAATTGAATAAAGTCTTTAAACTTGACTTGGAGACTTATTACTTAAAAAAAGAATTGATGGAGTCTTTAAAGTTTTTAGGGACTTCCTTGGTGGTCCAGTGGTTAAGACTTTGCTTTCCAGTTTAAGGGCATGGATTCCATCCTTGGCCAGGGAGGTAAGATCGCACATGCCTTGCAACCAAAAAATAAGTCCAAAACATAAAACAGAAGCAATATTGTGACAAATTCAATAGACTTTAAAAATTGCTCACATCAAAAAAAAACTTTAAGAAAAATTAAGTTTTTAGGCACATTTCCCCAATTTCTTCTGTTAACTTACTGTTGAAATTTCTTAGATGTCCACAAAATACTTTCTAAGCTGGTAGGAAAATGTCACCTCACATGTTGTTTTGGTAGATGCTAGAATTGTAAAAAAAAAAAGTCTGATTATTTGTTCATGAGTATATCACAATTTATATTTTAAAAGTCAGCTTCCACCTGAAATAATCACTGTCTTTTAAGTGAAAGCACAACGCAGTAATTGTATCCCATTTGCATCTACAGATTCATTCATTATTAACAACTTTATGATTTTACATATCAATCAGCATCTTCCTGAAGACAGGAAATTTTTTTTATTACATACTAAGTCAACAGTCGAAAGAAACAGGCGATTCTTGATTAAGTGCTAACATATGGTATCATGGGAACATTGAATAGAAACTCAAAGACCTGGTATCTAGAATATATGCCACTCAGTCTAGTGTTTAGAACTAAGTACTCGCTGCCCCAGCTGAATGAAAGAAAGTACTCTCAGTCAAAAGGTTATGCTTCTTCCCAGGGTCAATCTACATACAACGACTCATGGACCCAGATCTCTTGCCTCAATCCACACATCTCTGAAGGCCCATGCCCACTTCAGAGTTTCCTGGCTAAACACATCACATTTCAATCTCTCTCTCCACTATCTCTCTTCCTGCTTTCCTTGCTTCCAAGAGCAAGCTCTAATAAATCATTGGCAACAGAATCATCATCTCAGAGTCTGTTTCCATGGAAACCAGGCTTGCATCACCTACTCTCTCAACTAGCTCTGTAACCATAGTAAAACCACTTAATCACACTTCCCTCTGTAACTGAAGACTATTTACTGAGCTTGGAACCACTGGAAATTTCCAGTCACATTTAACAATGTTCTGCACTGGCAGAGGAGATCTGCCCTCGGGACTCACCTGCTGTGACCAAGCTTATACATTTTCCAGTCTAACCCTTTGCATCCCACCGACCTCCCACTTTAAATGGCAAGAAGGGGAAATTCTGTGTTACTACCAGGCACTGTCTTTAAGGTCCATCAATTCCAAAGGAGCCTCTGACCTTCCACTTGATAGAAAATGTCCTAGGATAGGGGTAGCTTGGGATGATCATGGTTTATTACCTGGGTGTACACTAACAGACTCATGTGCCAGAAATGTCAAGTCCCAGGCAAATCTGGTCACCATAACATGGCTTCATATACCCCTCAGTCCTTGGATTTGCACAATTGATCATCATCCTGGTGATTCTGGCTGTCGGACTGTACACAAGACAGAGGGTAAGTAAGTCCCAAATCACATGTCTAGGTCAGTTCTCTTGCTTATCACAACTGTGCTTGTTAGTTATCCAACTGTGTGTCTAATTTTGTCTCCTCAAATAGACTGCAAGTGCCACATGGGTCCATGTGCCTTGTTCATGGACCTTCATCCTTAGTGCTTAGCAGAGCGCCTGGCACACAACCAGTGACTAATAAATATTTGCTGGATAAATGAGTGAAGTGGGATGGAAGGAGATGTGAAACACGTGAGATCTACTCAGAGGGCGGAAGACAGAGTATAAGTGCACATTACTCAGAGTGAAAGTAAATAAATAGGGAGTGGAAGACTAAGGGGGCATTCGAGCTTGCAGCATGCTTCCACTTTCCTGTATCGCATCACTATATTCCTGAACTACTGTCACACTTATGGCTTACTCCAGCACTCAGATTTGACACACATTCATAATTTTCTATCAGATCAAATACATTGTGCCTGGAATATAGTCAGCCCGTTTAAAAACACATAATAAATAAGTGTTGTCTGAATGAATAAGCTGTATCACTCTTTCTAGGATTACTATTTCAAGCAAGTTCCCTGACAAGGAGCACTTTATCTAGAAGAAATCCTAGCAGATATTTGGTCAAACCTTCTGATTTCTCTCTCAAGGCAACTGCATATCACATCTCAGTTCCCTTAAAGTATCATTATCTATAGATTTCTAGTTTTTTCTAACTGGCTACTACTAAAATAAAGCAAGCCCTTTCATAGCACTTGAAGACACCCTGAAATTCTCCTTTTGTATATCTCCACGACCATCATAAAAATGTTTATAGTATAACTCCTGCCCACACAACTGCTTTTTGATCTTGTTGATGCTTTACCCTGAAACTGACCTGAATTGAAACATATGCTAAAAAAAAATACAGAAACTTCCTAGTTCTGTGAAATTACTAACCAGTAAATGGTATCCATTTTGAACAACTCACAGAAACAGAATTCATATTGAAAATGACATCTTTTAGATTCTGGTGTAACAATCATTTTGGAACATGAAAATTGATTTTGCCCACTTGAGATACCAGAATTGATTTCTGTCCCTGTTCTTTGCTCTTATAAGTGACTTTTATCTTTGGATGACTTAGAGCTCTATAGAAACTGAACAGCTTCATTTGTCAAGCTGAGAGTTTATTTTATCTCATCAACCTATTTAATACCATATAAATATTTACAAAATTGCATTGATGAGTTCACTGCTGCAGCTTATAATAAAAACCATATTTATATAAATAAATAATCAAACAAGCCAGATGATAAACAGTTGGTAGATTAAACAAGTCAAAGCTTCTTTGTTTCACGCCTATCTTCACTGCTAAATTATGAAGTTTGCAGGCCCCTACCTCTGCTAATCAAGGCTTCTTAGCTGAGATAATGGGGTGCTTAAAGCTCCTAGCAGCATTGCACTCGGAACACAAGATGATCTAAGGCAGCTGTTCTCACAGCATGACCCATGGACCACTGGGGATCAGGGATACTCTTCCAGGAAAATGAAAGTCACTCAGTCATGTCCAAGTCTTTGCAGTCCCATGGACTGCAGCCTGCCAGGCTCCTCTGTCCATGGAATTCTCCAGGCCAGAATACTGGGGTAGTTAGATGTTCCCTTCTCCAGGAGATCTTTCCAACTCAAGGACTGAACCCAGGTCTCCCATATTTCAGGCAGATTCTTTACCATCTGAGCCACCAGGGGCCCACCCTTTCAGGGAGTCATAAGATAAAAAATTAATTTTATAATATTACTAAGACATCATTTGAGGGGCTTGCTTCACCAAGTTAAGATTTCTATTGATAGCACAAAATGACAGTGATTGAAAGTGCTGGAACATAAGTACATAATAAAATAGTGGTGCTGTACCAATGGTTATTATAGTCTTTACCAAAATGTGCTTACTGAGGGGAAAAACAGTTCATTTAAGAATGCCTTTGATGAATCAGTAAAAATTATTAGTTATAGTCTATCTGGGTGGTTAGGTACATGTCTTTTAAGTATTCCATAAAATGAAATGGTAAGTACACAAAAATCTCCTGAGTATTACACCTGAAACTTATGTAATATTGTAAACCAAAAATAACTCAATAAAAAAATAAATCAAATAAAATTAAAAAGAACTATTGTGCACTAAACTAAAATAGTCTCCAGGAAGAGAATTTGCACAGTTGATTTGTGAACTAGACTTTTTCCTGTAACCTCATTTTTCTTGAAAAGACAAAAAAGAGCAAGGTATGCTTATTCAGATTTATATATTTGGCAGACACTTTATTGAAAATAAACAAAATGAACCTTTAACTTCAAGGAAAACAACTGACAGCATTGTTACCGATGATAAAGTTCAAGCTTTTTCACTTGAAAATTAGAATTTTAGAAAACTGTATCCAACACTGTGAACTTAACAGTTGGCCAATACTTTAAGAACTTTCTGATACAATTAGCAGTAATACAAATAATTTTTTGATATTGTATAGTATGTGTCAACATTTGGAAGATCTGCATATCTCGGTGAAATGGCATTTTCCCAAATGATCAATGCATAGTAAGTTATAAAATCATGCAAGGGTTAAAGATTCATTCAAAATGCAAAATACACCAATGGTCCTTAAAGTAACAAAGTATAAAATGATCACTGATATGATTTTAGATTTCACATTGCAACTATCCTTTAAGAAACTATCACTTGTCAAGTTTCAATGTAATTTCAAAGACAACCGTCCACAATTACCTGACAAGACTTTAAAATACTTCTTGTTTATTCCACTTGACATCTATTTAAGGCCATTTTTTTTTCATAGTTCAACCAAAGCCACAGATTGAGTCCTGAAAGAGATATGTTATTTGGCCATAAAAAGGAATGAAGTACTGATGATTGCTACAATAAAGATGAGCCTTGAAAACGTTATGCCAAACAAAAGAAACCAGATCAGAGGCCACACATGGCAAGACTCCATTTATATGAAAGGTTCAGGACAAGCAAATCTATTAGATTCATGAAATAGATGAGTGACTGCTAAGCAATGGGGTGAAGGAAATTGGGAAGTTGCTGCTAACAAGTATGGGTTTCTTTGGGGGATGGTGAAAATGTTCTAAAATTAAAGAGTGGTCAGGGTTGGACAATTTTGTGATTATACTAGAAAATCGCTCAATTATATATTTCTAAAAGGGAAATTTTATGGTATGTGAATTAAATCTCAACTAAAACTTACATTAAAAAAGAAATTATGAACCTGGTGCATGAGTTTCCTAGGGCTTCTGTAACAACCACAGAATTGTAACTTAAAGCATCAGAAATTTATTCTCACAATTCTAGGGGCCCAAAGTCTGAAATCAAGGTGTCAGTAGGGCTGTGGTCCATCTGGGATTTCTGGGGAGAATTCACCTTTGTCTCTTCTAGCCCTGATGGCTGCTGGTGTTCCTTGGCCATATTACTCCAAACTCTGCTTCTATCTTCATATCACTTTACCGTATATGTGTGTGATCTTCCTCTTTCCTAATAAGGACACTTGTGAGTTATTATCAATCTACCACACCTGGGTTTATGTATAAATAACTGATGTAATATGGCAGCTGTAGATGTGTGCCATATGGATTTGTCAGTCAGCTCAAGCTCAACTCAAGTTAGCTGACAGCCTCCAACTACAACACCTTCAGGATTTGCCACACTCTGCCTGGCAACCCCAAGCCAATGACCACACAAGGCAAGTATGCAAGCGACAGGTCATCTCCCAACATGGGACCCCTCTATCCACAGTCCTTATGCCAGAGCCCTCCATTGAGCTGAGTGAGGGTTAGCCCTTTCCTACTTAATTCATCTCCCTCTTTTTACCTGCCTGTTCCTATTTCTGTTTATATCTCACAGAGTCACTCCCATCCCTTTCACTGTCAACTTGGACTTGACCTCTTTTTCCCAGATGATTCAAACTCAGTCAGTTGATCCTGAGAGTGGTCCAAAACAGTGGATAGCAAAAGGGACTTTCAGGATTAGGTTACTCACTGCCCAGCTGCAAATGAGGACCCTATGCCCCAGTGGCATGGATAGTTCCCAGCAAAGGGTGGCACTATTCACTAAACTTTTACCAGTGGTGACCCAGGAGCGTGTTCTGATGCAGGAGACTTCTCCGGCCAGTGCATTAATACAGGCATTTGCGGGTGAACTATACACACAAGGACAATGGAACTGGCTGGTTATTATTGTAGGACATAAAGGGGCAATGAGAAACTGAAGCCACTTATTTTAAAACTAAGCATGTGAAACAAAAAACAGCTTCCAAAGAGATGTATCTCCCACAGTTAGAGAACAGACAGCTGTGAGCCAATTTAGGATAGCCAATCTTCAAAGACTATTGAATACTCAGCCAAGGCAAGTCTGTTTTACTAAGATCAGGGCTCTGGCTAGAAAATATAGGACTTTAAAATATGGGATAAGAATGAAGTCTCCCATGAGACTTTGGCTCTGTAGACCAAGCCCTCACAGACTACCGATCCCTCCCTATGAAGACAGCATTTCCTCCATGAGGCTCCCTTCTGCGTGAGAACCTCCCCTATGAGAAAGACACCATGGAGATGTCTCCCTTTGTGTGTTTCAACCAGCACCCCATCTCACAAGCTGTTTCTACCTCCTCAGCTGTCTGATCAACAACTAGGCTGAAATCCCTGGAAACATGTTGGAAATAATAAAGGAAGAAGAGATTACACCCTAAAAGACCAGCAAGGATTAGCTAAGATATACAGGTAGAAGTCAAAGGACTGGATTTTTGAGTGTGCTTGATCAATTTCCATAAAAGCAAGAGTTTACTGACTTAAGAGACACTGTCTCAGAACACAAGATTTAGCACCCTGGCAAGGACCCAAAGAGATGATAGAAACTCACTGGTAGGGTGACTTTAAACACCTGTAGAAAGCAATGAGCCATGCTAAGTAAGTTTAAATGCATGAGTTACCCTGAAAAGCAGTGGCAAAAGTCATTTAAAGCCTCAGGGAATTGAACATGCTGGAATGCATATATATGTGGGGCCAGAAGACAACCAGAGAATAATATTCCACAGGAGAACCAGGAGGACACACTGCTCACAAAGGCCATCAGAAATGCAGTAGGGAGCACTTAGAACTCATTTACTCACTTAATCTGCACAAAGACCTGCAAAGGTGTGCTATTATCCCACTTAATATGAGAAATATGAACCTGAGAAAGATTTAATTACTTGCCCCTAGCTATGAAGGCATTCCTAACTGAGCCAGGATTTTAAGTAAACCTTCTGACCCTCCACAGGAGCCCCCTGACCTATTTCTGCTCTCTGAGTGCTGGGGCACTTACAGAGGTAACAGTGCTCCCTGGCTTACAGTCAAGTGCTTGCTTGCCTTTGGATTCTGGCCTTTCCTAGATTCCTCTGACCCTCTTTTTCTCTTTAGTATTGTGACTTAGCTTCGTCTATCTTGAATCTGAGCCCCATGTCTGTGATTTTGTTAGATATCTCTTGGTGGGGTGCATAAAGGTAGAGTTTTTAATGTACGTAAAAAAATTGATTCAGTTTGGACTTGCATAATAATGTAGAAATTAAGCCATAAGACCTAAGAAAAAGAAATACAACAAAAGGAAATGCAGTAGGGAGAGGAAATGCACCAGTGTCACTAGGAAGCTCAGTGTGGTCCGTCTCTGCAGATTAGGGCTGACCATAGGAGAGCCAGTCAGAGAGGCTCAGAGACAGCAGTGGCGATAATGGGTCCCTGAAATGGTAAAGACCAGGCACATAACTGCCCAGCAGGAGCAGAAGATTGAAAAGATAGGCCTGAGATCAAGCTTATGCAAGACAAGAAAGCATATGTGAGCTGCACGGGGAAGTAGTCCAGACTCTGATTTGCCTTCCTTGGTTGCACCAATGTTCCTCCTTTAGCTTACACCTCATGGTGATATGGAGGGTCCCACATGAACAGCTGAATCAAGAGGAGAAAACCTGACCTAGGTTCACAGATGGATTGGCTCTGAATATTGGTGAAAGCTGAACATAAGTGGAAGCTGTATTACATCCCATCCAGGGGTGACTTTGAAAGACAGTGGTGACAAAAAAAATCTTTACAATGACAGGAGCCTCACCTGGCACACCTGATCACTCATTTGTGTGGAAGGAGAAATGGTCCAAGGTGAGAATATATACAAAATCATAAGCAGTAAAGAATGGCCTGATAGGGACTTCCCTGGTAGTCCAATAGCTAAGACTCCAAGCTCCCAGTGCAGGGGGCTTAGGTTCCATCCCTAGTCAGGGAAATAGATCTCACATACCAAAAATAAGCATTTGCGTGTCACAGTGAAAGTCTGGCACTGCCAAATAAATAATTAAAACAAACAAAAAAAAAGAATGGCCTGATAGGTTGGTCAAGGGGTTAAGAGGAAAATTCTGAGTGACTGGAGAAAAGAGTTCTGGAGAAGAGGCAAGTGGATGGACAGACGGTGATGGGTACAAAGTGTAAAAACTTTTTTGTCAAATGTTAACGTCCACCAGAAAGCATGGAGGCAATAAGCAACAGTGCAGATAGAATGGTGACATTAGATAGCTTTCATCATTAATCACTTGAGAATGGGAAAGGTGGACATACAAATAGAGTAACCACCATGTCAGAGATAGAGGCTGCACATGGTCCCAAGAGCAAGAACTTTTACTTACCAAGGCCAATTGAGGTACTGCTATCTCTGAATGTCTAAACTGCCAACAATAGAGACCAATGTTGAGCCCATGATTGGGCACTATTTCTTAATGAAATCAACTATTAACAACCACTTGGTGGCCAGTTGACTACTCTGGACCCCCTATGTCCTCGAAAAGCCAGTGATTTGTTCTCTCAACAGATACTTGTTTCAAGTAAAAGCAATGTCTTTTCTGCCTCCAGTTTTTCCTGCCAACATCCCTGATATGAGGGCTTAAAGGGACTAATCTGCAACCATAAAATCACACACAACATAGCATCCAACCTACCTCACAGCAAAGGAAGTACAGTAATGAGCTCATGACCATGGGATTCACTGGTCATAATACACAGTACCATCCAAACAGCAATGAGTCTGAAACAGCAGTGACATGGCTTATTAAGGTGTAAGCTTAAAGGCAATAGTCCATAACAAACCTTGATGAAGGTGTCCTCAAAAATGTGCATGAAGAAGAGGATTTGCACAGCTCACGGTAGGGACTATGGTAACCAAGAAGATACACCTCCTGGCTCTAAGAGGAATTCACTGGTCAGCAACCAGGAGTGCAGTTAACTTATCCTCTCTAGCTGCAGAATCTTCAGGATCCACTAAGTATTTGAGCTGAGCCCATGAGTCTCTCGGACAACCCTCAGCCAACCACTGAGCCATTGCTACCCAGTGTGAAATTCTTCTATGGGTCACTGGAGCTCCCTTCTGGCTGGCCAAGACTTTATCAGACTGTACAAGTCTGTGTCTCTCCCCACCCAACCCACTTTCTTTCCCCCTTCCCCTTTCATAGCTGTAAGACATGTACTACATCTGAAGAACTTTTCTGCCTACTCTCGCTCCCTCCCTCTTTATATTTCACAGGCATTTTTATTTGACAGGAATGTTTCACAATAAGTCTTTAGTTTCATTTCTAGCTCTATTTATGTTTTTTCTTGGAATATATGCAATAATTAAAATTTTCAATTAAATAAAGATAACTTACATTTCCTGCCTCACTATTACCCTGCCAATGGGCCTCTACTTAACACCATGCAGTTTAAGCACTTGTTAAAGACTTCAATATGTACCTATAAAAAGTCCAGTGAGTAAAGTCAGTCGTGTCTGACTTTTTATGACTCCATGGACTGTACAGTCCATGGAATTCTCCAGGCCAGAATACTGTAATGGGTAGCCTTTCCCTTCTCCAGGGGATCTTCCCAACCCAGGGATCGAACCCACGTCTCCCACATTGCAGGCAGATTTTTTACCAGCTGAGCCACAAGGGAAGCCCAAGAATACTGGCATGGGTAGCCTATCCCTTCTCCAGTGGATCTTCTCAATCCAGGAATTAAACCGAGGTCTCCTGCATTGCAGGCAGATTCTTTACCAACTGAGCTATCAGGGAAGCCCAAAAAGTCCAGAGTTATTATTTTTTCAACAATTATTTATTGAATGCCTACACAGGCATTGAAAATACAGTATTAAAGAAACCAGGAAAAAATCCTTCTCTTCATGGAACTTAACATTCTATGTGGTTAGAGAGACAGTATAATAGACAGACTGCCAGAAATAAGCCTATCTGTGTTATATTGCTCTCTTATCCTCAATAGAATTGCCTTTCACAATATGATAGCACAAAAATTAGCCTCAGCTTTTTATTATGGAACAATTCAAGAAAAAGCCATATGTTAAATCTCTGCTGCACTTTTTGGTAGAGCAACTAATTATAAAACCAGTTTGTCTACATTAGGAAAAGCACTTATTAAAAATGCATGTAGGCTGTGTTCCAACAATTTTATTGTGTTCCAACAGTTTTATTTCTAGGAATTTATCTCAAGAAAATAATCATGAATATTCAAAAGCTTTATCCACAGGAATAGTAGCTGCAGAGTTTTTACGTACTTGCAAAAAATAAACTGAAAACCATCTAATATATCTGGAATTATTTAAATAAACATGTGACCATGCATCCAAGGGAGTACAGCAAGACCATTAACAAGAATGTTGTTCAGGGACTTTCCTGGTGGTCTAGTGGTTAAGATTACAGGCTTCTAATGCAAGGGCACAGGTTCAATCCCCATCAGGGGACTAAGATCCTGCATGCTGCCCAGCGAGGCCTAAAAAAAAAAAAATGTACCTTATTCAAAAATGTGGCAAGAAAAGATGATTACAATGTATTTAGTGGTGAGAAAACTAGTCACAAAACAATCCTCCATACACTATTTACAGGATCATCTCATTAAAATGTATCTGGAAAAATATACACCAAAATACCAAAATTGTTATTTCTGGATGATTTTAACTTTGTCCATAGCTTCAAGTTTTTCTACAACAAACAAGGAAATTTATTTTTCTCTTAAATTTGTAAAAGTTTTGCTTTCACTTTTGTTTTTTGTAAAGAAAATTACTCAACATCTCCAACTTGAACATCAATAAGTAAATGTGACAAATGACTTCTAGATAGTTGATATCCTAGAGATAAATATTTTGATAGCCACAGCTCTTTCCCTCGTAGCATTTTAGCTGTAAGAGGTGAAAGTGTCCTGCGGCACCAAAATAACTAGCCTAAAGGAAAACTATTACCCAAACACCAGTGTCCCCAGAAGCTTCTGGTCAGAATGTAGAAATAGGCACTTAGCTGCTGAGGAATACAATGCTCCAACATTCATTGACTATTGATTATAATAGATCTAACCTGTGTCACAATCTTCTCCCATATGAGGTTTGCCCTCTCTCCTACCACTCCTAGTTAAGAAAAAACACACATATAACACACACACACACACACACACACACTCATAGGATCCTTCAATGGCAAGTTATTAGAGAGGACTTTGTAACAAAATTCAAGGCAGGAAAAGAACCTCTTATTCATAATAACAAGTCAAAAATTGCTCGGAAAGTGACAAGAGATTAACTCTTCCAGAATCCCAATGCTATGTGTTTGAATTTTAATATATAATTTATATACTGTTATAAACATATAATTTTTTTTTCAAACAAATTGTAAAGAAAAAAAGGGATGCTGCCACTTCAAGTGTATATCCTTCAGTGAATTCACCCCTCTTCATCATCAGGATCTTCTACTTAAATTTCAAATTTTGAAAAAAAAAAAAGATTCATACACCACACCAAAGTTTTGAAAATTAAAAGGTAACTGGGAGAAATAAACAAGATCTAGATTTCAAAGTATATGGGCTGAGTCCTACAGAGGAGGCATGGGATGGCCAAGTGAGGGGGAAACATGCCACACACCTGGGTTGAGAAGACTCCCACCAAACAAACAACTTAACCTTAAACCTAAAAGAACTAGGAAAAAAAAAATAACAAATAAAACCCAAAGTTAGTAGAAGGAAAGAAATCATAAATATTGGAGGAGAAATAAACAGAGCCTGGAACAACATACTATATGATATCATATATGTGAATCTAAAAAATAATACAAATATATGTATCAAAAGAGAAACAGACTCAGATTTTTTTTTCAAAAAAAGCTTATGGTTACCAAAGTGGAGAGGAAAATGGGGAGGAATAAATTAGGTGTATGGGATTCACAAATACAAACTTCGATATAATAAAATAGATAGGCTGTAGGGATATACCATGTAGCACAGGGAATTATACTCATTAAAAACCTATAATGAAATATAATCTGCAAAAATACTGAATCAATGTGCTATACATTAACATAATATTTTAATTTTAATTTCATGGCTGCAATCACCATCTGCAGTGATTTTGGAGCCCAGAAAAATAAAGTCAGCCACTGTTTCCACTTTCCCCATCTATTTGCCATGAAATTAAAAGACACTTACTCCTTGGAAGGAAAGTTATGACCAGCCTAGACAGCATATTAAAAAGCAGAGATATCACTTTGCCAACAAAGGTCCGTCTAGTCAAGGCTATGGTTTTTCCAGTGGTCATGTATGGATGTGAGAGTTGGACTATAAAGAAAGCTGAGCACCGAAGAATTGATGCTTTTGAACTGTGGTGTTAGAGAAGACTCTTGAGAGTCCCTTGGACTACAAAGAGATCCAATCAGTCCATCCTAAAGGAGATCAGTCCTGGGTGTTCATTGGAAGGACTGATGTTGAAGCTGAAACTCCAATACTTTGGCCACCTGATGCAAAGAGCTGACTCATTTGAAGAGACCCTGATGCTGGGAAAGATTGTGAGGAGGAGAAGGGGACGACAGAGGATAAGATGGATGGATGGCATCACTGTCTCAATGGACATGGGTTTGGGTGGACTCTGGGAGTTGGTGATGGACAGGGAGGCCTGGCATGCTGCGGTTCATGGGGTCGCAAAGAATCAGACACAACTGAGCGACTGAACTGAACTGAACTAACATAATATTGTAAATCATCTTATACCTCAATTAGAATCTTTTCAAATAAACATCTGATGAAAATACAAACTTTTCCTTAGGAAGTCATTTTTGTGCTGTGATAAGATGGGTAACTAAGTGAATCTACATAAATAACACTTGTAAACATAGAAAAACAATCATTCCAAGATAATCATAAGAAATGCTTTGCAATGGGCCTCAATGTAGAAAGTTGTGGAATTCTTTAATGCCAAAGAGCACTATCTTGATCTAACACAAGGTTTTTTAATGATCTTTTGAAAGCCTAAGAATTATGTTGCAATTCCACAGACTTACCAGTACAGAAATTGTCTTTCATTCATATCAGTAATGAAAGTGATCAACTAGAGACCTGTTTAATTGATGTTTGGATCCTGGGCACCCACCATAGGGCTAGGCACATCAGTTCAGTTCAGTTCAGTCGCTCAGTCATGTCTGACTCTTTGCAACACCATGAATCGCAGCACGCCAGGCCTCCCTGTCCATCACCATCTCCCGGAGTTCACTCAAACTCATGTCCATCGAGTCGGTGATGCCATCCAGCCATCTCATCCTCTGTCGTCCACTTCTCTTCCTGCCCCCAATCCCTCCCAGCATCAGAGTCTTTTCAATGAGTCAACTCTTCACATCAGGTGGCCAAAGTACTGGAGTTTCAGCTTTAGCATCATTCCTTCCAAAGAAATCCTAGGGCTGATCTCCTTCAGAATGGACTGGTTGGATCTCCTTGCAGTCCAAGGGACTCTCAGGAGTCTTCTCTAACACCACACTTCAAAAGCATCAATTCTTCGGCACTCAGCTTTCCTCACAGTCCAACTCTCACATCCATACATGACCACTGGAAAAACCATAGCCTTGACTAGATGGACCTTTGTTGGCAAAGTAATGTCTCTGCTTTTGAATATGCTATCTAGGTTGGTCATAACTTTTCTTCCAAGGAGCAAGCGTCTTTTAATTTCATGGCTGCAGTCACCATCTGCTGTGATTTTGGAGCCCAAAAAATAAAGTCTGACACTATTTCCACTGTTTCCCCATCTAGTAGGGGTCTAAGTAATATCTGTTAAGTACATGAATAATTAACTGCCTTATCTATGATCAGTTTGATGATAAATGTAACAGATAAAATATTCACAGTCACAGTTGCCTCTAACTTCATCTGTGAAAAAAAATTAACTATTTGTTGATAATTTACTTTATATGAGAGCCTCCACTGCAGATTATTAAATGCTTTTACTCTAAAATAAAAACAAAAATTAGATATTTTCAATCATCACATTTATTCATATTGACATCACATGACTTTTATTCTAATACACTGAGAAGTCCACAGATATTCGGCCCCACCCCACCGCCCACAGAAAAAGCATTATAAAGAAACACTGCACAAACTCAAACTAAGGGACATTCCACAAAGAAACTTGTTTGTACACTTCAAAATGTCAAGTTATAAAATACAAAGAAAGGCTGAGGAACTGGTCCATATTGAAGGAAACTAGAATCATCACAATGTGTGATCCTGAATTACATCCTGGACCTATAGAGGATGTGTTGGAGTAGTCTGTAAAATCCTAGTGAGACCGGTCAAATAGAGGGTAATAATCATATCAATGTTGGTTTCCTGATTTTGATGAGGTACACTGTGGTTATGTAGGAGAGTAATTTTTTTTTTTTTTTTTGGCTGCACCAAGCGACATGCAGAATCTTAGTTCCCTGACTAGGGAATCAAACCCAGACCCCCTCTAGTGGAAGGATGAAATCTTAACCATCGGACTGGCAGGAAAGTCCCTGTAGGATAGTCATTTTAAACAAGAACTTTCACTATGACGGGTACCATTATCAACACTTCCTGGCTTTATTGTACATGTAAGATTAGGAAAATGGGCAACTTGGATATGATTCTCGGTTTAGTTACTTGCAAGCAATTCATAATGAAAGTAATGTGTTGACACTGAAAATGAGAATTCACAAAGCACAGTGAAAAGAATGCCAAGAACGGCAGTAAAGAAAATAAGAGTCAAAAACAGAGGAAGTATAAAGCATTCAAGTATGGAATAAGAGCACTCACAAAGGCAGATATCCAGTTGGTTGTGGATCTGGGGTAGTAATCGAGGATAACAGGTATACGATGCATAAACATCTAACATCACACCTAATAGCTTTTATCATATTTGTCATCAGAAGATCAGTGTTCTGTTACCATTTTTATCAAAAATTAATTCTAAATACTACTCAGCAATTTTAAAAAGAACAAATACTGTTACATGCTATATGAATAACCCTCAAAAACATTGCAGGTAATGAAAAAAAGTCAGACACAAAACACAACATGTTATATGGTGCCCTTTATATGAAAAGTCCAGAAAAAGCTAAACTATAAAGACAGATAATTGATTAGGGGCGGCCTGAAATTGGGGATGAGGAAGGGAATGGGGATTATTTGTAATCCTCATTTGATTATAGAAAACAACTCATCTTTAATCCCCAAACTGAAGCTCAATGCCTTAATTTTCTCATTGGCTATTTAGTCACAACTACAGTTCCTAACTCAAAAGGGCCCTTTGAAGATCAAATGAGGCAACACAGGTCAAAAGTCTAGAACAATGTCTGGTACATAGGGCCCAACATATACATACACATGTCCAGCTTAAAAATTCAGAAAATAAAATGCATGTAAAAAAATATGCACGTAATAAATGGTAAACATAGAGAAAAGTACAAGTTCATACTTTAAAGATTCAACATTAAGTATAGTTCATCCTAATCAAGGTAAATAATTTAAAAGACTTTAGAACTTTTTAAATATGTACAATCAAGTATAAGAACACATAAAAATCATTAAATATACTGTTATTTCCCTAATATTTGCGGTCTCAATGAAGTATAAGGAAATGTTGAGACTCCTCCTCAGCCTTTCATCTTCTTGACATTTTGATGGGTAATTTCCTGATTTTTTTAATTACATGATTTTTCACAGTTTTCAACATTTTTTCTATACATAAAAGT
>SJYQ01001869.1:100650-143243 GCA_006410935.1 Redunca redunca | reverse complement strand
GAGAAGTCTCTTATTTAAGAGACATATAAGAGAGACTTCTCCTTATATAATCCAAAATAATCCTGGACCAAAACTCTAGAAGCCAATACTGGTGAGGCCAAAGGACTGACATAGATACGTACACTCTTCCATGTTTTCTCATTCTTTAAAACATGTGCTATGGTATTGGAGGCACCAAGTTCTCTCCCAGTAGGTGTCAAATAATGATACAGGTACTGCCTCCTGAACTCAATCTGTTCACGGACTCTTTCCATACAGGTATACGAAGTGAAAAACTGCTAACTCACCACTCCACCAGACAAAGAAAAAGTTGTTTAATTTTAATCCTTTGAAATAACTACTTCATCAAATATAGCCTACGTATCTTTGGTTAAATTATTTTCTCACCAGCATCAACATTTATATTCCCCTATATTATCTGTATGACGATTTATAAAATGAACTTCTGTTTTCCTTATTCTATCATTCTTTAAGTATTCCCAGATAAAGTTCCTAACGTGAAGAGAAAATAGAGGCAAATTTCAATATTTGNACATTTACAATTTCAAGATTTCAAGCCTGTCTAAAATAACAATGACTATAGGAACTTAGTAAACATTTGAAAATGCTTTTTAAAATCATCAGGACTATTTTATACTTTAAACTTTAGATATAAACCTTTTCTTAAGGAAAAAAAAAGGTACTTAGAAGAGTTTCCAATGTGAAAATGGTAGTAAATTTTCTTCAAGTTTTTGATCAGTTGAATTATAAGAACTTTCCTCTCTGCATGATGTAATCACAGTAGATATGATACATCACAATTACATGGTACATTTTTTTCCATATGATCTCTTGCTTTTAAACTGACACTAAAAGCTTGCAGAATGCCTATTAACAGTACTCAAGAGAATTACATGTCTACTTCATAGGGAAAAAAGACACCAATAACCACAAGTAGAATATTTTTATGAATTGCTTATTTACTTCCTAATCAGTAGGACAGTTTTCTTTCTAAGTTAAAATTGGAGGATTATTCCAAATTAGCAGCTGACTGTGATATTTTAAGAAAAGAAATTAAAATATTTGAATATAGGGTAAGTTGAAGTTGCTCTGCAACTAAAAATGTAAACATTTGTCCATTTAAAAACCTAATTACTGCTTTAAATTTAGAAGTAAAGAATTTATTTGGAAAACTCACCAGTGGCCACAGGACTGGAAAAGGTCAGTTTTCATTCCAATCCCTAAGAAAGGCAATGCCAGAATGTACAACTACTGCACAATTGCACTCATCTCACATGCTAGCAAAGTAATGCTCAAAATTCTCCAAGCCACGCTTCAACAGCACATGAATCGCGAACTTCCAGATCTTCAAGCTGGATTTAGAAAAGGCAGAGGAACCAGAAATCAAATTGCCAACATCCATTGGATCATAGGATAAGCAAGAGAGTTCCAGAAAAACATCTACTTTGACTATACCAAAGCCTTTGACTTTATGGATCACAACAATTGTGGAAAATTCTCAAAGAGATGGGAATACCAGACCACCTGACCTGCCTCCTGAGAAATCTGTATGCAGGTCAAGAAGCAACAGTTAGAACTGGACATGGAACAACAGATGGGTTCCAAATCGGGAAAAGAATATGTTAAGGCTGTATATTGTCACCCTGCTTATTTAACTAATATGCAGAGTACATCATGAGAAATGCCAGGCTGGATGAAGCACAAGCTGGAATCAAGAGTGCTGGGAGAAATATCAGTAACCTCAGATATGCAGATGACACCACCCTTGTGGCAGAAAGCAAAGAAGAACTAAAGAGCCTCTTGATGAAAGTGAAAGAGAGTGAAAAAGTTAGCTTAAAGCTCAACATTCAGAAAACTAAGATTATGGCATATGGTCCCATCACTTTATGGCAAATAGATGAGGAAACAATGGAAACAGTGAGAGACTATTTTAGGGGGCTCCAAAATCACTGCAGATGGTGATTGCAGCCATGAAATTAAAAGATGGTTGCTCCTTGGAAGAAAAGCTATGACCAACCTAGACAGCATATTAAAAAGCAGAGACATTACTCTGCCGACAAAGGTCCATCTAGTCAAAGGTATTGTTTTTCCAGCAGTCATGCATGGATGTGAGAACTGGACTATAAAGACGAGCACTGAAGAACTGATGCTTTTGAACTGTGGTGTTGGAGAAGACTCCTGAGAGTCCCTTGGACAGCAAGGAGATCCAACCAGTCCACCCTAAAAGAAATCAGTCATGAATATTCATTGGAAGGACTGATGCTGAACCTGAAACTGGAATACTTTGGCCACCTAATGCGAAGAACTGACTTATTGGAAAAGATCCTGATGCTGGGAAAGATTGAAGGCAGGAGGTGAAGGGGAGGACAGAGGATGACATTGTTGGATGGCATCATCGACTCAATGGACATGAGCTTGAGTAAGCTCCAGATGTTGGTGATGGACAGGAAAGCCTGGCGTGCTGGGGTCGCAAAGAGTCAGACACAACTGAGCAACTGAACAGAACTAAAAGAAATTATTAATACAATACAACGTAACACCATAACATACTCACAGACTAAATAATGGCACCTGAAACAAAGCTACATTTAGAAACCAACTGTTGCACTGTACTTAATTCTGAAGTAACACATTTTTATTTCTGAAAACATGGTACACTGATCAAGTTTCAATTTAATATGGTTTATACAATATAGAAGCTGAAATTCATGTTTCCCTTTTAGCATCAATGACAGAAAAGGATCCAGTTTCCTTGACTTAGTAGGATAACCGAATGAACCTGTATCAGCACAACCAGTGTCCCTGAATAAAAGATCTGAAGATTTTTTGAGTACGTCAGACCTAAACTGCATATCTTGACATCTCTCATTTGAACTATTAAAATCAGTTAGCAAGTTGAAGGAAGGCCAAACCAATGTACAAATACAGCTTTTCACTAGCAAAATGGGGCTCTACTTAGGTTATCAGTTTCATTGGTGGTGGTGGTTTAGTTGCTAAGTTGTGTTCAACTCTTGCGACCCAGCTTCTCTGTCCATGGAATTCTCCAGGAAAGAATACTGGAGTGGATTGCCATTTCCTTCTCCAGGGACTCTTCCCCACCCAGGGATCGAGCCTGTGTCTCCTGCATTGCAGGCGGATTCTTTACCGCCTGAGCCACCAGAGAAGCTGGTAGAAAAGCATAATCACACTGGCAAGATCATTTTCCCCTTAAGATCTACTAATGCTAAAGAAAAACCTACAGATATTGTATATATACAATATGCATGTGTCTCAGTGAAGAAAGTTGAAGGCCTGCAGATACAGTTTAAGTGAAACAGGAGTCTGTTATGTATTTAACTTACCAGGCAGTTTTTTAAAAACTGGATTAAAAATGAAATCTCATTCTCTGTAATGCTTTTGAAAGAAAGATAAATTGTATTTTGTGTGTGATTATTTAGGTTAATCCCACTCAAAAGCTGAGATAATCTATTAGAACTTCTTCTTTTTAACTACCCAGTTAGAATATAATATTGACAACACTACTTTGAAACACACAGAAAATAACTACATATTCATCTGTTCCAATTTTTAAAAAGTAAATAATAAGAGAGCATTTTATGTTTGCCACATTCATTCTTGCAATATTTTAAGCTGCTGACATGAGACACAATCATAAAAAATAAATGGGACATGACTGAAGGTAGAAAATGGTATAAATATTGTGCTAAATTATGTAATATAAATTAAGATGAAGCTCTTCCGCAACAAAGGGACAAAGGGCATTAAAAAAAAAAAAGACCCTAACACTAATTTTAAATGAATATTAAAAGCCCTGAAAAATAAGGCTATAGCAAAATAGTTGAAGGTTCATTGTTTCCACCAAAGTTAGGAAAGCTATGTAGACTAGGTAGTACACTAGGTACCAAATGTATTTTCAACTGAAGCACTGAATCTTCAACCAGCCCTTAACAGAAACACCTCTAGTTTACTTCACTACCTCATAATTTGTTATTAGAGAATCGAGTCTTCATTCTGTCCGAATACGGTACACCAGAAAACAAACTTCTCAAATCGTATGTTCTAATAGGTCTGCACGGCTTTCTCTGTTGTCTTCTAGGGTGTTTTTTATTGCCATTCTTCTTACTTCGTGCAACGCTGGAAGATGTCTGCACACGTTGCTTAGAAGAGCCTGCTATAGCTCGTGACTGTTCTCCAGCTCCTGCTGACAGAACTGAGGAGTTTGAGAGCATATTAGATGGTTTCTTCGCCTTCTTTAACCTACTAACATTAGGTTTTTTCTTCTTAATATGCATCCTAACAAAAGTGCTCCTGGGCTGATATTTGTGAGGCAAAAAAAACCAGAGTATTTTGGAAAATACTTTTTAATTATATCACTTAGTTTGCTCTGAATCCAAATCGACCATTTTTCTGAAGCAATTCTGATATTTTGCTGGGGAATACCTGATCTACAACCTTTTTGGGGAGAATCTGGCTTGTTATTTGTTGATACCTTCTTTCTCTGATTTTTGCTTTTACTTTTCAAAAACTTTTTTCTAAATGATTTTGATGAAGTTTTGGTAACATCACGACTTGAAAAGGTTGACTGGAAATTACCTTCCTTTGAAATTTCACTAGAACTAAAACTCTTGGATTTTTCTGGAAACACAGAAGATTCACTGGCCTCCTGATGTGACTTTAGTTCATGTCCTACTGACACTGTCATAAAAGGTACTGAAGCAGAGCTTTGTACAGAAGGGTCATTATCTTCTGCATGAGAATTTAAGGGGCTAACATGCATTTCAACACAATTATTCTTGTCAGACCCTGGTACTTCTATGTTCAGAGGAGGATCAATTACAATTTTCTTATTCAATGGGTCATAACAATTAAAGGAACTCTGGTTAAATTTGTACTGTATGTTAATATCCCAATTATTTCTACTACAGTGCCTCCTTTTAGAGAAGCTGTTGGATTCACCTTTCTTCAACTTAATATTTGAAGAAAGAATATAAATTAAGGTATTTCCTTGCAAAGGCTTCAAAACACTAATACATGATTCAGAAAATTCATTGTTTTTACCTTTCTCTCTTGTTTTCCCGTTGTTTTGTAAAAGTAAACTCTTCCTTACTGGAGAGTCTTTCTCTTGTCCACTAATTCTTCTTTTTGTCCCTGGCTGACTTGTGAGATTGGTTTGAGTTCTATGGCTAACTTTTATAGCCTGGCCTTGAGAGGCAGCTTGCCATGTTTGTTCATGATTCCTTCCTGTTGAAGGATAATGGTTAGGTTTATCTAAAGCCACTGAAAAGTCATCAATATCTGAAATACCACCCACATTATCATCACAATCTGAGAGAACTTGAATTGATGTGGTATCCTGATTGAAGTCAGTCCAGGTCATCTTTTTTTCTTCATTCAAAAAATTTGTTTTCATTTTTCTCATCTCACAGTCGCCAACAAAGTAACAGTAAAAATGATCTTTCTTAAATTCCTTCACAAGAGCACTCATTTGCACATCATCTTTCATTATCTGAGACCGCGTTTTCCCCGCAAATAAAGGAGGGACGGGAGGCAAGTCTTCAGGAAGTAATTCATGAAGATCAACTTCTGTGACCTCCTTTGCTTTTGCCAAGTTCCTTATAGAATCAACCATGGGAAAAGAGTCTGAATGGGAATTATTATGGTTTATTTCTCTCTGGTTAAAAGACATCTTCTCAAATAGGTTGATCTTATTAACAGCTTCTTGAGGCCAGTCATTGACAGACTGGAGAGAAGGATCACGTTGAAAATTCACCCCAGAACCACAAGGTTCACAGCTCATACTTTCTAGATCAGTATGTTTCAACTTCAAAAGTTTTTCTTGATCAGGCATTTGATGGATCACCAATCCAGGAGATGCATTACAATCCATTGCGGAAACACCAGATTCACAGTTCTTATCTTTTAGGCCAATATTTTCTACATCTTTCCAAAGGCTAACTCCTTTGTCAGCCTTCTGCTGTTGCTGAGTTACTGGCTGAGAAGTCTCCTCTCGTTCAAAGTTTCTTTTAGGACCACTAGATTGACAGCTCTTATCTCTGGGGTCACTATATTTTGCCTTTTTTTCCCCAGATTCTTGCGACTGGTAAGTCATGGACTGATGAGAGGAATCAATTTGAAAACTCAGTTCAGAAACATAAGGCTCACAGCTTGTCTCTTCCAGAATAATATAGTCTTGCTTCTGCTTTACTACTTTGAAGACCTTTTTGGAATGGTTTGTCACTGATTGAGGAGAGGCTTCACAAACATATCTTAGGTCAGAATCACAAGAGTTACAGTTCTCATCTAGGTCAAAACTTTCTGCATTTATACAGCTGATTTCTTTGACAGTCCTTTGAGGTGAATCAATCACTGGCTGAAAAGGGACATCAGAATCTGAAATCACTTCACAGTCATTATCACTTGCTGTCAGGTCCACAAACAGCATCTTATCTGTTTCTCTGTCTGACTCTTCGTTTATCACTATTTGAAGAGGAACATCAGAATCACACATTATTTCAGAATCCCTGGGTTCACTAACCTCTTCTTCCATGCCAAGGTACTTTTCCATCTGAAGGTTTATTTCTTTGCAAACCACCTGAGGTTGGGCAACTCCTAACTGAAGATGAACACCAGAATCACATTTTATTTCAGAAACACTAAGTCCACAGTTCTTATTTTCTAGGTTATTCTGATCCTCCTCTTGCAAGTTTATTTCTTTGACAGCCACAGCAGAATGACCAGCTACAGACTCAACATCAGAATCATAACTTACTTCAAAATCACCTAGTTTGTATCTCTTATCTTCCAGGTAAACATGGTCTTCCTCCCAAAGACCTATTTTTTTAACAGCTTTTTTTTGAAGCTGGCCAGTCACTGACTGAAGAGGATATTCAGAAACAAAATTTATCTTACGACCACAAGGATCATTGCTTTTATCTTCCATATTGGCTTGTTGCTCTTCCAAATCGTGGTGTGGCTCAACCACTGATTGGAGAGGGGTATTTGAAACAAAAATGATTTCAGAATCATTAGGTCCATAGCTCTTAGCACAAACAGGTCCCTCCCTCAGAAGATTCATTTCTGTCACAGCCTCTTGAACTTCATTAGCCACAGATTGAAAAGCTTCATCAGAAACAAAGTTTATTTTTGAATCACTAGGTTTGACAACCTTATCTTCCAAGTCAACATGCTCCTTCAGAAGGTTTACCTCCTTAACAACTTCAGTTTGGCCAGCCACTGACTGCACACGGACATCAGAGTCAGATTCAATTTCAAAATGCTTAGGTTCGTCTCTCTTATCTTCCATGTCAACTTCATCCCTCCAAGGGCTTATGTCTTTAACAGTTTGTCTAAGCTGGTTGGCCACTGATTGAAGGGGGTCATCAGAATTAAAGTTTATTTCAGAACCACAAGATTGATTGTGCTTATCTTCTAGTTCAGTATGCTTTTGCTCCAAAATAGTTATCTGAGGATGACCAACTACTGACTGATCCATGAGATCAGAATTCAAACTCATCGCAAAACCACTATCTTGCCTGTTGTTATCTTTCAAGTACACATGATTTTCATTCTTGAGGTTTATTCGTTTAACAGCCACTTTAGGTTGAATGGACACAGCTGGAAGGGAAACATCAGAATTATGTATTAATTTAGAATCATTAGGTTCATCAACCTTATTCTTCAGTCTCATATCCTCTTCTTTCTGCACGTTTGTTTCTTCAACCACTTCCTGAAATTGTTCGGTCAATGGCTGAAGAGGGTCAGCAGAATCAAAATCTATTTTACCATCACTAGATTCATTGTTTGTATCTTCCAAATGAACATGTTTTTCCTTCAAAAGGGCTAGTTGAGGTTGGTCAATGACTAAATGAAGAAGGTTATTAGTATTCAATTTTTTTTCAAAGCCTCTGGGTCCAGTACTTTCATCTTCTGGGTCAACATGGTCCTCCTTCAAAACAGTTGTTTGAGGTTTTTCATTCATTGGCTGAAGAGGGACATCAGAGTCCAAAATTATTTCAGAACTACTATATTTATCACTCTTGTTCTCTAGAACAACATGTTCTTCTTTCTGAACACTTATTTCTTTAACAGTTATTTGAGGTTCAGTCATTGAATAATCAGAATCTAAACTTATTTCAGAACCACTATATTCAGCACTTTGACCTTTTGACTTAGCATGCTTTTCTTTTTGAAGCCCTAGTTCTTTCACAATCAGTTCCGGTTTGTGAGTCACTGACTGAACAGGGATATCAGTATCCAAACTTGTTTCGGAAACTTTTAACTCAATACTCTTATCTGTTAAATTTACGTGTTCTTCTTTTTGGTTTATTTCTTTAATAGCTATGGAAAGATGACCAGTCACTAAATGAAAAGTACTTTCAGAAACAACAGGTAAATTATCCTTATTTTCTAAGTGTATATTCTCCCCTTTCTGAAGGTTTCTTTCTTTAATAGGATATTCAGAATGTCCAGTCATTGAACGAAAAATATCATAATCAAAAATTTCAGAATCACTAGATTCATTTTCCTTATTTTCTAAGTGTACCCACTCTTCTTTTTGAGGATTTAGGTTTTTAACAGATTCTTCTGGCTGCTTAATCACCGAGTGAAAAGGGATATAAGAAGGCAAACTTATTTCAGAACCGGTGGGTGCATCATCTTTCTCTCCTAAGTGTGTACACACTTCTTTCTGAATGAATGTTTCTTTAACCACTACTTCAGGTTGATAAGTCTCTGAATGAAGAGGCGCATCAGAATGAAAAGTTATTTCAGAAACACAAGATTCACTACTCTTATTTTCCAGATCAACAGGATCCTCCTCATAAACAGTTACTTGAGATTGGTCAACTACTGGGTGAAGAGGACTATCAGAATAAAAAGTTCTTTCAGAACTAATTGATTCAAAGCTCTCATCTTCCAGGTTAACATGCTTCTTACTTATTTCTTCAACATCCAGCTTGGGACACTCAGAAACCAACATAAAAGAAGAATCAGAGTCAAAAGTGGACTCAACACTGGAACATCCATAGCTCTTAACTTCCATGTCCACATTTAATGCTTTCAGATTTATTTCACCACAAGCACCTATAGGGTGAGAATCAAAACTGAGATCAGAAATGCTAGACTTAACACTCTTGTTCTCCGGGTCAGGAGCTACTTCCTGAGCATTTACCTCTTTAACTGCTACTTGGGATTGGGCAGGCACTAACTGAGGATCTGTTTTCATCAGATGAAACTTTATCTCAGGACCATGAAATTCACAGTTCATATCCACAAGGCCATTCTTGTCTTTCTGAAGATTAATATTTTCAACATCCTTCTGAGGTCCATCAGACACGGTCTCAAGAGAGACATCACAATCAAGATCTGCTTTAGCACTACTAGGTTTATAATTCCTATCTTTTAGAGAGACGGGCCTATCCACCAGGTTTCTTTCACTGACAGCCATGTGAGGATGGTCGAAGACTGACTGAAGAGAAACATCACAATCAAAACTTGTTTCAGAACAACTCGATCCATAGGTCTTATCAACCAAGCTGATCTGAACCTTCTTCTGAAGTTCTGTTTCTGTGACAGTCCCTGGGAATTGGCCAGGCATTGACTGAAGCGAGGAAACAGAATCAGCACTTATTTCAGAGCTGCTAGATCCATAGTTCATATCAACCAAGCCAACAAGTGCCCCCTTAGGAAGGGTTACTTCTTTCTCAGGCTGTTGGCAGCAGTCATCAGCTGACTCAAGTGAGGCATCACAATCAAAATTCATCTCAGAATCACTGGATTCATAGCTTTCATCAACCAGCCTAATATGCATTACCTTCTGAACACTTTCATCTTTCACTTGAGTTCTGCTGGTAGTCAACTGAAGGGAGTCATCACAATCAGAGCTTATTTCAGAAATATAAGATGTATTACTCTTATATTGCAAATCAGTATGTACTTCCTTTGAAAGGTTTATTTCTTCAGCAGTCACTTTGGATTGGTCCATCAGTGGATAAAAAGAGGAACTGCCATCAAAACTTACTTCAGAATCTCTTGATTCACAGTTCTTATCTTCTTGGTCAGTTTCCTCCCCCTTCCAAAGGTCTGGTTCAGCCTCTTCACAGTGATCAGATGCTGACTGAAGAGAACCACCAGCAAACTTCATTTCAGAACTCACTGTGATCTTCTGTTCCAAAAAGGCTGACTTGTTAAAAACCAAATGCTTTCCTTCTTGGTTATGATCCATATTAGGAAAGAGTTTCTCTTGGTGCTTTGGAATGTCATCTTCAAAGATTCCTACATTAGAAGGCATGTCAGTTTTACTCAGGTTGACTACTGGATTTATTGCAAATTTAGAAAGAGATTCCAATTTTAAAGAGTTTTCAGTACCCACAAATTCATGGACTTTAAAGCCAGTTGACAATGCTTTAGTCTGAGAATTTACATCTTCCTGTAAGGTCAACTCATCTGAATCTGTACATAAAGACTTTCTGTTTAACTCTTTAGGTTTTTGATATGGAACTGAAGAAGTTTCTGGATGGGAAGGTAGCATAGGGTTTCCAGAGCCCTTGTTTAGCTGTTTAAGGTATTTGTCAGCTTTGTTTGGGTCACATCTGTTAACTAAATCCAAATGGACTTCAAGTGATAAACCAGTAGTAGTGTCAGCTGTAACTGGTCTTTCATGAGAACTTTCAGGTAAACGACTAACAGGAGCATTAGAAATCACTGATGAACATATTACACTTTGTCTATTATTTGTACTGTGACCAATACCAACTGGATTAAACTCTTTCATACTGCTCCCAGTTTTATGAATGAATTCCAAGGGATGCTGTTGTCCTTTCTCCAGTTTTTGAATAACTGATGGTCGATCTGAAACACTATGCATATTTCCCTGAGGCCTAGAATACAACTTTTCAACGGGTTCAGATGCCTTGGTAGATATCTCTTCTCTGACTCCAGCAGCATCCTCAGTCTTTATTTCAGGACTAAAATCATCATTAGGAACCACTTCTGAAGGTAACACAGTAGTCACATGAAGTCTCTCATTTTGTACTGATCTAAAAAATAAGGGGGAAAATTCCATTAAAATATTTTGACATCCATTTAAGATTTTTCAACGCATAATAAATGCTATGTTCTTTCTATCCTGGGCGGGATTCCTAGAACAGAGAGTTTCAAAATAAATTAATTTTGTAACATTTGGCTAAGGACAGAAAGGAAGGTAGAATCATAAAATCAAACAAGTTGGAAATCCCAAAGGATTCTATGAAACCAGCATCACCCTAATGCTATACCAAACAAAGATTTCACACACAAAGAAAAAATTACAGGTCAGTATCACTTATGTATTGATACATAGACATAAAAATGCTCAACAAAATATTAGCAAATCAAATCCAACAATTCATTAATGGATCATACACCAGGATCAAGTGGGTGGTTATTTTATTTTTCTTATTTATTTTTGGCTGCACTGGGTCTTCCTGGCTAGTGTGCAGCCTTTCTCTAGTGTCTGGGAACAGGGCTACTCCTCCTCGAGGGGCACAGGCTTCTCATTGCGCTGGCTTCTCTTGTTGTACGGCACAGTCGCTAGACCCACGGGCTTCAGAAGCTGCGGCTCATAGGCCCTAGCTGTGACACACAGGATTAGCTGCTCCCTGGCATGTGGAATCTTCCCAGGCCAAGGATCAAACCTGTGACCCTCGAACTGGCAGGCAGATTCCTATCCACCATCACTAGGGAAGTCCACTGTGGCTATTTTAGATTTAACATTTGGGGAAGCTAGGTGAATGTTACACAAGAAACATTTTGCAACTACATGTTTTAAGTCTGAAATTATTCTAAAAAGCAAAGTTAAAAAATAAAAAATATTTTAATGTCTATAAACTTTAGCCCAAAAGTTCACAGTCTAGAAGTCTACTCCACAGAAAGAGGTGGATGTACAAATATGATTGTTGAAGCATTGCTTATATACACTATAAACTGGTCATTTATACTGACCTCAAGATAGGTTAATTCCATCTTTCCACCAGCTAAGAAAACAAATATTTTTTCCTGACTTTTCCCCATCATAACTTTTTCGTCATTTGCTAAGTTTTAGGTTGGTGACTTGCAAAGTGTGCAAGAAATTTATCCTTTATTCTGCTGCTAGGACTAAAGTCAACTACTGCTGTATAGGTGTGCTAATGATCTATGTTGCTTTATCTTATACAGCTGTAGCAGCAAACTCATCAGAGTACATAATCTGATTTTCTACCAAAGTTCTTCTTCAACATAGGACATTAACTTTTTAAAATGTTATCAAAACATTTCTTTTTATTAAAACAATCAAAATATATTAATAAAAGAGTAAGCTATCAAGATACTGACAAATTATAAAAATAATCAATTCTGTTTTACAGAGTAGCATAGAGTTAGCAAATAGTTCCATTAATATGCAATTAATTTTTACCTTGACTATCCTTACTTAGCTACTATCACCAACTTTTGGTTACTAATCTTGTTAAAGTTATGTTTGTTCCCACCTTTTTACCCTGCTTAATCCTGTGACATCCTTGATGATACATATTTACTGGCCTGACTTTTCTTTAGAAAAAGCATAGTGTAGTCCCTATCTTTTAGAGTGAGATTTTTGTTACTTAACCTAAGAAAAATTTTTAAACTGCAAAGATAAGTTACTAGATAAAGGTTCACTTTATATTCCCTGATTCAAAGATTCACTTTAGGAAATATTAGGACGTTAACACAAACATCTACTGTAACATATAACTACATACTAATATTCCCTAGAGAAGGGCATGGCAACCCTCTCCAGTATTCTTGCCTGGAGAATCCCACAGACAGAAGAGGCTGGTGGCGCTACAGTCCACAGGGTCACACAGAGTTGGACACAAATGAAGCGATTTAGCACATATGAATATACTAATATTATTTCACTCAGTTACTCTACCTGCTTTCTTGATAATGACATGGGTGGTGCTGCAGTACATCCTGCAAGAAACGTGTCATCAGACTAGCAGCACCCATCTGTTGTCTTTTCTGTGTGATCAAGGATCTGTGATAGTCACTGGATAGATGCTAGGAAGTAAAAAGAAAATGAATGTTTCTAATATTCTAATGGGTAAACAAACTAATGGGTAATACTCATTAGTAGTGAGAGCATCACAATATAGATTCATCATACTCCCGGTAAAAGTATAAATTGATATACCCTTTATATAAAGCAATTCTAAAATACGCATCTGAAAACCATTTAGTGAAGACGCTCAGTCATGTCTGACTCTTTGCGACCCCATGGACTGTAGCCTACCACGTTCCTCCATCCATGGGGTTTTCCAGGCAAGAATACTGGAGTGGATTGCCATTTCCTTCTCCAGAGGACTTTTTAGGGGGAGCGCAAATCAATGCAGAATATTAGAGGACATGGAGCTCACTTCTCCCCATGAACATATCAAAAATACATCTACATGTGAAACAATTCTCACTGAAAACTAACTGGAAATGAGTAAAAGGACTCCTGCACAACCATGGCTGTAAGAAAGATACACAGGAAGGGCAGGAAAGGAACGAAGGGAAGAAAAACAAGCAAGTGGTTTGTACCTGTGCTCAGGGGAGGGGATTCAAAGGCAAAGGGAGACCAGTCTCTCTAACGGAAGGGTAAATAACCCATACAACCATTCTGTTTTTCACTTTCAGTACGGTATTCAGTAAATTACATGTTACCCAGTCATTATAAAATAGGCTTTGCATTAAATGATTTTGCTCAACTGTGGGCTGATGTAAGTATTCCAAGTACTTTTAGGGTGGGCTAGGTAAGCTGTGATGTTCAGTAGGTTAGGTGTGTTAAACGCATTATCAGCTTAAGAGACTTTCAAATTATGATCAGGATGTAATCCTGCCCTTCTGCCTCAGGGTCTCTATCCTTGCTATCCTGTCCCTCTAACCTAGAAATTCTGCCCCCCAAGATATAAGCAAGTCTGGTCCCCACAATTCATTCAAATCTCAGCTCAAATGTCACTTCTGTAACCTCACCTGGCCACTCTACCTAAAATCACACCTTCTTCCCTATTTTACTTTCCTCATATCACTTATCACAATCTGACACACTATGTACTAAATTTATGTGACTACTCATTTTCTGCCTTAGTGCATCAAACTGTAAGCTTCATGAATAAAAGAAACTGATTTTGTTCATAGCCATATCGCTACAAGCCACATCTCCTCATTAGTAGGTTCTCAATATGGTCTGTTAAATGAATTTGATTGTGTAAAAGAAGGGAAAGTTATGAGTAGGTCCTTTGTGGTATAACCATAGTAATAGGTTCTTCTCACCTGCTCCAGGTTATTATAGAATACACAACAAAAACCGCAATATCCTGATCTGTTCTGCATGTTGAAAAACCAAAGTCAGATGGCTATTGTCCTTGGATACTCAAACTGGAAGAAAAGAAAAATGACAAAAACACAATAATTCCTTACTACCATGAAGAAGATAGCTATGATAACACCATAGAACAGAAATTCATTCTTGAGTCCTACTCACTAGTATTTCTAATAACTATGAGAATAGAAAAGGCTACCATGTGCTACTGAACCAATCAGTGAGCCTGCAATGAACTGAGACCTTTCCATGTTTTTTTTAAACTGAGGAATATTTGATGCACAATGTAAGCTTCAGGTGTACAACATAGCACAATTCACAATTTTTAAAGGCTATGTTCCATTTATAGTTATTATAAAATATTGGCTATATTCTGTGTATTGTACTACATATCCATGTAGCTTCTCTATTTTATACATAATTCTTTGTACTTCTTAATTCTCCGCATTTATCTTGCCCTTCTTTTCTTCCCTTTCCACCCTGGTAACCACTAGTTTCTTCTCTGTATCTGCTAGTCTGTTTCTTTTCTGCTATATTCACTAGTCTACTTTTTAGATTCCTCATATATGCGGATATATATCATACAGTATTTGTCTTTCACTGAGACCTATGCATCTTCTAAAAGAATAATGTGTTATTTGAAGCCTTGATGACTACATTTTTGCTGATTTCCTGGTAAGTTGTTAAGAATTATTAGGAAGTGGATCAATATTGAATACAGTACTCAATTTATAAAGACAAATTACTATTCCTAAATTTTTAATAATAGTATACTTACTATACTCTAATGAAGCTTGTTAATTTTTCCATCATGTTTCTACACAAAATCCCAGATCATGTGAACACTCAGTGTCATATATAAAACCTTATTCTCTATCGTGAGAGTAAAGATACCACATTTATTTTCTGCTTAATCCACAAAGAGGCAGATTGTAAAGTAATTTATCCAACAAAGTTGCTAAAAAACAAAATAGCAACCAATACAGCCTCTGAAGCAAAAGATATTTCACTTCTGACAATTACATAAACCAAACATGAAGATTTTTTTCCAACTAGTGGAAATCCAACAAAAATTTCTCTTAATGAAAAACAATAAGAGACAAAGGAATAGTTTATTTGTTAAACAGGAACAGTTTATTTATTAAACAAATAAAGAATAGTTTCCAAGTTTCAACCCTCAAGCCCAAAACTATAATCCTTCAACACTTCATAATATAGTGATTTCCAAGCCAGGCTGAATATAAAAATCATCCTCCAAAATTCTGATTTAGTAAATCTGAGAATAGAGCCTAGAATTTAGAATTTTTTTAATTTCCTTACATACTCATTTATACAAAATGTGACAAATTTAAGTAATAAATCCAATCCAATACAATGTAGCTCTTTGCTGTTTTTTGAAAGTGAAAATAGTATTTTTAAGAAATAATTTCATTAAGATTTTAATTCTATTAAACACTCTTAACTGTCAAAAAATATAAAGAGAACAATTCTGTAATATTATTTCTGATAAGACTGTCTGCAACAGAAAAAGTTTATTCACTAAAATCAGTGTTCAAACATTGAAATCACAACCTTAAAACCAATGAGAATAACAAAGCTTCATTAAATCAAAATTCTATCATAACATTCACTTACCCATTACTTTTTATTATAAGAAACTTTGATAGTGTCTGACTTCTCACTTATAAGGAAAATAAATCAATTAAATCGGCCTCTGAAATAAAGAATATTAAAGAAATTATTTACTTAAAATTTGATCTTTTTTCCTTTAATTTACTTTATTAACCTGAAGCAACAAAATGAAAGAAATTTTAAGTTGCATTCACAGATATGGCAATTTTCAGGCTGAGATAACTCTAGAGTTTAAACCTAAACTCTGAAGGTAGTTAAATAAACTTTTTAGTGCTTTATTTAAAATGTAATCAAAACATTCACTGAATAAAAGGCAAAATGAAAGTATGAGTCTACCATCTCACACACATGCGCGCAAAATTTAATTTTTTTTTATATTTAACCCTTATGGTAACTCCCAAGGCATTATTATCTGACATTTTCATCATTTCTAGCACCATATATATGCCACAATGAAACAGACCTACAATAAACCAAAAGCACCCATTGGCATTTTGAAAAATTCACATGCTAGGACCCCAAAAACATGGAACCAAAATCCCCTGGTTGGAAGCAGGCACATGCATATTAAACAAATTTAAAACATTCCAAGATTATTCTGATACAGGTTGAACCAATAACAAGGCATTTTTCATGTAGTAACAAAATCCTTAAAGGTACCATTTCTTTGGGGCCTGGGATGACATTAAATGACCAAATGGCTCTTTTTATACAAACTCTGAATTCTATTGGTACCTGGTATTTTTATAAAGTAACAAATCATTTACCTTGAGCAGAAAAGATCAGATATTTCATCAGCTATATTTAGTCCTGGCATACATCTATAAATCAAAATAAAACTGTTTAACAATAAAAAAAAAAAGATAAGCCCTCTAAGTGTCTACCATTATCTAAATAAACACCCTCAAGTCACAATTTAAATTTGAAAAGTGACACAACTATGTTTCCAATAACAGAAGAAAATTAACTTTTGAACACAAAGCACTTTACATACTATGACTCACTGAATCCCACATGACCTCTTAAGATGTTCTGGAACAGAGCAACTCTGATGGTTCACTGAACCCACCGTCAAACACTTCAGATGTCTGGGTTCTGGGAACAGTAGCTGTAAGAACGCAAGGCACACCTGTGCCTCTGGTAGGGTTAAGAACAAAGAGGCTATCAAACCCAAAGTGAACTTTATGAGAAACTTCTCGAAGAAATATTTATGTGAAATTTAGGTTTGGGTCTTGTACTAACCACACCAACACTTAGCTCTTGTGTTAGTTTTAGTTTTTAAAAAATACTGTCGATTCCCTATCAGCTATCTATATCAATTGACAATTCACCAAATTATCAATTTTTTATTCCTCCACATTGTTGTGAGCTAAGTGTTGACTCCCCCTCCCCCTTATCCAGAATCACTGGTTAGCAAAAAATTCCAACACTTGGACTCAACACCTGACACCACCGTCTGATCAAGAAATAAACATCAGGCTCCTACCCTGGACAAAGGTCCATGCTAGGAGCATGAAGGGATAGAAAGAAATATAAGACAAGCTTTCTTGCTCTCAATAAGTTTAAATGGAACTGGGAAATAAATACAAAAAACGAGGTAGTATCTGAGAAATGTCTAGGCATAAATAATATGTGCAAATGGGTTTAGTTGCAAAATTCAGTTTTAGCTGTAGGAACCAGGATGTCACAGCAGATATGGTTTTATAACTGGACATTGAAAACTGCACAGAATTTGCTGACACAATTGTTAGGAAAAGATATTCCAAGTATCACAGAGGTAAAAGTATAAAAGCAAGAAAGCACGAGGTACCTTTGGAGATGGTAAGTTGACAAGTTCAGCTTGAGCTACGTTTTCATTTAAGAATTTAAGGGGCATTAGAGCAAGAAAAGTAGACTGAAGTTTGACATAATAGAATTTAAAAGCAGACCAAAGATTTAAACCAGGGATCCCCAAACTCTGGGATCTAATGCCTGATGATTTGAGGTGGAGTTGATGCAATAATTAAAGAAAGAAATCAGTGCACAATCAGTGGTGCAGTGTGCTTGAATCATCCCAAAACCATCTCCCTCACCCCTGCTTTGTCTGTGGAAAAATTGTCTTCCACGAAACCTGTCCCAGGTGCCAAAAAGTTTGGGGACCCCTCATTTAGACCATATCTTTAGGCAGCATATAAATTTTTTGAAAAGCAGTGTATTCAGAGAGTGCTTTAAGAAAATTCTAGAACAACATTTCTTCCCTACTCAAAGATGTTTTTCACAGGATTAGGAATATAGCTTTAAACTATTCAGCACCATTCCCTAGAATATTGAAGGATTAGTTAATACCCCAAACATTTAAGTTCAAAGAGTCAGTATCCCTTAGAGCAAAGACTTAGTCCCATTTATGCTTATAAATTAGGAAAACACACATTAACTTTTTAAAGAAAGGACTTTTATTAATTTTATTATGAAATTTATTGACTGATTATGAAAGTAAAACAAAATTATAGCACAATTATAAAAATTAAGAAAGGAGCATAGGAATCAGCCATGATCCCACTACCCACCATTCACATTTGCCATATAATCTTGTTCTAAACATGTTTTTACGAAAATGGAACGATACTACCCATTCATTTTATAGTCTCCTCTCTCTTAACCATATATGATGAATACCTCTATATGATAATATATATAATTCCAAAACAGAATATTTAAAGACTACATACTATTTCATTTTACCAGTGTAAGATAAAAGTCCTCTTGCCTAACAAGAAAAGACCTAGCAGTTGGTGAGTTAACTTTTAAAAAATTAGTCAATAAGATGATTTGTAAAATATATAGACATATAACCTTAATATTTTATCGAACTTAAAACATACAAATTAATACACGTTTGACTTAAGATCAAGATGGGTTTTTTTGCTGCATTGAAGTCTCTTTGTGGACAAGTCAGCTTGAGTTCCGAGTCTTATTTTTTTCATATTTGCATAAACACATTTGATTTACCCTCAAGGAGTTTCCGAAACCAAGTCCCCCTAAAACTGAGTTCCTCAGATGACTTTTATAATTAAAACCTTTCTATCCAAAACTTTATTCCCTTTCTTATCCCACCCCTGCTCCCTTTAGGATTGAGGTAAGTATCAAAGAAAGGGGGAGTACTGAGACCCAGCAGGACCCTGAGGGGCCCTCCCAGGTGCAAAAGCCCCTCCATGTCTCCGATTTCTTGTTTGTAGAAAAAGGCTTTAGTCTCCTAGACCTTCCCTGAGTTCCAAAAAGCAAAGAGGGAAGTGAGAATGCAGAAACAAAGGAAAAGCAGTTAGTCAAGAAAAGTAAGTATAGCTTAAACAATATTTCAGTGATAAAACAATCTGTAGGGTGTGTGTATGTATATATATATATTATATATATATACACATATATATATATATAAAACAATCTGAAACATAACTTCCAGCTTTTTTTTTTTTTTTTTTGCAGAAACTAAGACCCCTCCCACACCCAGGCAAGGGATAGGTGTAGCTGAAAGTACATGCTGAAAGTAGGTAGACTGGCTGCAACCAGAAGGTTAATGATTGAGAGTTATCTCACCACAAACCAATCAGAAAAAAGTTCATCAACCCTCATCCCAAATGTTGTCCTTAAAAGACACTTCCTGAAAGTCATCAGGGAGTTCGGTTCTTTTGAACACGAATTGCCTTTTTTCCTTGCTTGGCACCCTGCAAATAAACGCTGTACTTTCCTTTACAACCTGGTGTCAGTAGACTGGCTTTGCTGTGCAGCAGGCGAGCAGACCCAAGTTCGGTTCGGTAACATTTCCATTTTGGTTCCTCTAAAACAGAATAAGAACTTAAAGACATTTTCAAAACCGAAAGCAGTATTACGATTAATGCTTAAGAATTTCCCAAACCTTTCACAGTTGTGATACCCAATTAAGTACTTTTGCAACAGCCTTTTTTTGAGGCCAAAACATTTATTTTTCATAAAAATAACAATGCTACAAAAAAAAATGACAGTGCTTACACTCTTTTTTCATTGGTTTATGTAACTTTTAAAACTGCAAAAACCAATCTGGGGCAGCGAATAGAGATCTCTGAAGTGCTTGAGATAACTTCAGCAGAACTGACTCAAAACAGAAATAAAGTTGTGCTTTTTTTTTCCCCCAGAACTATTTCTTGCATATCTGAGATCTGTACCTACTGCAGAAATAAATAAACACATTGCTGAAATGCCTTGAGTTAGAAGCATGTGAGTTTCTCAAGCTGTGATACTGAACAAGAACTAAACCCAGAATCCCTGTGAGAAATATTTTTCAATTGCCTGACAACAGAGACATCAGCTCAACAGCAAATAAGGAAAGACTGGGACTTTTTCTGATGGTCCAGTGGTTAAGACTCTGCGTTCGCAATGCAGGAGGCACAGGTTTGATTCCTGGTAACGAAAGTTAAGATCCTACATGCCCTACAGAGGGGCCAAAATAAATAAATTAATAAATGAAAGTGAAAGTCTCAACTGACTCTTTTCGACCCCGTGGACCACAGAGTCCATGGAATTCTCCAGGCCAGAATACTGGAGTGGGTAGCCTTTCCCTTCTCCAGGGGATCTTCCCAACCCAGGGATCAAACCCGGATCTCACGAAATTTGGATTCTTTACCAGCTGAGCCACAAGGGAAGTCCAAGAATACTGGAGTAGGTAGCCTATCCCTTCTCCAGGGGATCTTCCTGACCCAGGAATTGAACAGGGGTCTCCTGCATTGTGGGCGGATTCTTTACCAACTGAGCTATCAAGGGCATTTGGTCTACTGAATAAGAAAATCTAAAATACTTTTCTAGCAACAGGAAAACAATAGGTGAGCAATCACAAAATAATGACCAAATGATATTAAAAGACCATGTTAATTCAGGGTACTCTTCTTTATAACATTATTAACCAATTTTCAATTTCCCACTTTTTTGGATTATCTGCCTTATAGGGCTTTACCTCTGATGACAAGAATTATCCTGGATACCCTCGCTCAGTCTTAATAGGTAACTTTTAGTAAATACTTAATCAAATACGTTCCAAGCACTAAATCAACAGTTTCACGTGCATCACTGCATCTGAATATCAAACACCCTTAAAAGGTTGGTGTTCCAATAACTCCCACATTACAAATCAGGAAGTTCAGAGAGAAGCACTATCTTATTCCAGTCACTCACCAATCATCAGTATAGCTCCAAATTGACTCTTGGTCAATCTGAGCGGTTTATGCTCTTAATCTGTGAACCTCTTTTAAAGGCTTTCTCTCTGTACTTTCAGGAATGCTAATTGATTGTTTTAATAATACGTGAAAACACGTAATTAAGAATCTAATGTGTACAAAAAACAAGGTCACATAGACCAACGCAAAAAGTAAAACTATTGTTAACCTTAATTGCATCATTGCGCCCACTCTTTTCTCTTTTTTCATTTTTTTTCGCCTCCCATTCAGAGATGAGTGCTGACAGTACCTTGGATTAGTGATTTCCAAATGTAATTAGCATGGCACATGGGAAGCAATACATTTTATATCATAGCCCACATGTACACACCACACACACGTTAGAACAGCTTCACAAAACAATACCTTCATTACATGTAATGAGCTCTGGTATTTCTATGTTATCTTATTTTGGTTTATGAAATCAATTTAGTAGTTATGATCCACTAAATTAATTTCACAATTCACTAATGGTTTGAAAGCTGCCATTTTAAAAAACATTGTCTCAAGTGATTAAACAAAGCAAACAATATTTTATAGAAAATGACTGGTACTCTGAACTCAGTTTATTTCCATCCAACATCTTGGCCACTGCAGTGACATTTATTAAGCTTTTTAATAGTTTCTCTGCTAAGGTTAGTCACTGGTCAAGATTGAAGAAGAAAATTTTTGCTGTTCCAAAATCAGTGCAATTGGGTCCAAATCAGTGCAATTTGGGAAGGCAGTAGAAAGATGTTTACACATTAATATAGGAAGTCTTTCTTGTATTAAAAAACAGATCATATTAGCAACCCATTTATATAACACAAATATATGTTTTGCGTCTCAAACAGTTAATAGTGACTCTCTCTTGAGGATAAGGGTTTTATAGCTTTTTTCAACGTTTTTCCCTCCCTGATAGCACATAATTCCTGCAAAAAAAAAAAAGAAAAAAAAAAGTAGACAAAATTTCAATTTGAGGTGGCAGAAAAAATTGTTTTCGTTCCGTGAGAGCCGGTACCTCTTCCACGCGCTGCCAGAATCATGTTAGGAACTGGAAAGGGCCTTAGGAGCACGTGAAAATGACGGCGTGATCGGACCAGATTTACACAACCGTTGCACGATAATAGTAAAACGATCATTAACACAAAAATCTAACGTTTTCAAAGCAAATTCTGATCGCCAGAGGCCGCTGAAGGCCTAGATTTGGGGACAGTTGGCCACAACGCGGGACACTGAGGGAAAGTGGACTCTGGGATCTGTGGACAGGGGGCTCCGGGCCTCAGCTCCACAGGTGCCTCTGCACGTCCCGCGGGCACAAAGCCCTAAATCCGACCTCCGCAGGTAGCCCCCTCCCCAGCCCCACCCTCGGGTCTCGTCCGGGAGCCCCTCTGATCCAGGGCCCCCGACAGAAGCGCAAGGCAGCCAGTTCGCCACTCCACCCACCACCCAGGCCCCCTGGATCGCGGCCCGGAGGTGCCGGCCCGGCGCCCGCAGGAGGGGCCGAAGGGGACTCGGGGCGAGGGGAAGCCGAGGACCTGCGCGGCAGGCGCCTGAGACTGGCGAGCCGTCTGCGCGTCCGTCGGGAGGAAGAAGGCGCCCGGCCCGAGCCCGCCCGTGTCGCCCGGCCCCGCCCGGCCCGCGCCCGCGCCCGCTCCGCCCCCACTCCGCCCCGCCGCCGTTCTCACCTCGGTGAAAGATTCCCCGATCCTTCCCGGCCTGGGGTGAAGGCTGAGGACCTGGGGACTGCGCTCCCTTTTACTTCGGTTTCACCGCGGCGTCCGGACCCCAAGGTCGGCCAGACAGCAGCCGCTGCCCGCCGCCCGCGGAGCCAGAAATCAGAGCCGCCGTCTCTCCCGCGAGTGCGGGAGAATAAGCAGAGCGGGAGCGTCACTCGCAGGTCCCCCTTCCCGCATCACGCCTCAGCCCACGTAGACATCCCGGGGAATACAGCCTTGCGGCTCTCAGTAAGGTTTGACGTCAAGGAAGGTGCGAGAACAGGGGCCCCACTGACGCAGGAGCCGCGGGACCGCCCCCTGCCCACCCCTCGCCCCTGGCGCCGGAATGCCCCTTCCTCCCGCCCCAATGTCCCCTCCCCACATCTGGGTCAGGGCCCCAGTCCGTAGCTTGTGAGAACAAACCTGTTCTAAACCGAGCGACTAGACTCCCAGCGCAGGATGGACTTCAAGGTTTTAGCTTTTGAGGACCCGCCTAGAAATTGCTTGCCTATTCAAAGCCGCAGAGCAGCTGTAGAAAAGAAAATGGAGCTGTTCAAGGTTTATTTGTGTATTCTTGCAATGTATACTCAAGGCACCCCTTTATAGAATCTTAGGACGAACCCTATTAATACCTCCTTTGACAAATGAGAAGGAAATGGCAACCCACTCCAATATTATTGCCTGGAGAATCCCACGGAGAGAGGAGCCTGGGCTGTGGCCCATGCGATCGCAAAGGGTCCGACAGGACTGAGCAACTTTCAGTTGACAAATAAGAAAAGTGAGATTTAAAGAAGTTAGATATTTGGAGACCTGAACTGCACATGAATGGATGTGAGAGTTGGACTGTGAAGGCTGAGTGCAGAAGAATTGATGCTTTTCAACTGTGGTGTTGGAGAAGACTCCTGAGAGTCCCTTGGACTGCAAGGAGATCCAACCAGCCCATTCTGAAGGAGATCCAACCAGTCCATTCTGAAGGAGATCAACCCTGGGATTTCTTTGGAAGGAATGATGCTAAAGCTGAAACTCCAGTACTTTGGCCACCTCATGCGAAGAGTTGACTCGTTGGAAAAGACTTTGATGCTGGGAGGGATTGGGGGCAGGAGAAGAAGGGGACGACAGAGGATGAGATGGCTGGATGGCATCATGGACTCGATGGACGTGAGTCTGAGTGAACTCCGGGAGCTGGTGATGGACAGGGAGGCCTGGAGTGCTGCGATTCATGGGGTCGCAAAGAGTCGGACACGACTGAGCGACTGAACTGAACTGCACATGAAAAGGCTATGAAAATTAACCAGAATCCACTTAGTCATATGGTACTGCTACTCACGATGACTATAGTGGAATGAAAAAAACACTATAGTTTTGTGTATGAGAGATATAAGCCTAAATCAACCACAGTATTGAATATATCATAATAATTTGTGAGGAGGAAAAATCATCATACCAAAAATGGAAAGGGTCTCCAATTGGAGAGCGTGTCGTATATAAAAATAACCTTAGCATGAGCTACTCTTCTCTTTAGTTGCTGCTATAACTATCATTACACTTTTTTGGTAAATTTGTGACATTGCACCGCTCCTCCCCCCTTTTTTTCAAGTATCCATTGAAGTGGCGTCCATAGTTTCCTTTCTTTTTGCATTTCTCAGCTCTTGCCTCCCCCACTACATCTTTCTCCCGCTTTAAACTTGGAATTACTGCAACTGTTCATTTAAAACCCGTTTAGATTTTTTTGACACACCAAAAAGTGCTCCTTTGAAGCAAACTGTTACCAAATTCTAACCTTGGAAATGATGAAAGAAAACCCACTACACATTAACCCAGACACCATAACATGATATATTTTGCAGATGCTATGACACACATTTTCCACTGTTTAACATCTCTGAAATTGGGGTGCATTTTACTGGTCTCAATATTATTGGCCAGCTGGTTATATTAACCAAGTTGTCATTCCCTCCATACATAGAAACTTGAATGTAGCTATTCACATTGTCCTCACTTCACCTGAGTTAAGTGCATTGTTTAATAAAACTCACAACCCTAAGAGGAAGGATGTATACCACCAACGCTTTTGCGCACACACACACACACACACAAACAGTACTGTGTGGAAAATTGCAGCCATCAACAACTGATTCAAAAAGTGATTTAGAAAAGTTGGAATGTAAAGAAAATTGAGGAACACTATAACCAATTTTACTTACTAGCAGTCCTTCCAGACAAGATTCAGTCTAGTGGCAGTGGGTGCATTTTCAATAAAACTTAATTATTTTTAAGATTAAGCTCAGAAGTAATAATTTCCTCCCAATCCTTTATTAACCCATTATAGATATAAACCCATACATTCAGCAAATACTTGTTTAAAAGATGCTAAGAATCAAGGTTGCAATTGTATGTATTTCACTCCCTACTCAGGGAGAAAATGACTATATATATATATATATATATATATATACACACATATACATAATTTCATTATCTTCTTTCTTCAAATGAAGCAAAAAAACTGTTCTTCTGTGTCCACAAATACCTGTACTTTGTAAGCTGTGTAAGCTAACATTAGGCTAGTGTCTTAAGGGAGATGGCTACAGGGAAAACCTAGATCTCATTCCTAAGTCATAAAAGAATTTAGATTCCATCCATCTAGAGTTTGAATTACGCTTCCCCCAAGTTCTGTTGTTGTGCCTACCTACCTATTTACAGTTAGTTCAGATCATTATGAAGCTTTTAATCATTAGCTTGGCATTTTACCTCTTTAAAGGGTATAATGTCATCTTTAAGAGAAAAAAATTCACTCACATGCCTCATCCAAATGACTATTTAAGAATTAATGAGAATGGTCAAAAAATACCTCCCATTTCATCTCGTTCTTGATCCCCTCTTATATTTCCCATCTTTGACAAAAGTTTCATCCAAAAGAAGGAGGGCTAAGGAAAGAAGAATAGTGCTGACATCTTCATCTTTTTGATTGTTGGAACGAGAAAGAACAAAGAGATTTGAGAAAAGAAATGAAAGTTAAAGTATATAGCTTCAAGTTGCACAGGTATATGGTGGACCTAGGAAAATCGCAGTATAAACCCTGGGGAGGAGAGCTCAGGGGTATATTGTGCAGATGAGTTGAATCTTCATTTATCATGTAAGAATTTAATATACAACTGACCCTCAGATTTGACCCTCAGACAACACAGATTTGAACTGCTGGAAGAGAGGAGTCAGTACCTCTAACCCCTGCATAATGTCTAAAGTTGGCATATCACCAAATAGCAATATAAACCTATTTCTAAGTAGACTTACAGATTATCCTTCAGAACTGAGGACCAAAAACATTTTTTACTGGTTGTTCTGCTCGTCAGGAGTGGATGTAGGCAAAGGCATAGAAGCAGAGCAAATGACTACACTTTTAACATCATAGCGTTTTCCCCTAAAGCAATTTAAAATTATGTACAGTGAGGTTTAACTTCTCTGTTATAGCCTTCCCGTCCTATTTTCTTCCTTCAGTCTAATCAGATCAACTCTATTCCACTTTTACATCCTGCAGAAACACCTGTAATGCCTTCATACCAAGACAAGTTTGGAACATGTTTGGCATAGTTCGCAATAACTCTTGCCTAATTTTTACCATATTCTACTCCTTTCCCTTTTTTCCTTTCTCTTCTTCCCCTCTTTTGTTTCTGCCTGCCCATTCGTCTTTTCCTTCCTTTTTTCTTGCACAGAAACAGGTTGTACTCCTCAAAAACAGTGCTTTCAACTTCAGGCACGGATAAGGACTGAAAATGTCATTACTTAACACTTGTCCCTTCCTTTAAGTCAAATGTCATTGCAAAGCTCATGTTCTCTGGTGTTTTAATTAAAAAAATAATAATAATCACTATGGCCTTTTTATTTGATGAAGTTATCAATATGAGAACTATATTCTTGAGATTTTTCCTCTATTTAAGCTCCCACTTGTTTTCATTGATTGACTTGCAACAATATTTCATTGGAATACAGTTGCTGCTGCTGCTGCTAAGTCGCTTCAGTCGTATCTGACTCTGTGCGACCCCATAGACGGCAGCCCACCAGGCTCCCCCGTCCCTGGGATTCTCCAGGCAAGAACACTGGAGTGGGTTGCCATTTCCTTCTCTAGGAAATACAGTTGCTATAAGGAAGAATTTAAAGTCTAATGTGAATTCCATAAGCCCTATTTTTTAAAACTTTCTTGGTGATATTTGACTATTATTTGAAAAAGAGCTCCAGAATATTGTAAGAGAAAAAAGCAATGTATAATAAGTCTAAATTAGAAACGAAGAACTAGGAATATAAAGTTATACAGTAATTGTATTTTCACAATGACACTCAAACGAAACTCAGGATATGAATAGAATCCTCTGTGGCAGAGTTGAAGTTGTTTTAAACAGGAAAAATGAACGTTTAGAGAGTGAAATGTTCGCTGGTGCTTGTTGTGTTCTGGTTTATGAGTCATCTGAATTTTTTTCTGTTTAAAATATTAGCTAAAATATTAGCACAGTGGTAAAGAATCTGCCCGCCAGTGCGGGAGATGCAGGAGGTGGAGTTTAATCCTTCGATGGGGAAGATCCCTCAGAAGAGGAGATGGCAACCTGCTTCAGTATTCTTGCCTGGAGAATCCCAAAGACAGAGAAGTTTGGCGGGTTACAGACCAAGGAGTCGCAAAGCATTAAGACACTCTGTCAGAGCATTCACACACAGGTCTCTGGGCAACTAAGCCTTCTTACCACAAGCTACAGAGCCTGCACACCACCCCTAGTGCTGCAGGAAGATTCCAAACGCTGAAACTTAAGACTCGATGCAGCCAAAAGTAAAGAAATAAAAATTTTAAATAAATATTTTTAAAAAATCAGCTAAATTTAAACTTGCTGCCGCGCAGCGCGGCAAAAATAAAAATAGAAAATGAAGAAATAAGGGGGTTTTAAAATTATTATTTCTGTTTCAAGCTGATTCTTTACCAGCTGAATTACATACGAATCTGTCAGTTCAGTCGCTCCGTTGAGTTCAGTCAGTTCAGTCACTCGGTTCAGTTCAGTCAGTTCAGTCGCTCAGTCGTGTCCAACTCTTGGCGCTTTCATGAATGGCAAAACACCAGCCTTCCCTTTCCATCACCAACCCCCGAAGTTTACCCAAACTCATGTCCATCAGGTCCATGATGCCATCCAACCATACCATCCTCTGTCGTCACCTTCTCCTCCTGCCTTCAGTCTTTCCCAGCATCGGTTCCTTTCAGTTCAGTTCAGTTGCTCGTTCGTGTCTAACTCCAGGCTTCCCTGTCCATCACCAACTCCCAGAGCTTATTCAAACTGATGTCCATCCAACCATCTCATCCTCTGTCATCCCCTTCTCCTCCTGCCTTCAATGTTTCCCAGAATCAGGGTCTTTTCAAAGGAGTCAGTTCTTCACATCAGGTGGCCAAAGTATTGGAGTTTCAGCTTCGACATCAGTCCTTCTAATAAATATTCAGGATTTATTTCTTTTAGGATTGACTGGTTGGATCTCCTTGCAGTCCAAGGGACTCTCAAGAGTCTTCTCCAACACCACAGTTCAAAAGCATCAATTATTCGGTGCTCAGCTTTCGTTATAGTCCAACTCTCGCATCCATTCATGACTATTGGAAAAACCATAGCTTTGACTAGATGACCTTTGTTGGCAAAGTAATGTCTCTGCTTTTTAACATGCTATCTAGGTTGGTCATAACTTTTCTTCCAAGGAGCAAGCATCTTTTAATTTTATGGCTGCAGTCACCATCTGCAGTGATTTTGGAGCCCAAGAAAATAAAGTCTCTCACTGTTTCCGTTGTTTCCCCATGTATTTGCCATGAAGTGATGGCACAAGATGCCATAATCTTTCTTTTTATGAATGTTGAGTTGTAAGCCAGCTTCTTCACTCCCCTCTTTCACTTTCATCAAGAGGCTCTTTAGTTCTTCTTTGCTTTCTGCCAGAAGGGTGGTGTCATCTGCATATCTGAGGTTACTGATATTTCTCCTGGCAATCTTGATTCGCTTGTGCTTCATCCAGCCTGGCATTTCGCATAATACTCTCTGCATAGTAGTAGTAGTAGTAGTTAAGTCGCTAAGTCATGTCTGACTCTTGCGACCCCATGAGCCTGCCAGGCTCCTCTGTCCATGGGATTCTCCAGGCAAGAATACTGGAGTAGGTTTCCATTTCCTTCTCCAGGGGATCTTCCCAACCTAGGAATCGAACCCGGGTCTCTTGCATTGCAGGCAGATTCTTTACCGACTGAGCTATAATGGAAGCCCACTCTCTGCATAGAAGTTAAATAAGCAGGGTGACAATATACAGCCTTGATGTACTCGTTTCCCAATTTGGAACCAGTGTGTTGTTCCATGCCCATTTCTAACTGTTGCCTCTTGACCTGCATACAGATTTCTCAGGGGGCAGGTCAGGTGGGCTGGTATTCCCATCTCTTTCAGAATTTTCCACAGTTTATTGTGATCCACACATTCCAAGGCTTTGGCATAGTAAATAAATCAGAAGTAGATGTTTTTCTGGAACTCTCTTGCTTTTTCTATGATCCAACAGATGTTGGCAATTTGATCTCTGGTTCCTCTGTCTTCTCTAAATCCAGCTTGAACATCTGGAAGTTCATGATTCACGTGCTGTTGAAGCCTGGCTTGGAGAATTTTGAGCATTACTTTGCTCAAAGATGAGTGCAATTGTTCAGTAGTTTGAACCAGCAGGGAATCCCCTTCACCAGTATACAATACTACATTTTTATTTGTAGGCACAATGTTGCCCAGCAGGTCTCTAAAACTTGTTCATTTTTTGTATCCTTACCGCCAAAACTCTAAGAAATGCTTGAGTACGACAGAGTCAGTTGTATTAACTGTCCTATCTTATTTCGTGTACTCTTGATTCATTTGTGGACAGTGGGAACCCACTCTCCAGGGTTTACTAAATCGGAGACAAAAAATTTAGTTGTTCTTCAGTCGCTAAGTCGTGTCGATTCTGTGACCCCCATGGACTGCAGCTCGCTAGGCTCCTTTGTCCTCCACTATCTTCCAGTTTGCTCAAACTCAAGTCTTTTGAATCAGTGTTGCTAACAACATGCCTGCCAGCAAAACTTTGATATGCAAGCAAACCAATTCAGAGTCCATGCATACCCCCTACCCAGGTGGATTCTTTTGTCAGACCTCTACATCTAGGACTCTATCCCCTACCCTAAACGCCGTGGGATTGGGTGTGAGACTCCTGGCATTTGTGTGTGAGGAGGTTCTACACACAAAACCTAGGGGAGGTGATGGAACTCCAGTTGAGCTATTTCAAATCCTAACAGATGATGCTGTGAAAGTGCTGTACTCAATATGCCAGCAAATTTGGAAAACTCAGCAGTGGTCACAGGACTGGAAAGGGTCAGTTTTCATTCCAATCCTGAAGAAGAGCAATGCCAAAAAATGTTGAGACTACTGCCAGGGTCCAGCCCCCGCAGGATCCAGGGAAACCCGAAGGAGAAACGGCGTCGTCGATTGCGATTGATTTAGAGACAGAGATAGTTAAGAATGTTGTAGATAAGAAAATAGAGGAGGGAAGAAAAGGGGCTGATGTTCCTTGGTTTATACAGAAAATCAATGAAGTCTCAAGACAAGAGACTTGCACCGTCTACGTGAGGCCGAAGGTGCCCTCCCGGTCTCCAGAGGGAGTGAAGGTGCAGGGCGCCTTCCTGTTCAGGTCTTAGAAACCCAGGCAAATAAGTAGACATGGCGGACTTCTGTACTCCACGTGGGAACTAGCCTGAAAGAGAGAGTAGGAGGAAAATGATTGACACGAGGAGATCAAGCTGCTTTGATGAGCAAGATCCATAGCTTTATTTTTAAATGGTACTTATATACCTTTTTTGTACATAGAGGGAAGTGAAAGATGCAAGGTCATACAGAGGCAGCCCAACATTCCAGCAGTATTGCCCTTATCGAAACCATGATTTTTCTGCATACCTTTTCCACAAAAGATGTTGTGTACAGTATCTTCTGGCCTTGGAGGCCTGTGAACATTTTATGACCCTCTTTTGATAAAGGCTGCTCAACCAGAAAACTTATTTTCCCTCAAAGTGTTTTTTCTTTATATTTCTAATCTATGTCAGCCTCAGAAAATGCCAAACAGAGTTACGTTTTTCACAGAGCAAAGGTGCAATGAGTTACAAGAAAGAACCAATTAGCTCAAAAGTCTGATATGGTTAAATTCAAGGCTACACTTGTTTTCCTTGCATTCTCACTATGTTAACTAATGCATTCCCAGGTGCCCAGTGAATAAGAGATATGGGAACTTAGCAACAAGCATTGGCCCAATAATGAAATCCTACACCAGCATTAGCACTATTCTAATAACTTTTAACTCTTTCAAAGGCTCTATATTTTAGGCTTTCCGTGCTTCTCACAGTTGGGAAGCTGTAAATAATTGTATGCATAGCTGCAAGAGTCTGGATATACCTGCCAAGCAAGCTAGAATGCTAATAGAGGGGGTTTGATGTGAAATATTCCTCTCATGTCCAGGAGACTTATTAGCTATAGCCCTAAGTTGATTTTCTCCAGAGAAAGGTGGTCAGGGTTCAGTTCAGTTCATTTCAGTCGCTCAGTCGTGTCCGACTCTTTGCGACCACATGAATCGCAGCACACCAGGCCTCCCTGTCCATCACCAACTCCCGGAGTTCACTCAAACTCACGTCCATCGAGTCCATGATGCCATCCAGCCATCTCATCCTCTGTCGTNATTCTTTGGCATTGCTTTCTTTGGGATTGGAATGAAAACTGACCTTTTCCAGTCCTGTGGCCACTGCCGAGTTTTCCAAATTTGCTGGCATATTGAGTGCAGCACTTTCACAGCATCATCTTTTAGGATTTGAAATAGCTCTACTGGAATTCCATCACCTCCACTAGCTTTGTTCATAGTGATGCTTCCTAAGGCCCACTTGACTTGACTTCACATTCCAGGATGTCTGGCTCTAGGTGAGTGATCATACCATCCTGATTATGTGGGTCGTGAAGATCTTTTTTGTACAGTTCTTCTGTATATTCTTGCCACCTCTTCTTAATATCTTCTGTTTCTATTAGGTCCATACAATTTCTGTCCTTTATTGTGCCCATCTTTGCATGAAATGTTCCCTTGGTATCTCTAATTTTCTTGAAGAGATCTCTAGTCTTTCCCATTCTGTTGTTTTCCTCTATTTCTTTGCACCGATCACTGAGGAAGGCTTTCTTATCTCTCCTTGCTATTCTGTCAAACTCTGTATTCAAATGGGTTTATCTTCCCTTTCCTCCTTTGCATTCCGCTTCTCTTCTTTTCACAGCTTTTTGTGAGGCCTCCTCAGACAGACATTTTGCTTTATTGCATTTCTTTTCCATGGGGATGATCTTGGTCCCTGTCTCCTGTACAATGTCACGAACCTCCGTCCGCAGTTCATTAGGCACTCTATCAGATCTAATCCCTCAAACTTATTTCTCACTTCCACTGTATAATCATAAGGGATTTGATTTTTGTCATACCTGAATGGTCTAGTGGTTTCCCCTACTTTCTTCAATTTAAGTCTGAATTTGACAATAAGGAGTTCCTGATCTGAGACACAGTCCACTCCCAGTCTTGTTTTTGCTGACTGTGTAGAGCTTCTCCATCTTTGGTTGCAAAGAATATTTCGGTACTGACGATCTGGTGATGTCCAGGTGTAGAGTCTTCTCCTGTGTTGTTGGAAGAGTTGTTTGCTATGACCAGTGCGGCGGCTGAGCGGTGCGGAAGCTGCGGCTGCGCGGCGGTGAGGAGCGGCAGCTGCGCTTCGCTGTAGCGGCCGTGAGGAATATCCTGAGGCAGTTAGCAGACGTTGGTAGAGCCCTCCGAACCCCTGTGCCGGCTCCTGGCCACTGTGGAAAACCCAGGGGAACTGGGCAAACGTAGGGGAGCCCGCTGAACCCCTCCGCACACACCTGAACGCTGTGGAAAACACTGTTTCACTGGAAAGGTACAGAGGGAGCCCGCTGAACGCGTGTGTGCGCCCCTGGCCGCTGTGGGGAACCCTATGGCACTAGGCAGGGGTGGGAGGAACCTGCTGAAGCTTTCTGCTACCTTGGCCACTGTGGGAGATTCTGCAGCATTGGGCAGCTGTGTGTGTGTGGGGGGGTGCCCCTTGAAGCCCTCTGGGCGCCACTGTAGAAAGCTGGTGTCAGCAGGTCTTGAACCCGTGTGTACCCATGAATGCTGTGGAAAATGCTGGTGCACTGGGCAGGTGTTGGGGGGAGCTCTTGAACTTCCCTACATGCCCCCGAACACTGTGGAAAATGCTCCTGCCCCGGGCCGGTGTAGTGGGAGCCCTCTGAACCGCTCTGTTTGCCCCTAGCCTCTGTAGAAAACTCTGTAGCTCTCGGCCGCTGTGCTCCTGGCTGCTTTTGGAAAAACCTCCAGCACTGGCCAGGTTTAGGGGGAGCCCACTGAGCCCCTCTGCCTGCCCCTGGCCACTGTGAAAAGTCCTGCGACATTGGGCAGGTGTGGGCAGAACCCTTGAACCCCTCTGTGCACTCCTGGCCACTGTGTAAAACGGTGGGACACTGGGCAGTCGTGGGTGGAGCTCTCTGAACCCCTTTGTGTGTTCCCTGTGGCTGTGGATAACCCTGGGGCACAGGCCATTTGGGAGTGGGACCTGGCTGAGCCCTTCTCCATAAACTGGCTGGTGAAGGAGACCACGGAGTACTGGGCACGTGGAGGGGGATCCTGCCGAGGCCCTCTGTGGGCTCCTGGTGCCTGAGGTGAGGAGGACAGTGCGTAATTGGTCAGGTTTCCGCGGGGCCTGCGGCGCTGTCTGCAGACTACTGCCATGGAGGACCAGGCAGTGCTGGGAGGGAGCTCTCTCAGGGAGGGAGCCCCCTGAGCCCCACTGCAGGCTTCTGGCGCTGTGGAGGAACCTACCTCCCTGGCACTTTGAGGGGAGTATGCAGAGCCCCTATTTGGGCCCCTGGATGTTGGAGAGTAGCACACAGCACTCACTACTTGGGGCACCCCGCAGGGCCCGTCTGTGGGTTTTTGTTTGCTGTGGAGGCGTGTTTGGCACTCGGTGGGGGGACCCTGCCCAGCCCCTCTGTGAACTCCTGGCTTCAGTGAAAGAAAGTTTGGCACTTACTTCACCACAGAAATCCCACGGACAGAGGAGCCTGGTGGGCTGCAGTCCGTGGGGTTGCAAAGAGTCAGACACGACTAAGCAGCTGGGCACCCACGGACACGCGCACGCGCGCGCACACACACACACTCCATCAGAAAGTACTGCCACTGAAGGTTTCTGCAAGAAATGCAGAGCTGGTGGCTGAGGAACCCAAGGATCCAAAGAAAGAGCACGGACTGACGCTGCCAAAGGAGAGTTCAATAGGAAATCGCCCTTCTTAAAGAGGATGGCCAGCGGCCACGCAGGGAACGGCTCAAAGTGGCCTTTTGCTGGTCCGCAGCCAGTTAGGAACCGGGCCTCACAGCAAGAGGTGAGCTGCCGGCAAACGAGGGAAGCTTCAGCTGCTGCTCCCTCCCTCTCATTACTCCCTGAACCGTCATGCCCACTCTTTCGTTCATCCACAAACTGTCTTCCATGAAACCGGTCCCTGGTGCCAAAAAGGTTGGGGATCTCTGGCATGGAATGTGTCAAAGCGTCATACTGTGTAGACCAGTTCTGAGCCACATGCGGGAACCACATACGGAAGTACCCAGAGGAGATTCCTTGTTGGTGCAATTGTTAAGGAGCCACCCTCCAATACAGAAGACACAGGTTCAGTTGGGAAATTAAGATTCCACCTTCTGAGCGGCAACTGAACCTGCACATTCTAGAGTCAGTGCCCCAAACGAGGAGCCCATGAGCTGCAACTTAAAGACACCGGGTGCAGCAACTAAGACCCAAGGTAGCCAAGAAATACATATTAAAAAAGAAAAAAGAATGTGGCAACAAGTTTCCCAGTGCCGCGGCTAAGACCCGATGCTGCCCAAAATAAATCAATACATAAATATTAAAAAGAGAAATGCCCCGAACCCCTATCCTGGGGGATGGTAGAGAGTTACTCAGCTGTGTCCGACTCTTCGCAACCCCATGGACTGTAGTCTGCCAGGCTCCTCTGTCCATAGGATTCTCCAGGTAAGAATACTGGAGTGGATTGCCATTCCCTTCTCCGGGGGATCTTCCCAACCCAGGCATCAAAGCCGGGTCTCCGCACTGCAGGCAGATTTTTTTTTTTTTCCCTGTCTGAGCCATGCTATAATTTCACTCATGCCTGATGTTGACACCATAGGTGATTCATTGCTGGATTCAATTCTCTCTACCATCTTGCTTCTGGATATTCTGGGCTTGTAATAAAGGTACTGCACTACTATATCCTACACATTACTGTACTGTACAAGTGCACAAAAGCAAAACCAGCTGTAGAGGGTGCACACCTTAACAGTCTGTATGACTGAACATACCGACGCACATTCGTATCCAGAGTTCACAACTTGAAGGGGACTTAACTATATCAGTTAGGGAACCACAGCCCACAGCTTCACCAGACTGCTGCTGCTGCTGCTGTTGCTAAGTTGCTTCAGTCGTGTCTGACTCTATGCGACCCCATAGACGGCAGCCCACCAGGCTCCCTCATCCCTGGGATTCTCCAGGCAAGAACAACTGGAGTGGGTTGCCATTTCCTTCTCCAATGCATGAAAGTGAAAAGTCAAAGTGAAGTCGCTCAGTTCTGTCTGACTCTTCGCGACCCCATGGACTGCAGCCTACCAGGCTCCTCTTTCCAGGGGATTTTCAAGGCAAGAGTACTGGAGTGGGGTGCCATCACCTTCTCCGTCACCAGACTCCGAATTCCAAAACAGTCAATGTGCTGGATTCCAGTGCGACGCTGCAGTTCTGCCGCAAGGTGTCGCGGTATCCCTTATGGTGCAGCCAAAAAGAAGACTATTCCATGATGCTTCGTGAAATAAAATTCCTGTTCATATTCAAGAAGAATTTAAGCAAAAGAATTCTTCTTGAGAGTTGCTTGCTGGTCCAGTAGTTAGGACTCTGTGATCAAATCTGGAAGGCAGGAGGTTTCAGTGAAATTACCAAATTGGATTATAGAAAAAAGTTAGCAGATGAGCCTAGGAGAACATTCAACAGCCTGACAAGTTATCAGGATCCTCTAAGGAGTGTCCTCCTCAGTACCAGGAGTGTCTCTGAGAATGCCTAATTTTCTCAGTTCCTTTTTTTCTCACCAGTGGAATCTTCCCCCAAACCAGAACCCCTTAATGAGAGTAAAAACCAAGAAAAAAATAAGATTCTGACTCAAGTACAGAAATACTCAAACATCCAAGATGAAAGCCGAACCAATTCCAAAAGGCTCACTTTGATATAGGGCTTCTCTGGTAGCTCAGATGGTAAAGAATCTGCCTGCAATGCGGGAGACCTGGGTTCAGTCCCTGGATTGGGAAGGTCCCCTGGAGGACATGGCAACCCACTCCAGCATTCTTGCTTGGAGAATCCCATGGACAGAGCCTGGTGGGCTACCATCCATGGGGTCACAAATGAGCGACTACATTTTCACTTTGATATAATAGCCAAAGAAGCCTATGCATACGGAATTTCATCCCATTTTCTTTCCCTTTTACAAGACACTTCTAGTTGAAAGATAGTATTATAAAGAGTCATTAAAGTATAAAGGGCTGTTGTTCTCCAGATCCCAAGGAGTACTGAAGCTAAGCCATATTGTGATCAATACAACTTTTTTTAAATTTCATGGGAACATAGCTGAAGATCTCCCAGCTTTGCAAAATACTTAGGGGACTACAAGGTGGAACTGTTTCTAGTCGTGGCCAATATTACTAGAGACAGACTGGCAGATCCATGTCTGGTAACTTCTAAGGGTAGCAAGTTCCCTAGTGCTAGGATGGAAACTTTCCTACCTGCCATTCCAGGCAAAAGTGCAAACAAGCCTCAATCTAGCAGGGAGTTTCCCAATTACCACTTAAGTGGTGCCAGATGGCCAAGGAACTCCTCAATCCAGAAGTAAAAATCCAGTTTAAATGATGAAACCAGCTACTCAGATATCGACTTGAACCCACAGTCTTTTAACTGAGATCACACACCTGGTCTCAGGACTTAATGAAGCTCAGGTTCTTGATGTCTCCTTGCAGAAAGAACTCAGTGAGAGGCAAAGTGATAGGTAAGAAGTAGTATTTAGAGAGAAACACACTCCACAGTGTGTGGGGCACCTCAGAAAGTGAGAGCAGCCCCGAAATATGGCATGGTTAGTTTTTACTGGTTGGTAATTTCATAGACTAATTAGTGGGAGGATTATTCAAACTATTTTAAGAAAGGGGCAGGAATTTACAGAAATTGGGCTGGCACCCACTTTTTGATCTGTGATGGTTGTCCTCTGCTGCAACTACTGAGCCCAAGTGCAACAGCTAGAGAAAGCCCATGCACTGCAACATAGACCCAGTGCACCCAAAATAAATAAATACAGTTTGTGCCCTGCCCCCTTCCTACCTGTCTCAGAAAGGGTCCCCCCTTCCTATGGGGCTTCCCAGGTGGTTCAGTAGTAAAGAATCTACCTGCCTATTGTCAACTACAAATGAGCACTTGCCAAGAGCATTTGCCAATAACTGGAAAATTACAAAAAGGACATTTACCATCTGCAAAATCTGTGGAGGTTGAACCCTGGGCTGCTGCTGCTGCCACACCCCCTAAGGGGAATTCAGGGTGGAGAGTAAGGCACTCTGTGCTCCAGGGAAACTGGTGTAACAGGTCTTTAGATAGTTAGATCTTTTCAGAGTCTGATTTCATGATCTCAGTCTTTGCATCTCCTTATATCTAGAAAAGCACTAAATCCTTTCAGCATGACATTAGCTCCTCATGACTAGTAGAAAACCTTTTGTAAAGGAAGTACTTAATTGCATTGAACTCCTTCTTCACCAAAATCTTATATACTGATCCTCACTGCCTCTTTGGAGCAGTCTCTCAGAGCTATCTGAGGTCCTGTCTCTTGGGCGGCAGTCCTCATCTTTGCCCCAAACAGAACTTAAGTTACAGCTCTCACGCTGTGCATCTTTTTAGTTGATACAATGCAGGAGAGATGGGTTGGATCCCTGGGTCTGGAAGATCCCCTGGAGGAGGAAATGGCAACTCACTCCAGTATTCTTGCCTGAAAATCCCCATGGACAGAGGAGCCTGGCAGCTTCCAGTTCATGGAGTAACAAAAGAGCACAACTGAACATGCACCCATGCCCCCTTCCTGTAATAAAAGCCCTCTGCTCAAAATCAGATGACCGTACTTCCCTGGCGGTAAACTGGATAGGAGCCGCCTGCCAGTGCAGGGGATGTGGGTTCAATCCCTGATCCAGGATGATTCAGACATGATTCATGACCCACAACTAATGAGTCTGAGCTCCACAACTACTGAAGCCCACACACTTAGAACCTGGGCTCCACAACAAGAGAATTCACTGCAATGAGACGCCCACCCGCCACAACAAAGAGCATCCTCACTTGCTGCAACTAGAGAAAAGAAGCCCATGCAGCAGTGAAGACCCAGAACAGCCAAAAAATAAATGAATAAAATATATATATATTTAAATGTCTTTCTTCTCACAACCAACCCCCCAAAGAGGAAAATTCCAATCAAGGAACCCCAGTAGCAAAAAATACATTGATGTCGCCCCACCTCTTACCAGAAGTGTCCTACACAGCAGGATCTTTTGTTTCCTTCATCAGGAATGTGGGAATGGAAAGCACAGAGGCAGATGCGGGTTCGCGGCAAGTGCTCAGGACAGTCTGTGAGGCAAACGTGTCCAGGCTTGGCTGGAGAGGATCCAAGTGACGTAACTAATAAGGAGTCCATGTGCCAAGGTAAGATACTCACTCAGGTTTGCTCTCCCTCAGTAATCACCACAATTTTTGTGGAACTAAACTTGGATTCTCATGCCACACAGCAAAACCAACTTAACCAGCACCAGACTATGGTGAAGGAAAATATAGCATTGAGTGCAAAGTCAAACAGGGAGAAGAGTAGCTCTTTCTCAAAAGACCCAAGTTCCTAAACAGCTCTGGGGGCAACATTTGGGGCAAGGGTTGAAGCTCGGGGGACTTTCTTCTGATTGGTTGGTGGTGAGCCAATAGCGTGACGTTTAGGGAATTTTAATCACCAGCCTTCAGATTCCAATCAGTCTGAGCTCTATACACTCTAGTCAGCAATAGTCACCATCTCCAGTTGAACAACTGAAAAATATGCATCCAATTGTTATGTAAATTGATTTAAGAGGAACCAGCACTCTGCTTTATCAATGAACAACGTTTAACCTAACATTACTTTTCCTATTTAACTGCTTTTTCTTTGTTTCTGCTTTCCCTCATTTCTCTAATTAGTAACTGCTTGAGTGCTTTTTGGAACCAGGGAAAGGCCTAAGGGACTAATGCCTTTTATTTACAAATAAGAAATGGGAGGCTCGGAAGGGTTTTCTTTACCTTAAAAGGCCCCACAGCATTCTGCTTGGTTTCCATTCCCCCAATTCTTTGATATTTTTCAATCAAAGAACTAAGCGTTGCAGGAAAGGTGACCCCTTCCAGGGCCTGAGAGTGGGCTCATGTCTAATACTCAGAAATGAATTGCACAAGGAGACACATGTTGACAAAGCAAGAGACTTTATTCGGAAGGGACACCCAGGTGGAGAACAGCAAGGTAAGGGGACCCAGCAGGACTGCTCTGCTACATGGTTCAAAGTCTTGGGTTTTATGGTGATGGGATTAGTTTCTGGGTTGTCAAAACCCTAATGAGTGGCAAGTGATGGTGAGTTATTTGATTATTTCACTATATATAACAATGTAATAATAATAGAAATAAGTTCAGTCGCTCAGTCGTGTCCGACTCTTTGCAACCCCATGAATCGCAGCACGCCAGGCCTCCCTGTGTATCACCATCTCCCGGAGTTCACTCAGACTCACATCCATCGTGTCCGTGATGCCATCCAGCCATCTCATCCTCTGTCGTCCCCTTCTCCTCCTGCCCCCAATCCCTCCCAGCATCAGAGTCTTTTCCAATGAGTCATGGAGGTGGCCAAAGTACTGGAGTTTCAGCTTCAGCATCATTCCTTCCAAAGAACACCCAGGGCTGATCTCCTTCAGAATGGACTGGTTGGATCTCCTTGCAGTCCAAGGGACTCTCAGGAGTCTTCTCCAACAGCACAGTTCAAATGCATCAATTCTTCGGCGCTCAGCCTTCTTCACAGTCCAACTCTCACATCCATACATGACCACAGGAAAAACCATAGCCTTGACTAGGCGGACCTTAGTCGGCAAGGTAATGTCTAATGTCTCTGCTTTTGAATATACTGTCTAGGTTGCTCATAACTTTTCTTCCAAGGAGTAAGCGTCTTTTAATTTCATGGCTGCAGTCACCATCTGCAGTGATTTTGGAGCCCCCAAAAATAAAGTCAGACACTTTCTACCATTTCCCCATCTATTTCCCATGAAGTGATGGGACCAGATGCCATGATCTTTGTTTTTTGAATGTTGAGCTTTAAGCCAACTTTTTCACTCTCCTCTTTCACTTTCATCAAGACGCTTTTTAGCTCCTCTTCACTTTCTGCCATAAGGGTGGTGTCATCTGCATATCTGAGGTTATTGATATTTCTCCCGGCAATCTTGATTCCAGCTTGTGTTTCTTCCAGTCCAGCGTTTCTCATGATGTACTCTGCATAGAAGTTAAATAAGCAGGGTGACAATATACAGCCTTGATGTACTCCTTTTCCTATTTGGAGCCAGTCTGTTGTTCCATGTCCATTTCTAACTGTTGCCTCCTGACCTGCATACAGATTTCTCAAGAGGCAGGTGAGGTGGTCTGGTATTCCCATCTCTTTCAGAATTTTCCACAGTTTATGGCGATCCACACAGTCAAAGGCTTTGGCATAGTCAATAAAGCAGAAATAAATGTTTTTCTGGAACTCCCTTGCTTTTTCCATGATCCAGCGGATGTTGGCAATTTGATCTCTGGTTCCTCTGCCTTTTCTAAAACCAGCTTGAACATCAGGAAGTTCACGGTTCACGTATTGCTGAAGCCTGACTTGGAGAATTTTGAGCATTACTTTACTAGCATGTGAGATGAGTGCAATTGTGCGGTAGTTTGAGCATTCTTTGGCATTTCCTTTCTTTGGGATTGGAATGAAAACTGGCCTTTTCCAGTCCTGTGGCCACTGCTGAGTTTTCCAAATTTGCTGGCATATTGAGTGCAACACTTTCATAGCATCATCTTTCAGGATTTGAAACAGATCAACTGGAATTCCATCACCTCCACTAGCTTTGTTTGTACTGATGCTTTCTAAGGCCCACTTGGCTTCATATTCCAAGATCTCTTCACGGCTGCTCCAGCAAAGCACAGCCGCTGTTCCTTACCTTGGACGAGAGGTATCTCCTCACCGCCGCCCTTCCTGACATTCAACGTGGGATACCTCCTCTAGGCCCTCCTGCACCAGCGCAGCCACCGCTCCTTGGGCATGGGTTGATCTTCCCGGCCGCTGCCCCTGGCCTTGGACGCGGGGTGTCTCCTCCCAGCCCCCGACCCTGGCCTCGGACGTGAGGGTGGCTCCTCCAGACTGTTGCTCCTGACCTCGTACGAGGGGTGGCTCCTCCCGGCCGCCGCCTGTGATCTCCGACGTGGGGTGGCTCCTCTCAGCCGCGCTGAGTGCGCCGGCCGTCGCGGCCGCTCGCGCTGAGTGCGCCGGCCGTCGCGGCCGCTCGCGCTGAGTGCGCCGGCCGTCGCGGCCGCTCGCGCTGAGTGCGCCGGCCGTCGCGGCCGCTCGCGCTGAGTGCGCCGGCCGTCGCGGCCGCTCGCGCTGAGTGCGCCGGCCGTCGCGGCCGCTCGCGCTGAGTGCGCCGGCCGTCGCGGCCGCTCGCGCTGAGTGCGCCGGCCGTCGCGGCCGCTCGCGCTGAGTGCGCCGGCCGTCGCGGCCGCTCGCGCTGAGTGCGCCGGCCGTCGCGGCCGCTCGCGCTGAGTGCGCCGGCCGTCGCGGCCGCTCGCGCTGAGTGCGCCGGCCGTCGCGGCCGCTCGCGCTGAGTGCGCCGGCCGTCGCGGCCGCTCGCGCTGAGTGCGCCGGCCGTCGCGGCCGCTCGCGCTGAGTGCGCCGGCCGTCGCGGCCGCTCGCGCTGAGTGCGCCGGCCGTCGCGGCCGCTCGCGCTGAGTGCGCCGGCCGTCGCGGCCGCTCGCGCTGAGTGCGCCGGCCGTCGCGGCCGCTCGCGCTGAGTGCGCCGGCCGTCGCGGCCGCTCGCGCTGAGTGCGCCGGCCGTCGCGGCCGCTCGCGCTGAGTGCGCCGGCCGTCGCGGCCGCTCGCGCTGAGTGCGCCGGCCGTCGCGGCCGCTCGCGCTGAGTGCGCCGGCCGTCGCGGCCGCTCGCGCTGAGTGCGCCGGCCGTCGCGGCCGCTCGCGCTGAGTGCGCCGGCCGTCGCGGCCGCTCGCGCTGAGTGCGCCGGCCGTCGCGGCCGCTCGCGCTGAGTGCGCCGGCCGTCGCGGCCGCTCGCGCTGAGTGCGCCGGCCGTCGCGGCCGCTCGCGCTGAGTGCGCCGGCCGTCGCGGCCGCTCGCGCTGAGTGCGCCGGCCGTCGCGGCCGCTCGCGCTGAGTGCGCCGGCCGTCGCGGCCGCTCGCGCTGAGTGCGCCGGCCGTCGCGGCCGCTCGCGCTGAGTGCGCCGGCCGTCGCGGCC
>SJYQ01001869.1:78824-93480 GCA_006410935.1 Redunca redunca | reverse complement strand
TCCAAGGCACTCTCAAGAGTCTTCTCCAACACCACAGTTCAAAAGCATCAATTCTTTGGTGCTCAGCCTTCTTCACAGTCCAACTCTCACATCCATACATGACCACTGAAAAAACCATAGCCTTGACTAGACGGACCTTAGTCGACAAAGTAATGTCTCTGCTTTTGAATGTACTATCTAGGTTGATCATAACTTTTCTTCCAAGGAGTAAGCGTCTTTTAATTTCATGGCTGCAGTCACCATCTGCAGTGATTTTGCAGCCCCCCAAACTAATGTCTGACACTGTTTCCACTGTTTCCCCATTTATTTCCCATTAAGTGATGGGACCTGATGCCATGATCTTCGTTTTCTGAATGTTGAGCTTTAAGCCAACTTTTTCGCTCTCCTCTTTCACCTTCATCAAGAGGCTTTTTAGCTCCTCTTCACTTTCTGCCATAACGGTGGTGTCATCTGCATATCTGAGGTTATTGATATTTCTCCCGGCAGTCTTGATTCCAGCTTGTGCTTCTTCCAGCCCAGTGTTGCTTATGATGTACTCTGCATAGAAGCTAAATAAGCAGGGTGACAATATACAGCCTTGATGTACTCCTTTTCCTATTTGTAACCAGTCTGTTGTTCCATGTCCAGTTCTAACTGTTGTATTGACCTGCATACAGATTTCTCAAGAGGCAGGTCAGGTGGTCTGGTATTCCCATTTCTTTCAGAATTTTCCACAGTTTATTGTCATCCACACAGTCAAAGGCTTTGGCATAGTCAGTAAAGCAGAAATAGATGTTTTTCTGGAACTCTCTTCCTTTTTCCATGATCCTGCAGATGTTGGCAATTTGATCTCTTGTTCCTCTGCCTTTTCTAAAACCAGCTTGAACATCAGGAAGTTCATGGTTCATGTATTGCTGAGACCTGGCTTGGAGAATTTTGAGCATTACTTTAGTAGCATGTGAGATGAGTACAATTGTTTGATAGTTTGAGCATTCTTTGGCATTGCCTTTCTTTGGGATTGGAATGAAAACTGACCTTTTCCAGTCTTGTGGCCACTGCTGAGTTTTCCAAACTTGCTGGCATATTGAGTGTAGCACTTTCACAGCATCATCTTTCAGGATTCGAAATAGCTCAACTGGAATTCCATCACCTCCACTAGCTTTGTTCATAGTGATGCTTTCTAAGTCCCAATTGACTCTGCATTCCAGGATGTCTGGCTCTAGATGAGTGATCACACCATCGTGATTATCCAGGTTGTGAAGATCTTTTTTGTACAGTTCTTCTGTGTATTCTTGCCATCTCTTATTAATATTTTCTGCTTCTGTTAGATCCATACCATTTCTGTCCTTTATGGAGCCCATCTTTGCATGAAATGTTCCCTTGGTATCTCTAATTTTCTTAAAGAGATCTCTATTCTTTCCCATTCTGTTGTTTTCCTCTCTTTGTTTGCATTGATCGGTGATGAAGCCTTTCTTATCTCTTCTTGCTATTCTTTGGAACTCGGCATTCAGATGCTTATATCTTTCCTTTTCTCCTTTGCTTTTCGCTTCTCTTCTTTTCACAGCTATTTGTAAGGCCTCCCCAGACAGCCATTTACTTTTTTGCATTTCTTTTTCATGGGGATGGTCTTGATCCTTGTGTCCTGTACAATGTCACGAACCTCATTCCATAGTTCATCAGACACTCTATCTATCAGATCTAGGCCCTTAAATCTATTTCTCACTTCCACTGTATAATCATAAGGGATTTGATTTAGATCATACCTGAATGATCTAGTGGTTTTCCCTACTTTCTTCAATTTAAGTCTGAATTTGGCAATAAGGAGTTCATGATCTGAGCCACAGTCAGCTCCTGGTCTTGTTTTTGCTGACTGTATAGAGCTTCTCCATCTTTGGCTGCAAAGAATATAATCAATCTGATTTCAGTTTTGACCATCTGTTGATGTCCATGTGTGGGGTCTTCTCTTGTGTTGTTGGAAGAGGGTATTTGCTATGACCAGTGCATTTTCTTGGCAAAACTCTTATTAGTCTTTGCCCTGCTTCATTTCACATTCCAAGGCTAAATTTGCCTGTTACTCTAGGTGTTTCTTGACTTCCTACTTTTGCATTCCAGTCCCCTATAATGAAAAGGACATCTTTCTGCCATAAGGTTGGTGTCATTTGCATATCTGAGGTTATTTCTCCCAGCAATCTTGATTCCAGCTTGTGCTTCATCCAGTCCAGCATTTTGCATTATGTACTCTGCATACAAGTTAAATAAGCAGGGTGACAATACATAGCCTTGACGTACTCCTTTCCCAGATTGGAACGAGTCTGTTGTTTCATGTCCAGTTCTAACTATTGCTTCTTGACCTGCATACAGATTTCTCAGGAGGCAGATAAGGTGATCTGGTATTCCCACTCTTGACGAATTTTCCACAGTTTGTTGCGATCCACATAGTGAAAGGTACTGGCATAGTCAATAAAGCAGAAGTAGATATTTTTCTGGAACTCTTGCTGTTTTCATGATCCAACAGATGTTGGATATTTGATCTCTGATTCCTCTGCCTTTTCTAAATCCATCTTGAACATCTGGAAGTTCATGGTTCATATACTGTTGAAGTCTAGCTTGGAGAATTTTGACCTTTACTTTAGCTTTGTTAAAATGTTTTTTACTTTAGTATTACAGAAAGAAAGTAAACTTGAAAAATAGTTCATAATATATGATTAATGTATTTAACAGCCATTTTATTTACAGAAGGGAAGATGTTATATTACATTGTAACTACTTTTTTTTAAATCAATGTCTTTGGTAGATAGTAAGGTATAATGCTTTGATTTTTTCTTAGAAGATTTAAAGTATGTATGGTAGGAACTTTTCCACTTTAGTTTAACCTTTGCCAAATTTGGAAAACTCAGCAGTGGCCATAGGACTGGAAAAGGTCAGTTTTCATTCCCATCCCAAAGAAAGGCAATGCCACAGAGTGCTCAAACTACCGCACGATTGCACTCATCTCACACGCTAGTAAAGTAATGCTCAAAATTCTCCAAGCCAGGCTTCAGCAAAGGAAAGTTATGACCCACCTAGACAGCATATTAAAAAGCAGAGACATTACTCTGTCAACAAAGGTCCATTTAGTCAAGGCTATGGTTTTTCCAGTGGTCATGTATGGATGTGAGAGTTGGACTATAAAGAAAGCTGAGTGCCGAAGAATTTATGGTTTGAACTGTGGTGTTGGAGAAGATTCTTGAGAGTCCCTCGGAGAGCAAGGAGATCCAGCCAGTCCATCCTAAAGGAGATCAGTCCTGGGTGTTCATTGGAAGGGCTGATGTTGAAGCTGAAACTCCAATGCTTTGGCCACCTGATGTGAAGAAGTACTCATTTGAAAAGACCCTGATGCTGGGAAAGATTGAGGGCTCGAGGAGAAGGGGAGGACAGAGGATGAGATGGTTGGATGTCATCACCAACTCAATGGACATGGGTTTGGGTGGACTCCTGGAATTGTTGATGGACAGGGAGGCGTGGCATGCTGCAGTTCATGGGGTCACAAAGAGTCGGACATGACTGAGCGACTGAACTGAACTGAATTTGACAGTACTAATTTTATAATGTAATTACTATTTAGTCTGAGATGGAGAGCCATTCCATTTTTCACTTGTTAAAACTACTATTAGAGTCTAATAGAGTCTTCATTTTAGTCCTCTAAGTTGTTAGCAAGGTAGGATGGGCATGGAGATTAGCTCTCCATGCTAATAGTCCTTACTGGAATTCTGTTTTGGTAGAAGCAAGTCTTAGAGCAGAATAGTTAATGTACAGGATTTATGTCCTCTCCTTTAAGCTAAGTGAAACTTTGTTGGATATTGTTTTTAAGGAGGACTGTTTGTTGTTTTATTTTTTACCTTCGGGGTTGGGGGGCAGACATTTATTTTGGAGAAAATAGTTTTATGTAGCAGAATGAAAATTTTATTTATTTAAATTAATTGATTTTATTTGTTTATTGTTTATTTTATTTTTTGGCCACGCTGTGCAGCATGTGGTATCTTAGTTCCCTGACCAGGGATCAAACAGACTTCCCCTGCAGTGCAAGCACGGAGTTTTAATCACTGGANTATATATTATAATATATAGTTTATAATATATGTTATATAAATTATACAATACATAATTATGATATAATATATAGTATATTAATATAATGCATATATATGTAATTATTAAATATAATAATAATAAAGTTGAGCACTGAATAATAATTCTTAAAAGAGTAGTGCTCAAAATTCTCCAAGCCATGCTTCAGCAGTACATGAACTGTGAACTTCCAGATGTTCAAACTAGTTTTAGAAAAGGCAGAGGAACCAGAGATCAAATTGCCAATATCTGTTAGATCATCGAAAAAGCAAGAGAATTCTAGAAAAACATCTATTTCTGCTTTATTGGCTATGCCAAAGCCTTTGACTGTGTGAATCACAATAAACTGTGGAAAATTCTGAAAGAGATGGGAATCCCAGACCACCTGACCTGCCTCTTGAGAAACATATATGTAGGCCAGGAAGCAGGAGTTAGAACTGGACATGGAACAACAGACTGATTCCAAATAGGAAAAGGCTGTATATTGTCACCCTGCTTACTTAACTTATATGCAGAATACATCATGAGAAAATCTGGGCTGGAGAAGCACAGGCTGGAATCAAGATTGCTGGGAGAAATATCAATAACCTCACATATGCAGATGACACCACCCTTATGGCAGAAAGTGAAGAGGAGCTAAAGAGCCTCTTGATGAAAGTGAAAGACGAGAGTGAAAAGGTTGGCTTAAAGCTCAGCATTCAGAAAACTAAGATCATGGCATCTGGTCCCATCACTTCATGGGAAATAGATGGGGAAACAGTGGAAACAGTGTCAGACTTTTTATTTTGGGGGACTCCAAAATCACTGCAGATGGTGGCTGCAGCCATGAAATTAAAAGATGCTTACTCCTTGGAAAGAAAGTTATGACCAACTTAGATAGCATATTCAAAAGCAGAGACATTACTTTGCCAACAAATGTCAGTCTAGTCAAGGCTATGGTTTCTTCAGTAGTCATGTATGGATGTGAGAGTTGGACTTTGAAGAAGGCTGAGCGCTGAAGAATTGATGATTTTGAACTGTGGTGTTGGAAAAGAGTCTTGAGAGCCCCTGGACTGCAAGGAGATCCAACCAGTCCATTCTGAAGGAGATCAGCCCTGGGATTTCTTTGGAAGGAATGATGCTAAAGCTGAAGCCCCAGTACTTTGGCCACCTCATGAGAAGAGTTGACTCATTGGAAAAGACTCTGATGCTGGGAGGGATTGGGAGAAGGAGGAGAAGGGGACAACAGAAGATGAGATGGCTGGATGGCATCACTGACTCTATGTACGTGAGTTTGAGTGAACTCCGGGAGTTGGTGATGGAGAGGGAGGCCTGGTATGCTACAGTTCATGGGGTTGCAAAGAGTCAGACACGACTGAGCAACTAAACTGAATTGAACTGAAGAGAGTAGTGCATTTCACTAGAATACGTATATTATAATTAACATGGTTATTAATTCCTGCCTTGAATAAATCACTTGAAATAAATGAGTTTTACTTGTTCTGTTCCTACAAAGAGTATCATAAACTTTCATTATCTTTTATTTAGCAGAAAGCTAAAAAACAAAAAAAGAAGATCATGCAATTACTATCAGCTCATCAAATGATACATCAAATAGTTGTAGCAACTGCTCTAATTGATGTATCATTTGTATGAGCTGATAGTAATTGCATGAGCTTTTTTTTTTTGTTTTTTAGCTTTTTGCTAAATAAAAGATAAAAAAAAATGTTTACGAATTAAGCTATCCAAATATATATGACCAGTGATGAGATTTAATAAAATCTCAGCAGTATTTACTAAATCATAGATGATTATATTTCATATGTATCACTAATAATACAAATATTCTGCATACAACTCTTTTAATGGTAGCTAAAGTTTGGAATAAACTTCTCTACATAAAATTGACTAGAAAGCAGTAAATATAAAATACAAAATCTTTTTCAACAGAAAACTACAATTACTTAAATGTACTTGCTTTATTTTGTTTCCTTTTCCTAAATTACATTTTGGCAAAATGTATAAATGACTAATGGAGGAAGTACAAGCTGGAATCAAGATTGCCGGGAGCAATATCAATAACCTCAGATATGCAGATGACAACACCCTTATGGCAGAAAGTGAAGAAGAACTAAAGAGCTTCTTGATGAAAGTGAAAGAGGAGAGTGAAAAAGTTGGCTTAAAACTCAACATTCAGAAAATTAAGATCATGGCATCCAGTCCCATCACTTCATGGCATATAGATGGGGAACAGTGGAAACAGTGGCTGACTTTATTTTTTGGGCTCCAAAATCACTGCAGATGATGGCTGCAGCCATGAAATTAAAAGATGGTTACTCCTTGGAAAGAAAGTTATGACCAACCTAGATAGCATATTTAAAAGCAGAGACATTATTTTGTCAACAAAGGTCCATTTAGTCAAGGCTGTGGTTTTTCCAGTGGTCATGTATGGATGTGAGAGTTAGACTATAAAGAAGGCTGAACACCAAAGAATTTATGCTTTTGAACTGTGGTGTTGGAGAAGACTCTTGAGAGTCCCTCGGACTGCAAGGAGATCCAACCAGTCCATCTTAAAGGAGATCAGTCCTGGGTGTTCATGGGAAGGACTGATGCTGAAGCTGAAACTCTAGTACTTTGGCCACCTGATGTAAAAAGCTTACTCATTTGAAAAGACCTGGATGCTGGGAAAGATTGAAGGTGCGAGGAGAAGGGGACAACAGAAGTTGAGATGGTTGGATGGCATCACTAACTCAAGGGACATGAGTTTGAGTAAACTCCAGGAGTTGGTGATAGACAGGGAGGCCTGGCATGCTGCAGTTCATGGGGTTGCAAAGAGTCGGACACAGCTGAGTGATTGAACTAAACTGACTGATAAATGACTAAGTCGTTACCTTCTGTACTGGCTGTTAAAATTAGTCTATTATTGAATTATTCACCTTTTTTAAGTTAAAGAAGCCAAAAATCAAGTTTTCATATCCTTCTGGAGCTTAAATGAGGGTAAGGGAATTAAATTATCTGTTTGGGACTTAGCAAAAAGGGAAATGGGCTTCTAATGTATGGGAACATTATTCCTCTTTCCAAAATTCTAGAAATTAACTAAAACCTTTACCTAGCAAGGAGGAGAAAACAAGTGATGTTATTTTTTTAAGGGGAAAAATATAAATTACAAATTATATAAGTTGTCATGCTGTTTGGAGCATGATGATTGCTTTAGTTAAAATTAAAACATAAACATGGAAGACAGAAATCTAAATTGTGCCCCCCAAAATCAGTTTACTGCTAGAAAAGGAATTTCTGTTTATTAATGGAATTCAAAATTCATTGGCTTCCTAGATAATTTCCTTAAAATATATAAGGCTATTACTAAGTTATACACTTTATGTTTGTGTATATGTATATATGTGTGGCTTCCCAGGTGGCGCTAGTGGTAAACATGCCACCTGCCAATGCAGGAGACATAAGAGATGTGGATTCAGTCCCTGGGTAGAGACGATCCCCTGGAGGCGGGCATGGCAACCTACTCCAGTATTCTTGCCTAGAGAATCCCCATGGACAGAAGAGCCTGGCAGGCTACAGTCCATAGGGTCACACAGAATTAGACACGACTGAAGAGACTTAGCATGCACACATGCATATATGCAAGTTAAGTGAAAACTTTCGAAGTTGTCTTATATATTTTTTTTAATTTTCAATAATTTGCTTTTTTCAAATACAAATAAAAATAAGTTCTTAGCTATATATGCTATAAGATAGCACATGGGAGTGATGGGGCATTAAAAATAGGACATTTCTGTAAATATTTTTTTATCCTTTGAGAAATTAAAATAATTTGGCTAATGAATCTAAGATGGACCAGCAATTAACTGAGTTGTGAATTTCTGATCAAAGGAAAGTTGCCTCTAGATAGTCTCTATGTCACATTTCAAGAATTAATGTCCTTTGGAAAAGAGCACTCAATGCTTACCCTTAATTATTAGTTAATAAATGTTGTCAACATACAGTAGAAATTTGATAGATCACTGGAAAATTATGTTCCAAAAAGTCAGAGACAAGGTCTGAGCTACCTCATCAGCATCCATGGCTGTCAGCTGCATAATCTTAGAACCATCTCCGATATTCTCCTCCACTGTGAGATCCAGCATGTCTGTTGGGAACACTGGTGGATTGTCATTGATATCTTGAAGTGTTATTTCTACCTACAAGGAAGAAAAGGAACAATATATGAATGCTGCATATGTTTGCAAATACCAGTTAAATTGTATATCAAGAATCCACTCAAATAAGCCCTCCAAAAAGAATCAGAACCTTTATATATAACATTCCAGAAAATACCCTAGAGAAAGTTGTGAATTATTTACAAGAAAAGAAAAGCCAAGAAAGATGATTTGACTTATTGATAGTAATTGATTTTAAATGATCACCTAGGAGTTTAGAACAGAATAGGTCCACGGATCAACTGTCTTCTAAATTCCCAGATTTGTGCACCAGTGAAGAACTGTTCAGATTGACACTGTCTGTCTTTCAGCCATGAAGTGCTGCCTGACACACAGATGACATGGTATAAAATTTCTTCCTGAAAGGTTTAGATATTGGCAACTAATGTCCAGGGAAAATAAAGAAGTTCACATTTTGTCTTAAGAAACACTCTGCATTTTTCCCTTTAAAGTCAACTCTCAATCTTTGGGGGAAGAAAATTATACATATCTTTTCTTTCTCTCTTCACTCCCATCAATACTTCCTAGTGTGACTAAAGCTAAACAATCATCCCGTTCATACATGGTATTCAGATAGGTTGCAAATACTAACTTTCCTTGAAAGCTCCTCATCAGAAGTCAGAATTATTTGTTTCCCTACCTAAGAAAGTGCTTCCCTGCTAGCTCAGTTGGTAAAGAAAATACTCCTGCAATGCAAGAGACCCTGGTTTGATTCCTGGGTCAGGAATATCTTCTGGAGATGGGATAGGCTACCCACTCCAGTATTTTTGGGCTTCCCTTGGTAAAGAATCTGCCTGCAATGTGGGAGACCTGAGTTCAGTCCCTGGGTTGGGAGAATCCCCTGGAGAAGGGAAAGGCTACCTACTCTAGTATTCTTGCCTGGAGAATTCATGGGGTTGCAAAGTCAGACATGACTGAGTAACTTTCAAAAAAAAAACCCTAAGAAAAATTGTTTAGAAAGAACAATCTGTGACTATTAAATAATAACTTCAAACCATGTGTTTTGTCTTTTGAGTTAGGTGCTAAAAGCTGAATATCTGATAAGGAAAAGGGAGACAAGTGCTAAAAACTGAAACTTTCCCCAGTTGGATCACAAAATTAAGTCACTGAGGAAAGTCCATCCACCCATTTAGCTTGGATGTAACCAGGACATTTTTCTTCTAGGATGAAATGTCATCTTTTATAGTTATACTGTAAAAACTCCATCAGATCAACAGTGATCAGAGTGAATATTAGGAGACAGCAAAATAATTCTAGTTTTTTTCTTTTCCAGGAAGAGGAAAGGGTGGAAGGAGAGGTAGTAAATAGGATTGTCAGTATTCTCTGGCAAAAAAAATGAGTGGGAAATACAGGAGAGCTAGACAAATAAATGGATGAGCAATTGATAAAAAGAAAAACCCAGAAAACAATATACAGAATTCAGTACTAAGTCATTATTGTAGTTCCACCACTTAGCAGGACAGTTTTGATCATAGCTAATGTCTCAAATTGGTCTAGGAAATGGTTAGGGCAGCCTTAGTAGTTAGAAATCTGCTATTTTGCTTTTGCCTAACACCATTCTCTACACCACTGCCTCTAAAAGAGATCAAGATCTTTAAAACTGCAGCTTGTAAGGAGCATTTCTAATTTCCTTGCAAAGTTGTAAATAACATAAGTTTTTGAATTAGAACAACCAGAGTTTAGATTCTGTCTCTGCACTTATTAACTTAATTTCTTTGAGCCTCACTCTCCTTATCTTAAAATTGGGATAATAATGTATCTTAGAGCATTTTATGAAGACTAAACCCTGATGATGCTAACAAAATGCTTATCACAGGGGAAACTTTCAGTGAAAAGTAGATCTTGGTTTTTAAATTATCATAACAGAACTGGGCATTCCTTAGAGCCCTGGACAGACTGTATTTGTGATAGAATATGACTCCTGAGAGTCCCTTGGACTGCAAGGAGATCAAACCAGTCAACCCTAGAGGAAATAAATTCTGAATATCTTTGGAGGGACTGACTGATGCCAAGGCTGAAGCTCCAAATCTTTGACCACCTGATGCAAAAAACTGACTCAGAAAAGACCCTGATTCTGGGAAAGGTTGAAGGCAGGAAGAGAAGGGGACAACAGAAGATGAGATGGTTGCATGGCATCATCGACTTAATGGGCACGTGTTTCAGCAAGCTCCGGGAGATGGTGAAGGACAGTGAGGGCCTGGTGTGCTGCAGTCCATGGCGTCACAAAGAGTCAGACACAACTGAGAGACTGAGCAACAATGTACTTCTAGTGTGTGGTACAGGTCCTGATATATCTTTGATGTCATGTTTAATTGGTGCCATTCTGGATTCTCTTTATCCTCAATTTAGTGTTCTTCTCTACATACACACACACACATTCACATATACTTACATATACACACACTCATATATGCATCTGTGTTCAGTCACTCAGTAGTGTCCAGCCTTTCCTAGCATCAGGGTCTTTTCTAATGAGTCAGCTCTTCACATCAGGTTGTCAAACTATTGGAGCTTCAGTTTCAGCCTTTGCCCTTCCAATGAATATTCAGAATTGGTTTCCTTTAGGATTGACTAGTTTGATCTCCTTGCAGTCCAAAGGACTCTCAGGAATCTTCTCTAACACCACAGTTCAAAAGCATCAGTTCTTCAGCACTCAGCTTTCTTTATGATCCAACTCTCACATCCATACATGACTACTGAAAAAACCATACATTAAACTACATGAACCTTTGTTGGCAAAGTTATGTCTCTGCTTTTTAATATGCTGTCTAGGTTGGTCATAGCTTTTCTTCCAAGGAGCAAGTGACTTTTAATTTTATGGCTGCAGTCACCATCTGCAGTGATTTTGGAGCCCCCCAAAATAAAGTCTGTCACTGTTACCATAGTTTCCCCATCTATTTGCCATGAAGTGATGGGACTGGATGCCATGAGCTTAGTTTTTTGAATGGAGGTTTAAGCCAGCTTATTCACTCTCCTCTTGCACCTCAACAAGAGGCTCTTTAGTTCCTCTTCCCTTTCTACCATAAGGGTGGTGTCATCTGCACATCTGAGGTTATTGATATTTCTCCTGCCAATCTTTATTCTATCTTATGCTTCATCCAGCCTGGCATTTTACATGATGTACTCTGCATATAAGTTAAATAAGCAAGGTGACAGTACACACTCTTCATGTACTCCTTTCCCAGTTTGGAATCTGTCCATTGTTCCATGTCCTGTTCTAATCATTGCTTCTTGACCTGTATACAGGTTTCTCAGAAGGCAGTTAAGGTAGCCTGGTACTTCTATCTCTTTAAGAATTTTCCACAGTTTGTTGTGATCCATACAGTCAAAGACTTTATCATGGTCAATGAAACAGAAATAGATATTTTTCTGGAACTCTCTTGCTTTACCTATGATCCAACAGGTGTTGGCAATTTGATCACTGGTTCCTCTGCCTTTTCTAAATCCAGTTTGTTAGGTATGGTAGATTCTATAGTAGAAATATGTTACGTATAGTAATTTTTCATTATGGATGATGAGTGCATGAATTGAACAAGACCCTTCTATATTTTAATAGTTATAACTAATATGAATGTGCCAAACCCTGTTGTAAGTTATATGTATGTGCACATTCATATACATACACACACATAAATGCATAAAAAATCCTCAAAAGAGCCCTATGAGGCAAGTACTATTATTTTCCCATTAGAGAAATGAATTAACCAATGTACACAGGTTAAGTAATTATCCAATGTCAGACAGCTAGTAAGTCAGTAGTACGTTTCCTTTACTACAATGCAAACCTGTGTATCTCTCTCTATATAAGCACACCCCTCTCTCTCTTTAGGCATGTGTTTTCAATAAACATAATGAATCATATTTGAAAAGTATGTCACAGCTTTATAAATATATTTTTATAAATGTGCATATTATTCCTGTCTGCAATTTGGATCACTTACATATGAACCAACTATCCATACAATCTTGGGTCAGTCTATAAATCTTTGTCATAATTAAAAATAAATCAGCTAGGTGATCCTTAGACTTAGTGCTAGGAATCTGTGACCATGTATGCTCTATGAAATTTTGGCCAACTCCATCATTTCAGGTACAAAAAAATTGTTTCTGTCTTTATTAGCAAGAATAAACTTAGTTAAATATTAATAGACTCAAAACTAAACATTTCTGAATATATCTATAATCTACCAGTTATAGACACAGATCTAGGACATTTCATCATTGGATCTTGATATGCATAAAGGTTATATTTTGATTAAAGACACCAGAGGTCATCAATTTAATAGGTCAGGCTATGTTTTTTCCAAAATCACTATCAGCTTGCCAATCAAAAAAACGTTACTTTGTATTCTTCTTCAAAGAAAAATCTAGATATTCTCTCTAATTTTCCAGTCTCTCTGCTCCACTTCATAATTCCTCAAGTATTCCTCAAAAACTTTCAGCATGACTTCTCTAGATTCCCTCACTAGCCAAGAGTATGAATAACCAAGAGGAGGAGATCTGAACTTACTGGTGTAGTAGATTTCATCTGGCAATCCCTTCACTTCTGAATCAGTGTGTAAGTTCTTTGGCTTCTACCAAGAGTTCTAAGATCATGAACACTGTTTGCCTATGAAGTGGTCACTGATTTCCATATTTATTCATTTAATCTTTTAGATTCTATTACATAAAAGGTATATGTTAGTCACTATATAGTAAATATATAAGAAAATAAGACAGGCCACCATCTTTTGTGGGGAATAAATGAAGTCTGACCATGGAAATGTGTACAAATAGAAATATCTGTTTGGAAAATACACAGTTGACATCTTGATTCCAAGCAGTTAGTCCCCTACACTATGGGTAATTCTTCAAGCAGTCCTGTATCTTGCCCCTGGAAGTTACCATTTTTCCTGATGAGTCCAGATTCTAACATGCACTTGGCTCACTGTCTTGGATTCCCCCATCAACCTAAGAGTCTTATTTCATTATTACCCTCACTTTGGACTAAGATTTGGTATGTTTTTTTGAAATATTGTCNTTGCTATGAGTGGTTTATTTATAAATTATCTGATTTTAAACATTGTCTAAAATATAATTCCTAAACTTAAGAAAGTATGTCGATAAATGCATTCATTCTTTTAAAATACATACCCAAAACTATTGCATAGCTTTTATTTATTTATTTATTTTTGAAAACCAAACAGATTTTTATTGTCTACAAATATATATAAAAAAATTCCCCCCAGAAGATGCTATTCTCTAATTTCCCCATCTTCTTCTTCTTCAACACCCCTGATATAAAGGACATTATTACACCTTATTAAAACTTCACCCAGATGTCCAGACAATGCTCCATCTATGTATTCTTCTGTGTTTGCAAGCTGCATGTTCATATAGCCATCTACAGAGACCAGGTAGCCTTTGTACTCCATTCCCCATTTAAGCTTCACCATTACTGGCTTTCCTGTTAATCCGTTGAGGAAAGGCTTGGGGTTGAGGGGCAAACTCATCGCGACTGCTGCTGCGGTAGTGGGGAAATGCTGCAGGATACTCGCCGCCGACTCAACTCTCGTGCGACCCTCTATTGCATAGCTTTTAGTGCTAGCATTGCCCCTCTAATGTTTTACATTTTTTTTTTAACATTTGTTTGGACATGAAATAAGCAAAACAATTGTACTATTAAATATTATTTTGCAAAAAATAATCACATTTTGAACTCAGAAGCTTCCCTTCACAAGTGGCTGTATTTTAAATGAAAGCAAAACAAATAAAGACTGCCAATAGGTTACATAATTTAAGTCCAGGGGACATCTTCAAGGTATCAGTTCTATAAGTTTGTGAAAACTGACCCTCAAAGATGAAAGAAACATTACACTATGAAGATAAGGTCCTTGTATATTTTATGCCTGCCTATCAGATGTTGACCTTTGTGCTTAGATAGTAGGCCCTTAGCGGATATATATGGTTTCACCTACCATTACAAGGGCAGTTGGTAGCTTCGTGGTTGACTTGTTTACAACAAAATATCAGCTACACCAAATGACAGGTATTGTCTGTGACCATCACTGCATTACTATTCAGATACTTTCAGAATAATGACTTTCTTGGCTAAGACACTTCATCCATAGTCAGTGAAACCCTCGTAAATAATGATGTTTAAAGAAAAATGCATGACTGAGATTAAGGGAGCTAACAATCAATTAATTAAAAAGTGTCTGTCTTGTGGTAGTTTTGTAAAGGTAAACGTTCATTTAAAAATATGGCTTTAAATGATGTCACCACATTTTTATGCTGAATAGCCAAATAGATCTTTAAAAAATAAAATGTTTACTGTGTTAATTGTTGCTGTGAAATGGGTACAATGCTTTACTCCTAAAAATATTTCCCTATTATAT
>SJYQ01001869.1:67699-78701 GCA_006410935.1 Redunca redunca | reverse complement strand
AAAAAAAAAATCAGAATTCAACTACATCATAAATGAGTAAGTTCCTAATTAGCAATAGGAATTATCAAATCATTACATATGTCTAAATATAAAACATGGTATTTCACTAATATAAGTTGATATTATGAAAGTAATACTCTATATTCAAGGCTAAGGAATCAACTAAAATATTAAGGTCCATTATGAGCTCATTCCTCAGTAAACTGACAATTGCATTGTGGTCACTATCTCAACCACAATTAAAAACATATTCTTAAATTCATATTCTCTCTGCAAGCTAAATGAATTGGTTCTTAATGTATCAGGATGAAAAATTCCCCAAACATATTGTTAACTCACAATCTTCCTGCAACCTACATAAAGTGTTCTTAACAAACAAGGATGAAAAGCAATTGTTTTGGTTTTTTTTTTCCTTTTAAAAGATTGTAGAATTTATAATACGACAAAAGATTATGTTAGGTAGTCTAAGTAGGGAAAAAGGAGTCCAAAAATGTCAGTTAAGAAAAGCCCAGGAAAAGAGACAAAGGAAGAAGATCCAAAGACTGGAATGGGAAACTTGGATGGGAAAAGACACACCCAAACATGCCCCCTTCCTGATAGGTGGTGGACACAAGCCCTATTTTGTATAAGACAGAACCAATCAGGCTCCAGGGAGGGGAACAAAAAGTATAAAAAGGGAACCCAAGCAGGGTTGAGGCCACTCCTACAGGGTCCACTAGCTCTCATGTATTGGGTGTGTACTTTCTGCTGTCTGCCTAATAAAATCCTGCCTGTGTGAGCTGTAACACTGGCTTGTTGTTTCAAATCTTTGCTATGATGAGATAAAATAGACTGGAGTAGACTTAGAAAATAGAAATAGAAATCTGTGCATTTGCAAGAATATCAAAATTCTTAGAATATCAGATATCATCAAGCCAGTCAAAAGCAAGGCATTGAACTGTCAGGTCATTTATCTAAGAAAAAACAACAGTCAGACTCTTAACTCCAGCCCACTGATTTTTGCAGAGATCTGTGGTCAGGTCTGGAAAGGAAGCAGGATAATATGCCTTAGACCACTCCCTCTAATCTTTGTCAAAGACAGTGAGTGTTCAAAAAATATATACATTTGATTTGTACAGAAAATTAATTTTTTAAAAAATTAATGTTTGACTAACTATCCTACAAATACTATTTTTCCACATGCTTGCTCATTTTAAGTTCCTTTATATTTATATTAATGGAAAACAATCTGTGAAGGTTTGCCTTAGTGATGTCACTGCAAGACTATTAAACAATCAGCAGATAGGTGGTGGGTATACACTGCAAGTAAAGAAACTATAGCTAAATTATCTCATTGTTATTTTTCAGTCACTCAGTTGTGTCTGACTTTTTGTGACCCCATGGACTGCAGCACTTCACTCTCTCCTGGAGTTTGCTCAAACTCATGTGCATTGAGTTGGTGATGCCATCCAAACCATCTCATCCTCTGACACCCCCTTCTCATCCTCTGATACCCCCTTCTCATCCTGCATTCAGACTTTCTCTGGAGATAGCAGTAAAAGTTATTGCTTTGAAAATGTCTATAAAGAAGCTATTTCTTCCATGTCCTGGCCATTGTAAATAGTGCTGTGATGAACACTGGGATACTTGTGTCTTTTTGAAATATGGTTTTCTCAGGGTAAATGCCCAGTAGTGGAATTGCTGGGCTATCCAGCAGTAGAACTATCATATGATAATTCAATTTTTCTTTTTTAAGGAACCTTCATACTGTTCTCCATAGAGGTTTTTTATCAAATTGCATTCCTATCAGCAGTGCAAGAGGGTTCCCTTTTCTCCACTCGCTCTCCAACATATACTGTGTGTAGATTTTTTGATGATAGCCATTCTGACCAGTGTGAGATGATATATACAGCTGATTCATTTTGTTATACAGCAGAAACCAACACAAAATTGTAAAGCAATCATATTCCAATAAAATAGTAATAAAATCAACACACAGAAATCCTTTGCATTCCTATGCACTAATAATGAGAAAATAGAAAGAGAAATTAAGGAAACAATTCCATTCACCATTGCAAAAAAAAAGAATAAAATATTTAGGAATATATCTACCTAAAGAAACTAAAGACCTATATATAGAAAACTATAAAACACTGCTGAAAGAAATCACAGAGGATACCAATAGATGGAGAAATATACCATGTTCATGGACTGGAAGAATCAATATAGTGAAAATGAGTATACTATCCAAAGCAAGCTATAGATTCAATGCAACCCCTATCAAGCTACCAGTGGTATTTTTCACAGAGCAGGAACAAATAATTTCACAGTTTGTATGGAAATACAAAAAACCTCGAATAGCCAAAGCAATCTTGAGAAAGAAGAATGGAACTGAAGGAATCAACCTGCCTGATTTCAGGCTCTACTACAAAGCCACAGTCAACAAGACAGTATGGCCCTGGCACAAAGACAGAAATATAGATCAATGGAACAAAATAGAAAGCCCAGAGATAAATCCATGCACCGATGGACACCTTATCTTTGACAAAGGAGGCAAGAACATACAATGGAGAAAAGACAATCTCTTTAACAAGTGGTGCTGGGAAAACTGGTCAACCACTTGTAAAAGAATGAAACTAGATCACTTTCTAACACCATACACAAAAATAAACTCAAAATGGATTAAAGATCTAAATGTAAGACCAGAGACTATAAAACTCCTAGAGGAGAACATAGGCAAAACACTCTCCGACATAAATCATAGCAGGATCTTCTATGACCCACCTCCCAGAATATTGGAAATAAAAGCAAAAATAAACAAATGGGACCTAATTAAAATTAAAAGCTTCTGCACAACAGAGGAAACTATAAGCAAGGTGAAAAGACAGCCTTCAGAATGGGAGAAAATAATAGCAAATGAAGCAACTGACAAACAACTAATATCAAAAATATACAAGCAACTCCTGCAGCTCAATTCCAGAAAAATAAACGACCCAAGCAAAAAATGTAAGACCAGAAACTATAAAACTCCTAGAGGAGAACATAGGCAAAACACTCTCCGACATAAATCACAGCAGGATCTTCTATGACCCACCTCCCAAAATATTGGAAATAAAAGCAAAAATAAACAAATTTTGTATTTTTGTATTTCCATACAAATTGTGAAATTATTTGTTCCTGCTCTGTGAAAAATACCACTAGTAGCTTGATAGGGATTGCACTGAATCTATAGATTGCTTTGGATAGTATACTCATTTTCACTATATTGATTCTTCCAATCCATGAACATTTGTTTATTTTTGCTTTTATTTCCAAAGAACTAAATAGACATTTCTCCAAAGAAGACATACAGATGGCTAACAAACACATGAAAAGATGCTTCAACATCACTCATTATCAGAGAAATGCAAATCAAAAGCACAATGGGGTACCATTTGATGACAGTCAGAATGGCTGTGATCCAAAAGTCTAGAAGCAATAAATGCTGGAAAGGGTGTGGAGAAAAGGGAATCCTCTTACATTATTGGTGGGAATGCAAACTAGTACAGTCACTATGGAGAACAGTGTGGAGATTCCTTAAAAAACTGGAAATAGAACTGCCTTATGACCCAGCAATCCTACTGCTGGGCATGCACACTGAGGAAACCAGAATTGAAAGAGACACATGTACCCCAATGTTCATCGCAGCACTGTTTATAGTGGCCAGAATATGGAAGCAGCCTAGATGTCCATCAGCAGCTGTGGTACATATACACAATGGAGTATTACTCAGCCATTAAAAAGAATACATTTGAATCAGTTCTAATGAGGTGGATGAAACTGGAAATATAGAGTGAAGTAAGCCAGAAAAAAAAAAAAAACACCAATACAGTATACTAATGCATATATATGGAATTTAGAAAGATGGTAACAATAACCCTGTATGTGAGACAGCAAAAGAGACACAGATGATAGAAGTCTTTTGGACTCTGTGGGAGAGGGAGAGGGTGGGATGATTTGGGAGAATGGCATTGAAACATGTATAATATCATACAAGAAATGAATCATCAGACCCGGTTCGATGCAGGATATAGGATGCGTGGGGCTGTTGCACTGGGATGACCCAGAAGGATGGCATGAGGGGGGTGGGGATTCAGGATGGGGAACACATGTACACCCGTGGTGGATTCATGTTGATGTATGGCAAAACCAATACAATATTGTAAACTAATTAGCCTACAATGAAAATAAATAATTTTAAATTAAAAAATAAAAAAGTCACTTTTCTCAAAAGATGCAATAAGAATCATTTTCAAAAATGACAAAGGTTTAAATGGTTTGTGAGACAGACATAAAATACATATACTATAAAACAGTAAAAGAAGATGTATCACAGCAAATACTACTTGATCAGTTGCTTTTTGTTAGTGTCAAATATAATTATTTACATTATTGCCTTTTTATTTTCATGAAACTGACACTCCAAGTTTCTCAAATATGACTATTATCATATGAATTGTGGCAAACCATTGCATCAAAAGTAATGCTTAGATTTCACATGTATTACCTCCAAAAACATTGTGATAATGCCACCAAGTTGTATTTAAACAATCTTTTAATTAACAAGTCTGCCAATAATTATTTATTTCACCAGAAGTATTTTTGCTCTGATTTTCTTAATACATTTACAAATTACAGAAATTGGTCATTTGCAAAACTTCTTGGGCTAACAGATCATTTATACTGTTCAAATTTGTGACTTTCAGAATTTTGAGGTCAAAAATTGTCTTCTTTATTTTTGCATTCTCACAACTTATCCATCTCTCACATATAACTTTTTCTCCAGAAATATTTGTTTTCAAAGCAAACCCAGGTTAGTTGACATTTTGTTAGAGTCACAGGTTCAGCAACTTTTAAAAAATTAAGTATGTTACTGGTGTGGGCTTCCCTTGTGTCTCAGACAGTAAAGCAGGAGACTTGGGTTCGATACTTGGGTTGGGAAGATCCTCTGGAGAAAGGAATGGCTACCCACTCCAGTATTCTTGCCTGGAGAATTCCATGGACAGGGAACCCTGGTGGGGTATGGTCCATGGGGTCACAGAGTTGGACAGGACTAAGCAACTAACACACACACACAAACACTGGTATATAAAAAATGTATTATCAATGTTGACCTATATTACAATAATATTTAGGATCGATCCAATCCCATTGATTTCCTAGTTCTTGTGTCCCCATCATGTTATCATCTATAATTTATGACATAAAATCATATTTGATGATAATTCAATAACTTTATACTCAGATGATTTAAAACAACTTCAGAAAAACCATCTGTTGTAAAAACATATACAATAACAATTCAGGAAGTCTCCCACCTGGAAGACTAGAATATAGAATCCTATGAAATGCCCATCACTGTTTCAGAAACAACTACACTAAACATCACAAAGTCATGAATAAACCTACAAAACTAATTGCGGTCATTCAAATGTGCATTACCCTTAATAGGTTATTACAATGTCACTCCAATAACACTTTGCTAAATGATGCCTTACTTTATACTGTGTTGGTGCTACTGCAATTGAGTGAGGACAAAGTCTAATCTTACACTCAAAACAATTTTTATTTCATCAGAGTGAAACAAAATGCTGAAATCTAGCATTTAATTTTTCTGTATGGAGGTTCAAGTGAGGAGTTGAAATTGAAAGCAAATTAACCAATTTGAAATCCACACCAAGATCAGTACAACCATCACCCCTGAGCTGTCACTTCCTTTGGCTCTGAAAAGGAAAACTCCACCTTTCCTGTCTGAGAGGAGGCTGTGTGTGAACATGAGTCTGCCTGCATTGCAGTGAAAGGCTCTGTTCTGGGGGACGTCAGTGTTGTGTATGCAAAGAAACATTCTATGACTTGACTTTAAACTTAGGAATCAAAAGCAACATTCGTTAAAAAAAGACATCAGGCTAGAAATATGAAAGCCATGGCTCAAGCAAATAATCAAACTTAAATTTTAAATGTTTGGCAATAACTTCTCATTTGCTCACTTCAAATAAAGCCAAATACTATGTGATTCACTCAAGTCAGTGGGACTGACATATTTTGCATGTTATATTGGCTTCCAATGACAACGCTTTATTTAGTGAATTTATGTTAAATCCTGTATATACACTGAGATGAGATAGAAGGGCTTCCTTGGTGATTCATATGGTAAAGTATCTGCCTGCAATGCAGGAGACCAGGGGTCAATCTCTGGATCAGGAAGATCCCCTGGAGAAGAGAACGGCAACCCACTCCAGTAATCTTGCCTAGAGTTCCATGGACAGAGGAGCCTGGCAGGCTACAGCCTATGGGATTGCATATAGAGTTGGAGACGACTGAGCAACTAATATAGCAAAAGGTCTAATTACATCTCAGCAGAAAGCTTGGCATTCTACATTAGCTTCTTGGTAGGAGAACTAATCACATAACTTCATTTGGAAGGGCATATATCTCACTTCTTTTTAAGATTTCAAGTATGAGGTTAAGTTCAGTCTTTAAGAACAAGAAAATTCAACACTTACTTGCACTATCATTTATGAGTTTAATCTCCAAGCACTTCCACCTCTTAACAACAAGAATAGAGCTGTATTGCCATGAAAGGATGATGCCAGGGTTTGCATATTTCCTTTAATTTTGTTCTTCATTTCTTTCCCTATTTTGGGTGACCACTGGGAATTCTGCTGCCATGAGTCTCGGTGAAAAGTGTCACTACATCCAGAACACTTCATCATGTTGCAGAGCCAAAATCTATTATGGTTTGCAAGTGACTCATATTTTAGTTATGAGAGAGCCCTAGCAAAGAACAGTTTACATCTAAAAGTCCTAAATGTCAGGAATGTAATGTTTGGACTGCATAGGTATGCAAGGTCCGGTCTTACTCTACAAACAATGCTTTGAGGTATTTATTTACTTATAATGTATAACCAAACTTTTTCACAAAAGTCTGTGGTAGCTATAATAATAGTGTACTGTCTCATCTTGGTGGTATTTCTGTACTTTCGAAACTGAAATCTTGAAGAAAATGGGGAAAGTAAAACTACGGAAAAATGACCTATGATTTTATATTATGAAAGACCAGCAGGGGCTACATGTAACTGAGTAGAAAAAAATCACTAGAGCCACTGCTACACATAAACATGAACCGGAAATTCTTGAGAATACAGGTCTTTTGCAGGACCCAACTTTACTGAAGTTTCGGGGATCATCAGAAAGCGAAGCTTTGTATTTAGGCATACGTTTTCTTCAGAATGACAAGAAAGAACAGAAAATATGTATTTCACAGAAGCTGAGCAGTAAAATGTTACATACTAAATGTTATTTGGGCTTCCCAGGTGGAACTAGTGACAACGAACCCGCCTGTCAATGCAGGAGACCTGAGACACAAGTTCGATCCCTGGGTCAGGAAGATCCCCTGGAGGAGGGCATCCAACCCACTCCAATATTCTTGCCTGGAGAATCCCGTGGATAGAGGAGCCTAGAGAGCTACAGTCCATACTGTTGCAAAAAGTTGGACATGACTGAAGCAACTTGGCATACAAACATTATTTTACTATATTTTAAAATAGAAAACAGCTTAGTAAAAGAAACATTGATAATATTTGAGGAAGCAACATTTAATTAATTAGAATACCCCTTTTTAAAATTTTAGGCTAACAAATACTTTGTCATTTCAAACTTTATACCTGAAATTTAAATTGTTTTGTGTATATTTAGATATCTGCATTTATTTCACATAAATTTGTACTTTTTTCCATTCCAAGTATTCTGGAGTAAGAGGAAAGAAGGAAGCATATATATTTTAGACTTTTAAAACATTATCTTTTAAAAGCAAAGTAAAAATTATTTTAATGAGTTTTAAAACAGAACATATTTTACCTATAAGCTACATGTATGTAACTGTGACCAATTATACTTCTCAAACAAAAGCAATTACATTAATCTCTCACCACCAAAACTCATCTAGCAGTCAGCAGCATATGTTTCTGGGATTTCAGTGCATTTCTTACCAGAAAAGAAATATGTATGAGTCACAAGCAGGCTTGGACAGTAGCCAGAAAGGACAAGAATGGCTTGAAGTGCGGACAAGACATAGTTAACTCCATTCCTGAAATAAAATGCTTTCCATAACTCACCAAATGTGTGGTGACATAATAAAAAGCTAGTTTTGTTGTGCTTTCAATATTGTTCAAATTAGAACCAAATAAGGATTTCTTTTAAGGCAAAGGCAATCATGTGTAACCACTTCAACTTTTCCTGAAATCAATACTGCATAATTTCTGCATTTTAACAGATTCTTAAGGACGCCTAAAAGTAAATGCAGGATAAAGGATCAAGTTAAAATATCTGTGGTTGCATATGAAACTTATGGAAATTTTTATACCATTCTTCAAAGCAAACACCCTGAAAAGCATCCCGGAGTATACTTTTCAACAGTTGTTCATCTGAACGTGGTAAACATACCTCAAAAGGAAAAGCTAGTATAAGAAAAACAAATAAAAATATCCCACCAAATTTTTCCGCACTTTTTTTTTTGACATAATAGATCCTGTAATTTTTTTTTTAATAGAAAGGGCTTCTTCTATTAAGACAGCTGCAAAATAGAAACATAGTTTGATTTATATTAAAGATACTAGCTGCGGTAGAATTATTGATCCCAATTCTTCACCCCTTCCTATAAGTGACTCCACAGTCCCTCCCAACTTTAGGGGGAGTTTCTCTCTCCACCTCTTGACTTTAGGTTCATCCATAATTATTTCAGTTAGTGGGATATTTACAAATATGACCCAGGTAAAGACTTGAAAGCTATTTGCCTTCTTGTATCTATGCCATAGTTAGTAGAATACCATATCCATGCAAGTTTACTAGTACCAGAAAGGGGACAACAGACATTGAATAGAGGAGGCATTGACGTTGAGAGATGTATAGACTGAAGCAGGCTTTCCAGTTGAGCTCAAGCCTAGATCACCCTAACTGCCTACTCAGAGACGTGTGTGTGCTCAGCTGCTCAGTTGTGCCCGACTCTGTTAACCCATGGACTGTAGCCCTCCAGGCTCCTCTGTCCATTGGATTTTACAGGCAAGAATACTGGAATAGGTTGCCATTTCCTTCTCTAGGGGATCTTCCTGACCCAAGGATCGAACCCATGTCTCCTGCATTGGCAATCAAGTCTTTACCTCTGAGCCACCAAGAAAGCCCCTACCCAGAGATGCATGAGAATCCATGTGTATTGCGCTAGTCCTTTGTCCTTCCCAGGTGGTGCTGATGGTAAAGAACCTGCCTGCCAATGCAGGAGACATAAGAGATGAGGGTTCAATCCCTGGGTTGGGAAGATCCCCTGGAGAAGGACATGGCAACCCACTCCAGTATTCTTTCTTGGAGAATCCCACAGACAGGGGAGCCTGGTGGGTTATAGTCCAAGGGGTGCACAGAGTTGGATGTGACTTAGCAGGCATGCACGCCGTAGTCTTTTGAGGTTGTGTGGCTCTTTGTTATGCAACATTACTGTGATAATAGCTAACAGATACATATACCAAAAAGTGGATTCATTTAGTGAAAATATTACTTAATTTTTATGTTTTAAATAATGGATTACTGTTCTGTTTAACATGAGGAGCAAAAAGAAGAAAAAAGTTAATGTATACCTATAACTGTTGTATACCTTGTACTATTAGGTAATTCTTTTTTTCTTTTTAAATAACAGCTTTATTGAGATACAATTCATATATCATAAAATTCTCCCATTTTTAAGTGTACAATTCAATGATTTCTTCCCCCTAGGGTTGTAAAACATTTTCTTTTCCAGTTATACATATACACATGCATCTATTCTTTTTCAAATTCTTTTCCCAATAGACACATAGACTAAGAGAATGAATTTACGGTTACCAAGGGGAAAGGGTGGAGGGGAAGGAATAGGTTTGGGACTGACACGCACACATTGGTATATTTAAAATGAGTGACCAACAAGGTTGCTACTATACAGCACAGAGAATTCTGCTCAGTATTATAGGGTAATTTTTAATGTTATGAACTTATGAACAAATCTTCCTACCCTGTATAACTTCTCACTCTTACTTTATACCCATGCCCTTTTAGAAGGACAAAGCAAAATAAGACATGATCCCCAAGCTCTCCTGTCCCTCCCATAATCCCCAAATTAGAGGAACAGGGTGGGAATACTTGACTCAAAAACAAATCATGGCTGGGTTGAGTCAATGAAATTGTCTTTCTTAAAAGGGTAGAAATTTATGAAAAAAAATGGGAAACTCTATAAGAAAACAATGGTACAACTATATTGAGACAATGTAATTTCTATGAATGCTTAGTCCCACCTTTAGTGGTTTTCTAGTGCCCACCTGAGGCCTGGCTAAACTTTTCTCATGGAACTGTGGCAATGCCAAAATGATCCTTTAGCCCCATTTCACCTTTGCACATTACTTTTTATCCTTAAAATAATTTCTGCTACTCTATGCAAAAGACATGTTTTGACTTATGGCTCTTCTATTCCATTTTAGTTAGTTTATGGTTTGTATTGCTTATTTCTTTATATATATTTAAACAACTATTACAAAATGTTAAAATTAAAGTCCCATTTAGAGTCTTTTTTTTTAACTTCAAAATGGTAACAATTTTTAAACATATGAAACAGCACTAGCTCATCAATAATCAAGAATGAATATAACTTTTAACTAATCTAAAATGTAGAATACATCTGAAAATTTTGAAATCACTGTCAAAGTAAAAATTTTTGTAGTGCACTGTGCTTTATTATAAAAGCCTATTTCCATGAATTCAGAGTGGTTTTCTTCTAAACTTCAATGGAACATTTAGTTTCTGCCATAGTGTCTTGGCATACAGTAAGCACTTAATATGTTTATTCACTGTTTTTAAAGTCAATATAATTATTCTGGTAGCATATTTTGTTGTTATATATGTAAAAATGAAGAGAATGGTATTTTATATGCAAAATTAAGAGCAGAGAACACTAGTTGGGATGAACTAT
>SJYQ01001869.1:0-67669 GCA_006410935.1 Redunca redunca | reverse complement strand
ACAATTATCAGTACATTGTGTAGCAAAGATCCTAATAATGATTCCTTGATGTTTACTGAAGTAAAAGCTAATTAATTGGAAAGGATACTTGTAAATGTAAAAGATCAATAAAGAAATGCAAAGCACATTTTCTTTAAAAAAATATTTCAGTTTGGAAGGTTGTCTTTTGTTTCTCATTGTCAAAACCAAAGTACCAAGTTTTTCAGTGTAGTAACAGTATCAAAAATTTTAATGTGTCAATTTTTAAAAGTATTTAATTTTAAAATCACTGAACTGCTACAGAAGTGTACTCTCTCCATAAAGAGAAAAAATTGTGCAAAATACAGTAAAAATCTGTATACTTTGTAAGATAAGAGATTAGACTCAAGAGTAATGAAAAAGATATGCCAATTATAAATACCTACTGACCACAAGTAATCATCTCCATGAAGTAACATGGTTTGATTATTTTGTCCAAATATACTCTCACTCTTTGTGATTTTATGACTGTACACTATGAGTAGGATGACATCAATAGAAGCTTTGATTTTATTTTGCAAATGAAAAGATAACCTCTTCATTAAAACAAAAATGAAAGAAAAAAGTTTCAGGTAATCTTCCATTACTAATTAGTTTTTTTTCCTGCATTTATATTTGAGAAACATTTAAAAAACCCATTTTAAAGCATTTTTATACTTATGGTAAATATTCAAAAGTTAAACTATATAAAAGAACGGGACTTTATGTAAAGCTGGCAGTGTAGAATTGCAAACACTTTAAATCTGTCAGAATTAATAAGAAAAACAAAAGAAACAGTGCAGTTCTCCTGTCTAGACTAATAGAATTCTCACAGTCTGCTTATGTTAATAAATTTTATAGGAAATCTACCCCTTTCCTCTAGTGACTGTATTTAGATCTTAAAGCCTGGGAGTATTTTTCAGTTAATCAGAGAATGGTTTTTAAGAGAATAAACTACAATTTTAATAGTCATTATTAACTGTTTTCCTATTGCAAAAGTGTGATTAAGCATTGTCAAACCTGTTATTATTGACAATTTTTAATATTCTATGTGTATTATGAAAAATCATCAGTTTTTCATATAAAATTCCTCTTTTCACCATAAACATCTGTACTTTACACTGTATAGTCTTTCCTTTAAAAGTATTTCCTAAAAATTTTTAAAAACTTAAAATAGACTGTTGATTGTGACAAAAATGACCTTTGTAAGTTAATGTTTTTATTTGCATTAACATTATTAATGCATTAATAATATTTATAACAGCTAAGTAATCTCTTTCATTTTATGTCTTTTTAAAAAATAACCATTTTCACCCATCTAGTTTCCCTAAGGATAAACCCCATAAAAGCATAGGAAATACAAGTTAGAAATTTCACTCCTTAAAATAGAACAAATATGAATTAGATTCAAAATTCAGTGAGGAGAAAGATTAAATATATATAATTTACTTACTAGAGTGGGATGTCAACTCCTCCTCCAGGGGATCTTCCCAACCCAGAGTTCAAACCCGCATCTCCTGTTTCTCCTGCATTGAAGGTGGATTCTTTACCCACTGAGCCACTAGGGAAGCGCTTAGAGCTCTGTTGCTGTTGCTGTTCAGTCATCAAGTCATGTCTGACTCTTCATGACTTCATGGACCGCAGCACACCAGGCTTCCCCGTCTGTCACCATCTGCTGGAGTTTGCCCAAGTTCATGTGCATTGCATCAGGGAAGCCATCCAACCATCTCATCCTCCGTTGTCCCCTTCTCCTCCTGCCTTCAATTTTGCCCAGCATCAGGGTCTTTTCCAATGAATCGGTTGTTTACATCAGGTGGCCAAAGTATTGGAGCCTCAGCATCAGTCCCTCCAATGAATATTCAAGGTTGATTTCCTCTAAGATTGATTGGTTTGACCTCCTTGCTGTCCAAGGGACTCTCAAGAGTCTTCTCCAGCACCACAGTTTGAGGATGAATTCTTCAGTGCTCTGCCTTCTTTATGATTCAGCTCTCACAACCGTACATGACTACTGGAAAGACCATAGCCTTGACTATGCAGACCTTTGTCAGCAAAGTGGTCTCTTTGCCTTTTTTTTTTTTTAATTTTTATTTTAACTTTAGTTTACTTTACAATACTGTATTGGTTTTGCCAAACATTGACATGAATTCACCACGAGTGTACATGCGTTCCCAAACATGAATCCCCTCCCACCTCCCACCCCATAACATCTCTCTGGGTCCTCTCCAGCCCCAAGCATCCTGCATCCTGCATCGGACATAGACTGGCAATTCGTTTCTTACATGACAGTATACATGTTTCAATGCCATTCTCCCATCTCATCCTACCCTCTCCCTCTCCCTCTCCCCCAGAGTCCAAAAGTTCACTCTATAGATCTGAGTCTCTTTGTTGTCTTTCATACAAGGTCATCATCCCCATCTTTCTAAATTCCATATATATGCGTTAGTATACTGTATTGGTGTTTTTCTTTCTGGCTTACTTCACTCCGTATAATCGGCTCCAGTTGCATCCATCTCCTTAGAACTGATTCAAATGTATTCTTCTTAATGGCTGAGTAATACTCCATTGTGTATATGTACCACAGCTTTCTTATCCATTCATCTGCTGATGGACATCTAGGTTGTTTCCATGTTCTGGCTATTATAAACAGTGCTGCAATGAACATTGGGGTACATGTGTCTCTTTCTATTCTGGTTTCCTCGGTGTGTATGCCCAGCACTGTCTGAAAGTGAAAGTGAAGTCGCTCAGTCATGTCTGACTCTTTGTGACCCCGTGGACTGTAGCCCACCAGGCTCCTCTGTCCTTGGGATTCTCCAGGCAAGAATACTGGAGTGGGTTACCATTTCCTTCTCCAGGGGATCTTCCCGACCCAGGGATCAAACCCGGGTCTCCTTCATTGCAGGTAGACACTTTACCCTCTGAGCCACCAGGGAAGCCCTCTCTAGGTTTGTCAAAACTTTCATGCTAAGAAGCAATCGTCTTCTAATTTCACAGCTGCAGTCACCATTCGCAGTGATTTTAGAGCCAAGAAGAGGAGATCTGTCACTGCTTCCACCTTTTCCCCTTCTATTTGCCATGAAGTGATGGGGCTAGATGCCATGATCTTAGTTTCTTTAATACTGAGCTTTAAGCCAACTCTTTTTTATTCTCCTCCTTCACCCTCATCAAGAGACTCGTTAGTTCCTCTTCCTTTCTGCCATTAGAGTAGTATCATCCATATATCTGAGGTTGTTGATATTTCTCCTGGCAGTCTTGATTCCAGCTTGTAACTCATCCAGCCCAGCATTTCTCATGATGTGTTCTGTGTATACGTTAAACAAACAGGATGACAATAAATAGCCTTGCTATACTCCTTTCTCAATCCTGAACCAGTCAGTTGCTCCATACAAGGTTATAACTGTTCCTTCTTGACCAGCATATAGATTTCTCAGGAGACAGGTAAGATGGTTTGGTATTCCCAACTATTTAAGAGTTTTCCATGGTTTATTATGATCCACACAGAAAAAGGCGTTAGCATAGTCAATAAAACAAATGCAGATATTTTTCCTGGAATGCCCTTGGTTTCTCTATAATCCAGTGAATGTTGGCAATTTGACTTCTGGTTCCTCTGCCTTTCTAAGCTCAGCTTGGACATCTGGAAGTTCTCACTTCACATAATGCTGAACCTAGCATGTAGGATTTTGAGCATAACCTTACTGGTATGGGAGATGAATTCAAGTCTAGTGACTTGAAATTTGTTTATTACTGCCCATCTTGGGAATTGGGATGAGGATTTACCTTTTCCAGTTCTGTAGCCACTGCTGGTTTTCCAAATTTGCTGACATATTGAGTGAAACACTTTGATAGCATCATCTTTCAGGATTTTAAATAACTCTTCTGGAATTCTATCACCTCTACTAGCTTTATTGACAGGGGTGCTTCCTAAGTCCCACTTGACTTCACACTCCAGAATGTCTGCCTCTGGGTGAGTGACTGCAACATCTTGGTTATTTGGGTCATTAAGATCATTTTTGTATAGTTCTTTTGTGCATTGTTTCTATCTCTTCTTGACCTCTTCTGCTTCTATTAGGTCTTTACTGTTTCTGTCCTTTATTGTGCCCATTATTGGATGAAATGTTCCTTAGATATTTCCAAGTCTCTTGAAGAGATCTTTAGTCTTTCCCCTTCGGTTGTTTTCCTCTATCTCTTTGCCTTGTTCATGAAAGAAGTCCCCCTTGTCTCTCCTTGCTATCCCCTGGAACTCTGTGTTTAGTTGGGTGTACCTTTCCCTTTCTCTCTTGCTTTTTGCTTCTATTCTCTCTTCAGCTATTTGTAAAGCTCAGAGTTTTATAATCTATTAATTCACTTTTCAAAAGTTGTTTAACATGTTAATATATTCCATTCTTTGACAACACATTTTTAATCATGTCAATAAAATAAAATTTGTTCTCACTTTTAAAAAAGTATATTCTTTGTGTCAAACTAAGGCAAGACAAATTTTATGCTTCCAGATAACTGCAAACTCAAAGAAAACAGAATGACCTTTAACCATTTTCCATACTTTGTTTAATCAAGGTATTTCTGTTGACCCTTCTGTAGATACATTTCTTATTCACAAAGCACAGCATTAATATTTTTATACATCATGAACTTTCAATAAAGCCATTTAAACTGCAAATTGAGCAATTTTTATAAACATTTTATAATAGATGACAAAATTCCCAGTTTTTCCATTGCCAATGAAACCACCCTTTAGAAAAACTCAATCTTAGTGTAGCCTAGTTCCTAGATTTAATTTTTTTAATAGTAGCAATTAAGAAAGAAATCTAAGTTATATTGCAATGGTGAATATTGAGCATGAAAATTTTAATATTTTATTGCATAGCATTTTGTGTTTAATTTAGAGCATACACTCATATCTATTTGGAAAATTGCATTGCAACATTTGGTGAGCAAGAATAATGATAAATATTTATTTTGTCACAGGAAAAATAAATTTACAAACCCAAAGATTAGGAGATATATATAAAATTCTTGGAACCAAGAAATCTGTAACACAAGTATTACCCCCTTAAAAGAAAATACAGTTAATCATTGTGCATTTGGGAACCTAATTTGATAGTTTTATGACTCATCTATGATAAGGAAAAAAATTTCTCACCCAGTACCCATTTTGAGAAATAATATTAAATTACAGCTTATTTTTATACTAAAAATGACTGATGTGTCATATATTGTTATCTGAGAAACAACTATACTATAAAACTATATAACAAGTATACTTTTGTAGTTGTATTTAGTTAATTTATCCAATAAATATTTATCTAGGGTCTACTATGTGCTGTTCAAGTGATAGATGTGTCCATCAGTCAGTTCAGTCGCTCAGTTGTGTCTCTTTGCGACCCCATGAACCACAGCATGGCAGGCCTCCCTGTCCATCACCAACTCCCAGAGTTCACTCAAACTCACGTGCACTGAGTCAGTGATGCCATCCAGCCATCTCATTCTCTATCATCCCCTTCTCCTCCTGCCCCCAATCCCTCCCAGCATAGATGTGTAGCAATGATAAAAACCATCTTTTCTGAACTCGCAGACCCAATGACATTCTTAAAGTTATCCTTTATCTTGGGTTCTTACTGCTACAAACAGTTTAGGTTTTTGAAAGATTATATGCCTAAACTCATTGGTCTTTATGTCCAATTCAATACAATATATGTAACCAGTTAATATATGTGTAAATTTGGAACAGAGTACATACATTTTTTATCTGGCAATAGCTATTCTCACATCTATGAATTTTTTAAAATTGTGTTTGAGAAAGGAGTGTTTATCTTAGGCTCTAAGTGTCAATAAGCTTCACAGTCCTTTTTGTACCTGCAATATGCTTTCAGGTTTTCTGCTTGAGCAAACTGTTTATTAAAAGAACCCACACCATATAATTTATACTCAATTGCCTACTAGAGAGAATAGTTGTCTGAATAAATGAATAAGGTTTTTTCTACTTTTAATAAATGTTTTTAAAACATATTTCTATTTGTTAAGGCAATATTAAAATCAACTACAATGTCCCAATTTTGCTTTGTTTTTGGAGGCTTTGCCAACATTTTAAGATTTGTTTATTCATGATTAGAATAGATTTTAACTCTTGGAGTTTCAGTGTTCTAGAAAAGCAAAGTTTACTGTAAAAATGAAAAATTTTAAAGTTTAATTTGATTAATAACTTGTCTTTTAAGAATTGCATGATTACTTAGAACATACGTAACAAAAGAATAAATAACCACTCAGTTATGTATAATATTTGTTAACAGTGATAAAATAGTATACTTAAGACTTCCTAGTTGTTTATACTTAAGCAAATCTTACCAAAACCACAATTGTCTTGTTTGGGGCCTAGTTTCAGAGATAATATTAATTGTAAGGCAAGAAAACATAAAGGTAGGGAGAGCAGCATAATCTAGAGTGGAGACAGTACACACTTAAACATGTAAGAACATAAACTTTGTAAAAACTTTGTAAATGTATTGCTTACACAAATGAGGAATCTATAAAAATTTGCAAATTAAATGTTTGCTCAATAAAACAAACATAATAGCCATAACTGGTACATGACAGATGTTGTTTTACTGAAAATAAGATCTCTAATAGTTAGCAGGGTTAGATTTAGCAAAGGACCTCTACATTTTGTTGTTGTTTAGCCACTAAGCCATGCCCAGCTCTTTAGTGACCCCATGGATTGTAGCCCACCAGGCTACACTGTCCGTGGGGTTTTCCCAGCTGTGCTTTACTGGAGCAGCCATGAAGAGATACCCCATGCCCAAGGTAAGAGAAACCCAAGTAAGATGGTAGGTGTTGCAAGAGGGCATCAGAGGGCAGACACACTGAAACCATACTCACAGAAAACTAGTCAATCTAATCACACTAGGACCACAGCCTTGTCTAACTCAATGAAACTAAGCCATGCCCGCAGGGCAACCCAAGATGGGCAGGTAATGGTGGAGAGGTCTGACAGAATGTGGTCCACTGGAGAAGGGAATGGCAAACCACTTCAGTATTCTTGCCTTGAGAACCCCATGAACAGTATGAAAAGGCAAAATGATAGGATACTGAAAGAGGAACTCCCGAGGTCAGTAGGTGCCCAACACGCTACTGGAGATCAGTGGATAATTAACTCCAGAAAGAATGAAGGGATGGAGCCAAAGCAAAAACAATACCCAGCTGTGGATGTGACTGGTGATAGAAGCAAGGTCCGATGCTGTAAGAGTAATGTTGCATAAGAACCTGGAATGTCAGGTCCATGAAACAAGGCAAATTGGAAGTGGTCAAACAAGAGATGGCAAGAGTGAACGTCGACATTCTAGGAATCAGTGAACTAAAATGGACTGGAATGGGTAAATTTAACTCAGATGATCATCATATCAACTACTGCAGGCAGGAATCCCTCAGAAGAAATGGAGTAGCCATCATGGTCAACAAAAGAGTCTGAAATGCAGTATTTGGATGCAATCTCAAAAACGACAGAAAGATCTCTGTTTCCAAGGCAAACCATTCAATATCACACTAATCCAAGTCTATGTCCCAACCAGTAATGCTGAAGAAGCTGAAGTTGAACGGTTCTATGAAGACCTACAAGACCTTTTAGAACTAACACCCCCAAAAGATGTCCTTTTCATGACAGGGGACTGGAATGCAAAAGTAGGAAGTCAAGAAACACCTGGAGTAACAGGCAGATTTGGCCTTGGAATGTGGAATGAAGCAGGGCAAAGGCTAATAGAGTTTTGCCAAGAAAATGCACTGGTCATAGCAAACACCCTCTTCCAACAACACAAGAAAAGACTCTACACGTGGACATCGCCAGATGGTCAACACCAAAATAAGACTGATTATATTCTTTGCAGCCAAAGATGGAGAAGCTCTATACAGTCAACAAAAACAAGACAGGGAGCTGACTGTGGCTCAGATCATGAACTCCTTATGGCCAAATTCAGACTTAAATTGAAGAAAGTAGGGAAAACTGATACACCATTCAGGTATGACCTAAATCAAATCCCTTAAGATTATACAATTGAAGTAAGGAATAGATTTAAGGGCCTAGATCTGGTAGATAGAGTGCCTGATGAACTATGGAATGAGGTTCGTGACATTGTACAGGAGACAGGGATCAAGACCATCACCATGGAAAAGAAATGCAAAAAAGCAAAATGGCTGTCTGGGGAGGCCTTACAAATAGCTATAAAAAGAGAAGCGAAAAACAAAGGAGAAAAGGAAAGATATAAGCATCTGAATGCAGAGTTCCAAAGAATAGCAAGAAGAGATAAGAAAGCCTTCTTCAGCGATCAATGCAAAGAAATAGAGGAAAACAACAGAATGGGAAAGACTAGAGATCTCTTCAAGAAAATTAGAGATACCAAGGGAACATTTCATGCAAAGATGGGCTCGATAAAGGACAGAAATGGTATGGACCTAACAGAAGCAGAAGATATTAAGAAGAGGTGGCAAGAATACACAGAACAACTATACAACAAAGATCTTCACGACCAAGATAATCACAATGGTATGATCACTCATCTAGAGCCAGACATCCTGGAATGTGAAGTCAAGTGGGCCTTAGAAGCATCACTACAAACAAAGCTAGTGGAGGTGATGGAATTCCAGTGGAGCTGTTTCAAATCCTGAAAGATGATGCTGTGAAAGTGCTGCACTCAATATGCCAGCAAAGTTGGAAAACTCAGTAGTGGCCACAGGACGGGTAAAGGGCCATTTTCATTCCAATCCCAAAGAAAGGCAATGCCAAAGAATGCTCAAACTACCACATAACTGCACTCATCTCACATGCTAGTAAAGTCATGCTTAAAATTCTCCAAGCCAGGCTTCAGCAATACGTGATCTGTGAACTCCCTGATGTTCAAGTTGGTTTTAGAAAAGGCAGAGGAACCAGAGATCAAATTGCCAATATCCACTGGATCATGGAAAAAGCAAGAGAGTTCTAGAAAAACATCTATTTCTGATTTATTGACTATGTCAAAACCTTTGACTGTGTGGATCACAAGAAACTGGAAAATTCTGAAAGAGATGGGAATACCAGACTACCTGACCTGCCTCTTGAGAAATCTGTATGCAGGTCAGGAAGCAACAGTTAGAACTGGACATGGAACAACAGACTGGTTCCAAATAGGAAAAGGAGTACGTCAAGGCTATATATCGTCACCCTGCTTATTTAACTTATATGCAGAGTGAAAAAAAAAAGGATAAGTGAAGTCGCTCAGTCGTGTCCAATTCTTTGCAACCCCATGGACACCAGGCTCCTCTGTCCATGGGATTTTCCAGGCAAGAGTACTGGAGTGGGTTGCCGTTTCCTTCTCCAGGGAACTTCCCAACCCAGGGATCAAACCCAGGTCTCCCACATTGTAGACAGACGCTTTCCATCTGAGCCACCACTTGATCTTAGCCAAAAGGCCAAGAAGCCTTTTGCAGAGTACATCATGAGAAATGCTGGACTGGAAGAAACCCAAGCTGGAATCAAGACTGCCAGGAGAAATATCAATAACCTCAGATATGCAGATGACATCACCCTTATGGCAGAAAGTGAAGAGGAACTCAAAAGCCTCTTGATGAAAGTGAAAATGGAAAGTGAAAAAGTTGGCTTAAAGTTCAACATTCAGAAAACGAAGATCATGGCATCCGGTCCCATCACTCCATGGGAAATAGATGGAGAAACAGTGGAAACAGCATCAGACTTTATTTTTTGGGGCTCCAAAATCACTGCAGACGGTGACTGCAGCCATGAAATTAAAAGACGCTTACTCCTTGGAAGAAAAGTTATGACCAATCTAGATAGCATATTGAAAAGCAGAGATGTTACTTTGCTGACTAAGGTCCGTCTAGTCAAGGCTATGGTTTTTCCTGTGGTCATGTATGGATGTGAGAGTTGGACTGTGAAGAAGGCTGAGCACCGAAGAATTGATGCTTTTGAACTGTGGTGTCGGAGAAGACTCTTGAGAGTCCCTTGGACTGCAAGGAGATCCAACCAATCCATTCTGAAGGAGATCAGCCCTGGGATTTCTTTGGAAGGAATGATGCTAAAGCTGAAACTCCAGTACTTTGGCCACCTCATGCGAAGAGTTGACTCATTGGAAAAGACTCTGATTCTGGGAGGGATTGGGGGCAGGAGGAGAAAGGGACGACAGAGGATCAGATGGCTGGATGGCATCACTGACTCGATGGATACGAGTCTGTCGCGAGTCTGAGTGAACTCTGGGAGTTGGTGATGGACAGGGAAGCCTGGCGTGCTGCAATTCATGGAGTCGCAAAGAGTCCGACACGACTGAGCGACTGAACTGATCTGAACTGAACTGATACTGGAGTGGGTTGTCGTTTCCTTCTCTAGGGAATTTTCCCAACCCGGTATTGAACTCATATCTCCTGTGTCAGCAGGCGGATTTTATATCACTGAGCCACCTGGGAAGCAGACTTGGGTTTTAATCTTGATGCCATTATCCAGGCAGCTGTCACCTTTTTCAGCCTCAGCTTCTTCATATGAAGAAGCTTCCAAATGTAAAAAGAATGATGTTGTGCATAATATCAGTCAAATAAAAGTCATTAGACAGTGATGGTGACTATCAACATACTCATCCTACAGTGTCAGTGACTATAAATCTAAGTATTTTCTTATTAAAATGAAAAGCTTACTAGTAATTATCACACAGAAAATACTTGCTAATAAAATCTTACAGTCAGCTAAAAATCGTGATTAAATAGTCCTTAAAAAACTTTTGTGAATAGCACTAAAGTCAGGAAAACCCTTATGTCTAGGCTTCCCCAGTGACTCAGTGGTAAAGAGTCCGCCTGCAATGCAGGAGTCACAGGAGACATGAGTTCAATCCCTAGGTCGGGAAGATCCCCTGGATGAGGGCATGGCAACTCACTCCAGTATTCTTGCCTGGAGAATCCCCGTAGACAGAGAAATCTGGCAGGCTACAGTCCATAGGGTCGCAAAGAGTCAGGTACAACTGAAGCAACTTAGCACGCACACACAAAGACATCCACTGGATAATGAAAATTACTGAACCCAGGGCAGAGATACAAGAGTTCATTTACTTTCAATGTGGTGAATAGATTTACAGTTTAGAATCACGACAGAATTTTCAGAATACACTTTCAAGCCTAAACCCCAGGGATCCCACTCATTAGGGTACCCAAGCAGGCTGCCAAGGCCTGAGTCAATATAAAAAATAATCATTCACTGAAATAAAGAGGAATACTCAGGCAAATGTTCATTAGAGCTACGGGTATAATAAGATAGGGAATAAAACCTTGATCTTTTTTTTTTTTTTTTGGTCTTTTCTATAGTAAAAACTGCCTCAACCAAATATACACATGAGAAACAACTAGGCTATTTTTGCCAAATGTGTTGTGCCATTAAAATTTCAGATAAAGGAGACTGCCTGTGAAAATGTTGTTACTATATTTTGAATTTAGAATCAACAAGGAACCTAAATAAGGATCAAACTTTCTCTTTGTTAGTTTTATGAGTTGCCATAGAAAAATTTCAGCCTTTGCCAATAAATGTTATGATGTCGCCCTTTCTCAAGTGATAATCTATCTTTTAAAAAAATCCAAATAACTCTTGAGTGTTAATTCATTTTGCTCTGAAGTTACTAAGATGTGTCTATGAATTTGTCCCACATAAAGTTGTTCCAAATATATGAGACAAATGTCATACTTGGCAACTTATCGGATGCTAACAAGCCTACATTGTTTCTTTAGGCGCTGAAAATTGCAATAAATGTGTTATTTTAATCACCTATTTGCATGCTTCTGAGAATTTATATCTGAATACTTAATTATTCCTTGTGTTTTTACAAGCCATTTCATCTGCATTTAGCTAGGATTATCTGGCTCCCTCTGCTATACCCTTATAGTCGTGAAGTGGTTTATTTGGCAAGTACTGGTAGAATACCACTACTAAGCGCCTCATTAGGAGAGACACTCTTTAACAAGCAAAGAAAGAAAAAAAGGGTCAATCTCCACCGTTCTATGAATATATGAAAAACCAGTAAATTTAAAAGGGTGACCTTTGTGATAAGTGAATTACATCTTGCCACCAGAGAAGCCCTTACATCTTGCTACAGTTCTTAAAAAATAGCTAAGAGGGCTTTAAAATCAATGTATCCATAGAATAAGGAAGTGATGCTTATTTCATATAATTTATTTATACTGAAGCCAACCAAGATGGCTCTTTAAAAATAGCACTTTCTTTTCTGAGTTTTTCTAAACAGTATTTTTAGTAAAATGTTATGGAATACTGTCAAGCTTATCAAATTACACTGATGTTTCATAACTTCAAAACAGGAACTTGTGTTACTATAAGCTTATCATTCTTTCATTATATTCAGCTTCACTTTAAAAGTAAGGATACAAGAGAAACGCGTGGAGGTTGAAGCCATGACTGCATTCACTGACGTACAATCAAATGATAACATAGAAGGTAATTTAATAGAGTTTTAGAATTGGTAAAGACTTTATAGAGATCATCTCCTTTGATTCCTTTGATAAAGAATTCCAGGCCAAAGGGTTAAAGGGATCTCTACTTTCAGGGTTTTTAGAGATCTGTGACTAGAACTGATATCTTTTTTCCTAACATTTGACACTTTTAACAAATATATCATTTATCCTAATTTACTTAAAGTTTAATAAAGGAAAAATAGCCTGAAATAGAATGCATATAGTTCCCATTATTTTCTAAAATATTTATTATCTTCATGTGCTAAGTTGCTTCAGTTGTGTCTGATTCTTTGCAACCCTATGGACTGTAGCCTTCCAGGCTACTCTGTCCGTTGGATTCTCCAGGCAAGAATACTAGAATGGGTTGCCATCCCCTTTTCCATATCTTAATGTAGATGCTATTGATAATTAAAAATAGATACTAAATTAGAATTGTTCCTTGCCCTCCATTTATTTCTAAAGATAAATATGAATGCTATTAGTGAGTTTAAATCCTGGATTTGTCATTTTAATCTATATGATCTATATGAACCTACAAAGTTATTTAACTTGTATGTGCCCTTGTTTCTTCACCAGTAATTTTGAGATAATAAAAGCACCAGATTCAGTGGGTTGCTGTGATGATGAAACGAGATAGAGTTTAGAGCACATAAAATAGTGTATGGCACACATTTAGTGCTCATAAAATCACTGCAGACAGTGACTGCAGCCATGAAATTAAAAGATGCTTGATCCCTGGAAGAAAAGTTATGACAAACGTAGATAGCATATTAAAAAGCAAAGACATCACTTTGCCATCGAAAGTCCATATAGTCAAAACTATGGTTTTTCCAGTAGTCATGTACAGATATAAGAGTTGGACCATAAAGATGGCTGAGCACAAAAGAATTAATGCTTTTGAACTGTGGTGTTGGAGAAGACTTTTGAGAGTCCCTTGGGCTACAAGGAGATACAACCAGTCCATCCTAAAGGAGATCAGTTCTGAGTGTTCATTGGAAGGACTGATGTTGAAGCTTAAGCTCCAATACTTTGGCTACATGATGCAAAGAACTGACTCCTCTGAAAAACCCTGATGCTGGGAAAGATTGAAGGCAAAGAAGAAGAGGGTGTCAGAGGATGAGATGGTTAGATAACATCACTGACTCAATGGACATGAATTTGTGCAAACTCTGGGAGACTGAGAAGGACAGGGAAGCCTGACCTGCTGGAGTCCATAGGGTTGCAAAGAGTTAGACGCGACTTAGTGACTGAACAACAACAAAAAGAGATGGTGTCAGTACTACTATTGAATAGTACACAGCTGAAGTGTCATTTGTAGGCAACAGAAGACATTCAATACACATAGAAATATAGATTCTAGTTATAGAAATAAAGCTTCAATTATTAGAAGGAACATATTCTAGATTCACAGTAACAAATGTCAACCTTTTATACCAATCTGACCATTATTCAGAATCTCTTTTTAGATAAAACATACCTTTGTTAGAGCAATTAGGAAAAATCAAGATAAAAATGGAAACTATAGGCAAAATACCCTTCATGTTAACTTACTTCATGTATGTGAAGCTGCATCTCTATAACTTTGACCTGAACAATTTATTATTATTACTTCACTAAAATAAATTTTAGTAGATTTAAATCAAACAATACTCTAACATTTATACAAATTTTAAAACACCCCACTTCACATTTGTAGTCTTTTAGGAAAAAAAGCAATTTAATTATTCATGCCAGATTATTAATGGTGGTTATTTCTGTTTTGTTCCTTAACATATTTTCTAAATTTGACGCCATAAAAAATTAACATTTTGTGAAAAGAGAAAAAATCAATAAATACTATTTAAAAAGTAAAAGTGCTAGATTTAGAATTTAAAATGAAAATGTTTTAACTATATAAAGAAATCCACAAAAGCACAGATTGCTATTATTAGATTTTAGATTAAAAGCATCGGTTTTCCACTTGCTACGGTATGTGATATCTATCATGACAACTTTTCTCAACTACAAAGTCTATGTCTATAAGCATGAACATCATAATATTGTCTTTCTCATTGGACAAGCAAATTTTTAAGGGTACAAGCAAATTTTTAAGGGTACAAGCACACCAAAACTGATTTGAAATCAGTTCCCTACTATTATGTAAATAAATGTGATTTGCAGCTATAAAAAATTCCCATTCAATACTAACAGCATAGTTAATCATGAATCAATGTGTTCATATATAAGAAGAAGACTGTTTGTAAGCTCCCCCTGTACCTTTTCTTGCCAACTCTGCCATTTCCTCATTGTGTGATCTAAGTAATCTCAAACTCACCAAAGACAGTTTACAATTCTTGGCATACTACCTTAGGTCATTCTAATGATTAAGTAACATGATATCTATTAAAATAGTTTTAGAAAGACATTTACACTTATAAAGCATTATCATACTATGCTACCAAGGATCAGGTTATGTACTATGCTTGGATATCTAACCAACGAGGAAAACATGATTCTCAGCCTGATGGAGCAGAATAGTTGAATGATTTACATTAATGATGCCACCTTCTCAGAGGGTAGGGCCCTGGTGATTCAGACAGTAAAGAGTCTGCCTGCAATGCTGGAGACCCAGGTTCAATCCTTGGGTTGAGAAGATTCCCTGGAGAAGGAAATGGCAACCCACTCCAGTAGTCTTTCTGGGAAAAGGCCATGGCCAGAGGAGCCTGGTGGGCTACAGTCCGGGCTACAGTCCATGGGGTTGCAAAGAGTCAGACACAACTGAGCAATCTCACTTTCAATTCTCTAACTGACCTAATATAAAGGGTATTCTCCACATACCTCCATCATTCTCTAGTATATCACTATGTTTAGTATTTATTCATAAAATAGCTCATAATTATCCAATTTATATGTTTGTGTAATTATCCTCCAACTCTCTCAGAATTGATCCCCTCCTCCGTCCGCAAAACAGACATTTTTCATTTTATTCATTTTTATGTTTCCAGCTCCTTGGACAAAATCTAGCAAAATCCTAGGGACTCTTTCATTATTCACTGAATAAATGAAATTGTAAGCCAACTATTTCTATATCATTACTTATAATACTCATAGCAGATAACAGGAAATCAAGCTGATTTCTCAGTTGGATATACTCTGGTACATCCCATCCCACCCACCAGGCTCTAGCCCTCAGTTACCTGCTGCCCCTCACAGCAGCTATCCTGGGAGATTTCAACGTTCTCCATACTCTCCACTGTTGGTTTTTGGAAGGAAGTTTCTTGAAAGGCACGTGCAGTTACTTTTAAAAGACTCATTAATACATACCAATGAATCAATATTTATGTTATATATTTGATATTTTAGAAAAAACAATAAAATATATTGTTATATATTTCATATTGTAGTGATCACTATAAAATCACTCAGAAACATATTAGTTGATGTTTCAACTGCTGATTAACAAAGAGATCTGTAATGATTTCTATAAAATTTTGACACTAGATAGATGATATCTACCCTCCCTTACCCCACCCTCAGTCATGCCATCATCATTAAAACTTTGGTTCTATTGGGAAATAAGATTTACCTTACACAATTTTAATATTATTAACATCTTGAATATCATCTGCATATAAGGTTTAGAGCTTTTGCTTTCACTTATTCTTTTCTTAAAAATTAATTTTATTGGCATATAGTTGGTTTACAATGTTGAATTAATTTCTACTGTACAGTTTACATGGAGAAGGCAATGGCACCCCACTCCAGTACTCTTGCCTGGAAAATCCCATGGACAGAGGAGCCTGGTAGGCTGCAGTTCATGGGGTCGCGAAGAGTCAGACACGACTGAACAACTTCACTTTCACTTTTCACTTTCATGCATTGGAGAAGGAAATGGCAGCCCACTCCAGTGTTCTTGCCTGGAGAATCCCAGGGACGGGGGAGCCTGGTGGGCTTCCGTCTACGGGGTCGCACAGAGTCTGACATGACTGAAGCGACTTAGCAGCAGCAGCAGCAGTACAGTTTACTCTTTAGTTATAATGATTATTAATTGAATTGCATCTCTTAATCAACAACTTATTTTCAAATGCCTGCCTAGTGTGCTGCCTACAGCTGTGAAACAGAACTGCTTTTATTTTCCAACAGTGTATCTTGAATCTTTTGCCAGGCATTGTGAAGAAAGTAAGAATAACCTATTACATGGGTTAGTGATTTGTAGTATAATAGGAAGTTTCTCACATATGTCACAATTTCACAGCAACTCTGGGAAATGGAACTCTCCCTACTTTATAGGGTTTCTGTCAGAATACAATTAAAAAACATGAAAGTTTAATAATTATTAGCTATAACAATAATACTATAAAAACAATTGTATCCCTACTGTACAGATTAGAAAACTAAGAGAGAAAAGACCTAATTTATCTAGTTGTGACATAACTAAATCTAGTTTTTCTGTTTCCAAATCTACGATGGATCTTATTGCCCCATGCTGCTGCTGCTGCTGCTAAGTCACTTCAGTCGTGTCCGACTCTGTGCGACCCTGTAGACGGCAGCCTACCAGGCTCCTCCGTCCATGGGAGTTTCCAGGCAAGAGTACTGGAGTGGGTTGCCATTGCCTTCTCTGAATTGCCCCATAGCTGTCCTCTTTAAGGATCATATAATATTAAAACTCAATGCATATAACAACAAAAGATAAAAGCAATCCAAGTACCTATCAACAGCTGAATGAATAAATAAAATGTAATATATACATACAATAGAATATCACTCAGCCTTAACAAAGGAAGGACATTCTAACATATGCTACAATATGGATGAAACTTGAAACCATTACATTTAGTGAAATATGTCAATCACAGAAAGAAATAAATTGTATGATCTACTCATATAAATTATCTTAAGTGGTCAGATTCACGGAGACAGAAAGCTAAAAGGTGGTTGCCTGGAGTTATTAGGATTTGGGAGAAAAGGAGAATGAGGATTTAACAAATACAGAGCTTTAGTTTGGGAAGGCAAACAAGTTCCAGAGGTAGATGATGGTGACAGACCTGTACACTTAAAAACAGTTAAAGATAAATTTTATGTCATATATATTTTATCAGAATTTTTTAAAAAACCCTCAATGGTATAGCCACAGCTTCACCATTTATATTAAACAACAGAATAAATTAATTAATACAGATAATAATAATCTCCCAAGTTGTTTCAGGAAAGGTAGGCATTTTTCTTGGCCATTTTTGATTGTAGACAGTTGTTCTTGATCCCTTAAAAACTATGTCAATAAGATTCAAAACATTATATTTAGATAAGAGCTCTGCTGATTTTATGTTATTTACCTGAAATCATATCTCACTTATGCCCTCCAACTACAGTTTATGTATATCAGATATCTGATGTATATTTATTTTAATAGAAAAGCAAACGGCTGATATCGATTTATCTAACATAAGGAGACACACATATCATACACGAAAAATAGAACTCAAGCTACATAATATGATTCTCTCTTGGCATATTTATTCTCAAAGTATTCTAAGGTTGTGTAATGCCAAATACAATATTTTTTTTTCATCCCTTTGCCAAAGTGAAACTTGACCACTGAAGTCTGAAGGATGTACAACAAAAAGGCACAAATAGATGAGACTTTAAATTCACTCCAGGAACATTAGGGGCTATGCAAGCATGGAGAACATGATTACCTTAAAAAGTACAGTTTCCAGAAATTCTCATAAGAATTCCTCAGCAGGCACTTGGCCGGAATCCAAGTTTCTCTTTTTCTCAAAAAAAAAAAAAAAAAAAAAAGGTTTTGGATATTTTCCTATCTTGACATTTTAGAGAGATCTCAGGCATTGCCAAATGTCATGTGTGTGTGTGATATTTTTTTAATCATACATTTAAAAGCATCTTAATTTGCATTTAGTTTCAGGATCAAGAAAGTCTCAGATTCAATGGAAAGAGTTAACATTTTTCATCCAATACCACATATATATATCCTAACTAGAGAAATATCACAGACTCCCTGGCTTCCTTCCAATGACTCTACCAGTCAGGCTCATTGGCTCAATTCCCATTCTACTCTAAAACGTCTTTTTGGTTTGCTTTTCTTTGTCTTTTTCATATTTTAACTGCATAAACTGTTTACTACAAATGCTATGGCGCTTCCCTCTAAGCGATTCAGATAAAAAACACAGCTCCTTAACAATCACTCAGTTGTACTGGAAAAATTGACTTTCTCAATCTTACACGTTACTTCCACAAACCTACACTTAACTCTCTACAAATCAGGATTTGCACTTGAATCTGTTCAAGCTCTTCTGCCACAGTGAAAGGCCATTTCAAGATTCTCTATAGTCTTTGCCAAAATTTCTGTCTATAAATACTTAACACTTCATACTGACTCCAGAAAAATAATTTCCAAACTAGTGACAAATACTAAATTGACTATTTAGAAAGCCCTATAAAACCTAAAACAGAAGGGGGAAAAAAACTGGACTGGCAGATTTAGAAAGTTCTACACCATCAGGTAGGAAATTGCCTTTTCCTCTTTTGTTCATAATATCTACCTACCTGAGACAGGGTGGAATTTCCACACACAGATACCCTTTCTCCTGTTTAAAACTATGGTAGATTTGTTGGCAGAAGTCTCCAAACCCAATTTTGTATAGACTAGTTTGCAGCTGTTCCTTATGTGCTGCTTAAGAAAATGTGAATGCTGTAGATGTCTGAGTATAAATGGTAATGGTCACCATCAAATTTCCCTGCAGGAAAACTTTATTTCAACCATCTTTCACTGAATTCTATTCACTTTGAAAAACTAAACAATTTCTTCATTTTCTAGGCTATATGGTTTTAAAACTAGTTATAGAGTATGCCCCTTTTTTCCCCAACCTGGTACTTAAGCTGAGTAGTCTTTTAAAAATTTCAGCACTATTGAAGCATAATTAACTTATAAAATTGTAAGCTATTTAAAGGATAAATTGTGGTGATTTGAGATATGTATGCATTGTGAAAGGATTCCCCCATCTAGGTAATTAACACATTTATCACCTCACATGTTTATCTTTTTGGTTTTGATAAGAATATTTAAGTTTTATTCTCTTAGCAAAATTCAATTATATGATACACTGTTATCAACTATAGTCTTGATATTTCATAATAGATCCTCCAACCTTATTCATCTTAAAGCTGAGAGTATGTAGCATTTTACCAACCTCTCATTCTTACCATCTTAGGCCCTGGAAATCATTTTTCTACTTTCTGAGTTTTTCAACATTATGTGTCAATAGATATTTATGTGTATTTAATATTAAGGTATGCATTTTTCATATACCCCATTATTTCTTAGCAGATACACCATCTGCAATCTTTTATTTTGCTGGGTAAGGGTACAGACTTTGGACCCAGAACATCTGGGTTTAAATCCATTTCTTATAGTTACAAATTGTACGACCTTTGGATAGATATACCATAACTTCCTGTTCCTTAATTTCCTCATCTGTTCAATGTGTAGTGTTAAGTAAATGTCTCATAGAATTTGTAAAAATATTAAATGCTTTAATACATGTGAAAAGTTTAGAAAAATGTCTGGAAAATACTTATTCTTACCTCTATCAAAAATTGCTTCAACTCAATCTTACTTGAAAGAATTGTTATTGCTAGATGAGGCTTGTGTAGAGCAGTGCATCAGAATAAACTGACATCACTTGATGCATATTTGCAATGCTAAAAATGAAGGGGAACACGTTGTAGTATACATATATGCTGAGGCATTCCAAATGTATCCCCTATTAGTTTTAATCTGATATTCACTTCCTATTCCTCCTTTCCATATTCTGCATTTCTTAACCTTTGCCCTCTTAACCTTTTTACCTTCTTAACCTTTACCCTCCTTCCTCACAAGTAATATTCTTGTTCAAATGACGGTCACAACTCTCCCAGTTTATTGCACAATTCTATTAATCTGACAACCAGTCTTGCTGTCCTCAAAAAATGTAATAGCTCTGGTGAGAAATAGTAACCTAACTAGACTATTGGGAATAGAAATTGTGTTATAAACAGGAAGGAAAATGGGAGTTAAACTGGTAAGACTAGACAATTGATTCCATATAGGAAGCAAGCAAGAAAGAGGAAGATGAGTTACAGGATAAAGTAGTGGTTTGAAACTTGCAGTGATGATGTTTAATATCAGAAGAGAGCCCACTTTCATTTGGATAACACATCTGTTCTTATTGTTACTTTCATGAATACCAAAATCCAGATCTAAATTTTAACCTCTGTCATGTTAAAGAGGCAAATTTCCACCTAACTGATACTTACCTTGGGTGTCTCAGAGTAATTTTACATTCACATTTATCACCTTTCATGTGTTGCCCCTTCTCCAGGGTTCTGTTCAAGGCAGAAACCTAGCCATCATCTTGCCACTCCTAACATCCTTCCATCATCCTCAATATCCACGTCCAATTCATCACCAAGAAACACCAGTACCGCCTCGTCGACACATATCAAATCAACAGCAATATCTCTAATCTCTCTGCCTCTTCCTACTCCATGGCTCTGTGCTTCCTAGGCTGAACTGCTAAGGCCACAATGCCTCTGACCTCTAACTGGTCTTTGCATCTCTTCATGGTTCCATTCAGCTAGAAGACTTTTAATGAAACACGAATATGATCAAATCAATACCTGGATGAAAATTCTTCAACAGCTTCTCCTTTTGGCATGAGAAATACAAAACATTTAACCTGCTGTCTAGAGTTTTTTTACACTCATACTCAAGCTAATTCCCCAGAGTTATCTCTCATTTCTTTTCTTTCAGCTCTGTCACTTGAATAAACCTCACTTTTTTCTATTACTCAGCATTGTACTCTCTCAGGGCATTTACCATGGTATTCCTTTTGCTTGGAACACTGCCTCCTAACCACTGAACTTGGCCTAATTAATTTCAAGTGATCCTTCAAGCCACAGTGTAAATATCACTTCCATAGTGACTCTTGCAGTGATCCATGCTCTAGTTTTAATTTCTTTCCAGTCTTTTCTTAAAGTGCCTGGTTTTTCCATCACACATTCATCATAATGTATTGAAATATCTTATCAAAAACTGTTTTTCTCAATGAGCACACTGAACTTGAGGTATATTGATGGTTAAATTTCGAGATAGAAATCCAGCAAAAAAAAAAAGAAAGAAAAAAAATGTGATGCTCTTGAAATAAAGAGAGAAGGTAAACAGTAACCAGCATAAATGTGACAGTTGACACTATGAGACTGCTAAGGAGATACTGTGGAGAGGGGAGGGGAAGTCCAAGGAAAGGGCTTTGAGAAAGCTTCCATTTCATTTGTAGCAAGAGGGAGATATGGGAGAAATAGAGGCTATAAATGAAAACATTCAGAGAAGTAACCAAAGAAAAAGTGTGCCTTAATAGAGTAATAGGATGACCCAAAACTGAAGGAGCTCATCCCAGCACAGCACTCTAAAACAGGGAACAAATTAGAATACATTATAATTAAATGTGCATATTGCAAAAGTATTTACCTTAAGTGCTGCTAGTTTATTCTTCAAACTAAATTACTTATAGTGTAAGTACTCAATTTCATTAACACATTATTTCAGTACAGTTTAAAATATAACTAATACAGGTAAATTATGCTTCAGTAAAAGTATGCATTTATTCCTATCTACTTAAATGCCCACATATGCAGATCATAGTTGGTATTGTGCATCATTTCAATTACTCTGAAATTTAGTTTCATAATTTGTCTTATTTATAACTAATGGTAAATTTATTTTTTTAATTGAATAATTTTTTCTAACCACTCTAAGAGGTTCACAACTTTTATATAAACCATCCAACTAATACTAAGCTAGAAAAAAATTATTAATGTCTTCTTTTTGACTTGGTCACAATAACTGGATCCATTCAAATAGACTTTGAGTATTATATGTTTGATAGAGGTTTTTCTGTATTTATTCTTTTTTACTTGACCAAATTCTTTTTTTCACTTGACAAAGAATATGTAGATTATCAGATAATCTTCTATCAAATAGTAATTTTGGATATTAATAAATTCATATTGTATTCAACCATGTAATAAAGCTCAAATAGTAAACCTGTTCATCTTCATATATATTATAAACTGAAGTGTTTCTCTTACAGATTCTTCACTTTCTTATCAGAAGAATCATTTCTCTTCACCAAACTTCATACAGTATTCCTTACTTTGGTCATAATGATAACTCTACTTGCTCTTTCAATTAATATCTTTCAATATCTACCTGATGGCTGCCTCATTTCTCAGAATGTTATACTGAAAAGAATCTGATGCTTGCCCTCAAAGTGTTTGACTTCTCTCTTCTTGAAAGAAAATGTAGAGCCTGCATTTCTCTACAGATTTGAGAAAGGGGGAAACTGCATGTGTGCACACTCCCACAAACACACACATAGACACACTCTCAATCAGTAATCTTGGTAACAGAGTGGGTAATATTATGGAATAACAATGGAGAGAAATGTAAATAGTATCATCAGTGGGTCATGAATCCAGTGTGGAGCAAATACCAAGAGCTTCCACCAAGACATTTTACTGGATGTCAGAAAACTGTGAAGTTCATCCATGCTTGGGTGCTCAGTCACTTTGGTCACGTCCAACTCTTTGCAAACCCATGGACTGTGGCCCACCAGGCTCCTCTGTCCATGGGACTCTCCAGGCAAGAATAGTGGAATGGGTTGCCTTGCTCTTCACCAGAGGATCTTCCCAAACCAGGGATCGAATCTGCATCTCCTGTGTCTCCTGCATTGCAGGCAGATTATTTAACCACTGAGCCACCTGGAGGCCCCATGCTTAATCAGGAGTAAAACAGAATGTAAGACTCACAATAAACGTTGAAATCTGGTTTGAACCCAACAGTCCTTTTCTCACATTTCTTGTGGGAGTCCCTGTGCTTCATGTGTGACTGAAGTTCACACCAGTGAATCTGGGGCATGCACATGAGGATAACTGAATGGAGCCCATGACTGATGGAGAAGGATGGGCAATCAGCACCAATTACAGGGACGAAAATGATCACTTGTCTCTACGAATGTTCTTGCTTCCTACAACATCTTCCCTACTGTATTTTCCTATTCTGTATCACAAAATGCAGGGCAGGCAGCATCGTGCTTGTCATATCCTATTCTGCCTATGAAGTAAATAACCCCTTCTCTGTGTGGGTTTTGTGGCTTACAATTTCCCAAAGTTTGAAATTATCACAACTTTAAAATCAATTGTTTATTTGTCTGTGCTCCTTATTAAGGCAGAGTTAATCTCTTCTTTTATACTCTCTAACACTGCCCCTTGCTCAAGGCAGCAGGTTTTGAATGAATATTTGTTAGATCACTTCTCAGCATTACTGCCTACACACCATCCTAGGTTAAAAACAAAGACAATGACTAGATTTCCCAAACCCGTCTTGGGTATGCAGGTCCCTACTCCATCACTAACTACTGATAATGCATCATACTTTGTTTACTCTGTCAAATGCCATCTCCCTGATGGCACCTTCCAGATTACAATTTGATGGATCTCATTCCCTTTATTCCCCCTGCACTTTGTCATATTTCATTCATCGTACATGCCATACTGACCTGCTTCATAAGTGTAACTGCTATATATGCTTAACTAATAATTGACTGAAATCCCAAAGAGCAGAGACACTACTTTTTATTATCTCTGAATTCCCTCCAACATCTATCACAATACCTCTGTGAGAGAGTTGAGATCTAATACATATTCATTACACCTAATTGATTTGAACTTGGCCCCATAGGGAAAAAATGCATATTTAGCCACACAGGAACTAATAATTTGACACCAAAATTAATGAAAAATACTTGAAACAATACATATTATTATATTTATATCCATAAATATTTACCCCAGATTTATGCAAAACCGTATTTCATATATTTATCATCTTTAGTAAGTTAAAGTTTTAATGAAATAAAGATGGCTATGCCCCACACATTATATATGCCATTGATCCTTCCTCTTACCCTAAAGGTATGTTGAGTTTTGCAGTATATTCAGGGGTATTACTAGTTCCTGAATTAGTTAATCATTTCAGAAATAATGACTTAACTGAGTGGTTACTCTGCAGGAACAATAATAATAATAATTGCTAACACATGAATCCTGTATTTGTTACATAATTTTGCCCTCCTTACAAGCCTCAGAGGGAAATGTTGTGATCCATGTCTTCAAGATGAAGAGATAGAAGCTTAATTAAGTTAATTTGCTAAGGTCACAAAACCAATAAATTGTGAAAGTGGTATATGAAACCAGACATTATGACTCCAGATCTCTTAACTGCTTAGGAGAGAGGGAAGGAGATGGTAATTCCTAGGGTGGCAGAAGTGCAAGGGCTCGTAAAGCATAAAGGAGGAACATTGTGAAGGAATCTGAGAGCTTTGTGAATGTCAGGGGATAACTAGAAAAGAATAAAAAATAAGCTGAATTCAAGTGAAGAAAGTGAGGGAAAGATGGTATGAAGCCAGGAGGGAGAAAAATGTAGAACTTCAGGACACTCAAATATAGGCTATTGTGTAAGTGAAAATTCATCTAGGAATATGCGGGTGAGAGGATTCCAGTGGAGGGTCAATAAGGAGTGTTTTTAGGAGTAACGTTAAGCAGCATAAACTTTGGAATTATTTCTCCCCTGAGATCCAGGCTAGGGCCCATACATAAAAGAAAGATAAACAAATGAGAAAGTAAAACAATAAATCAACACACGAAACTAGGCATTCATTCCTTGTATGCTACTATGACAGTCATGTTTCAATATTAACGTATATCCAAGTATTGTTTTCTTCTGACAATCACTCTCCACAATTTCAGTTTTTGCTTTGCAGCCTCTATTTCCTTTTGTACTACTATACTTATACCAACCAGAAGGCATAGTTTTTGATTTAAAAGGAAAATTAGAGAAAAAGAGAATTATAAATAATGATCTCATAAATAATTATGTTTCAGGACTGATAAATCTTACAGTACTTTTTAGTTGATTTACCAAGGAACAATATGACAAGCCACAGTGAAATAAACGATTTGCATTAAAAAATAAACAGTGTCTTGTCTTAAAATATACCATTTAGCAAAGATGTATGAACACAGTATTCTTGCCTGGAAAATCCCATGGACAGAGGAGCCTGGTGGGCTACAGTCCATGGGGTCACAAAGAGTCAGACACAACTGAGTGACTGATCACAAACTCATGCATGAACACAGTATATCTGGGGGATATATTGGCCTTCAATATGTATAGGTGTTTTAATACAGATAACTCATTTATTAGAAAAACAATAATATTACTAAAATCGATAATATTTAACAATTAACCTAATTTACTACAGTAAAAATATTTTTCATTTGTCCCTAACAATCTTAGGTTAGTAACCTCTACATGTCTATGGTGATTTTCCCATCAGGAAAATGGAGAGAATAGTGGTACCAACCTCACAGAACCATTGGAGGCATTAAATGTGCTATTATGTGTCAACACATATACAGATGTTTGTACTCCTGCTTCTATGTTAAATGTTTGTCGAACATTTAACTTCTAAGTTTGATCACAAATGTAATATAGACCAATCAACAATGGTGACTGTTATTCATGCACAATTAACTACCTTCTAAATAAAACAAAAGTAAAATAATCATTTCATATAATGAACATGTTTGTACGATTTATACTACCTAGAAAGTGAGTTATAAACAGGACAACGTATATGGCCTTACTTCCACTTTGAGTTGCCTTCCTTCTTATAACAGATATAATTTTTGGCTCCTAAATTCATCCATTAGTCTGTCCATACTCGTGCTTAGTTGTGTCCAATTCTTTGCAACCCCATGGACTGTAGTCTGCCAGACCCCTCTATCCATGGGATTTCCCATAGCAAGAATTTCAGGCAAGAATACTGGAGTGGGTTGCCATTTCCTTCTCCAGGGGATCTTCCCAACCCAGGGATCAAACCCTGGTCTCCTGCATTGCAGGCGGATTCTTTACTCACTGAGCCATCAGGGAAGCCTAAATCCATAACCCACATCAAATCTTCACAAAAGACAGAAAATGTGGATGTAAATGTAACAGAAAATCATATATCTCACAACATAACAGGTGATTTCTCTATAATAACAAGTCTAAATTATTTCAAAATAGAAATGTAAAATTAAACACTATTATTTTAAAGCAAAAAAAAAGGGGGGGGCTACCAGTCAATCAAAGTCCCTTTTACTCTTTCCCTAACTATGCATGCACAATAATAGTGGGGCTTTCCCCCCCTTGCTGTCTTACTTAAAATAACTCTAGTTGGATTTATGTATTCAAAGATTAAATAACTACAAAAGAAACTAATACCAAAGGGCAAGAGGAAATAATCTTAGAGCTTTATGAAGCAGTTAGCTATTCCTTTCATAAGTGAAGGGGATGGGATATATGGCCCAGTTCATTAATCTGTAGGATTTGGCAAGCAATGTTGAGAGGTTGTCGAGGCTATACCCCACAATGAACAAGAGCATCTGTGGTAAATGACAGCCCCCTAGGAGGAGGGTCTGAGCCCTTTGTACAAACTCCCTTGATTCAAACATACCCACAAAGCACATGCCAGCAGTGTTCGACAATTTACGCTTTAGCTGCTACACTTGACTTAAGAGCTGCAGTGAGGAGATAAAATATCTTGTTTTCGTCAGTGAAAGGAGTAAAATCCACCAGAATGAACATTAAAATAACATCTTCTATGTCTTTGTGTGAAAACCTAATGTTAGTAAATATTACTGGAATGTTCCATATATCTTAGTTAAATACCAGTGGGTATATTAGTAAAATAATTTCTATTGAAATTCCATTTGACCCCTTTGCTGTGTTATTATTACTTAAGGGTCCAAAATTGTCTGGGTTAAAGTATAAATCTATCCTGGATCTTGTAGCTCTATAGGAATCTATCAATTTAAGTACCAACTGACTATTTTTATTGTAGAGCAAGAGATTGTATAGCTGCCTAAACTCATAAAAACTGGAATCAAGAATATCTTATTCAGAAATTTTTATTTGCTTGAAGCAAAGTTAGCCTTTGCTATGATCTCTTGTTACCTCTGAGATGTTCTAATTTTTCTTTTTATTTACAAATGCTAAAAAACACCAACTTTTACACTTAGCACATTGATGGTTAATTATTGTATTTATTTGAATATTGCTTTATGTTGCCTTTTATAGAATACATCATATGGTGTATTCACTTTATATTTTATTCATTTATCCTTAGTGCCATGTGCTTTGTATAACAGGAGGTAATCGGGGATGTTGGCGTTGCAGTGAGTGGTTGCAATAAGAATACAAAATAGAAGAAATGCTAAAACATAGTCACACCCTCAGGGAATTTAATTTCCACTTTCTTAGATTCCTGAATGTTCAACATGGAACTATTAAAGACTGAATGCAATGCCCTACCATCTATCTTTGGTGAATGATTTTCATTTATATGTGTATTGTGCTAAATTTATAAAATATTCTCTAACTCAACTATAGCTTACTGTAGTCTCTGGTCTTTTCAATTGTATACAGTGGAAAGACCAGATAATATGGTCATATTTTAAAATAATTCTCATATAAGGCCTTTCTAAATATACAATCACTTTTGAAATTAATTCTCATGTAAGAGCTTTCCAAATACATAAACATGGCTCATGGTTTACAAAATGGTGAAAAATAGATCTACAATTTTAGAGCAGAATAATATCACTATAATGATCTTCTACACATGTAGAAGACTTCTTTTCATATCCCTTTAATGAGTTAAGTAAAAGAAACCCCTTCAGATTGTGTATGTAAATACCAATCTGTTACATATTAGTTCAAGTATCTGTTTAATATAAATATTGATTCAGACGTGCAATAAATTCATAAACAGCATTTCTCTACATTTACTTTGAAGACAAATGTACCCAAGGGGGTAAAAGTGTCAGGCTGTTTATCACAGATCCGATTTTAAGACATGTCAAAGAATAAAAATGTATGTCTCTTAGGCAACTTTGCTCTTCTCAAGCTGAGGAATGCAAGCCAGGGTGTACTATTATTGTTAGGACTACAAAGATAAGACCACCCTGAGTGGCTCGCGTGAACACTGACACAGCTGCTTCTTTTCGCTTTGAAATCATTCAAAGTGATGCATGAGGAACGAGCCTGCTTTTATCAGCCTCCCACTCGGGGTCTGTTTAGCCCACTGAGGAAAATACTTGTGATACACTGCTGACAGAAAACAAAACATGATCCAAACAGCAGGGCTGCTACTCACAGGATATTATTATGTCAATCAAAGGATGCAGCTGTGATAGAGAACATCCTCTAAGGCAAATACATTCGAGGGTCGGAAGAGACTTTTTGTGCTTCTCTATGTCAGAGCTAGGCAATCTGTCAGTGGTCCTCTAGCCAGATGATCTGTATTTTAAAAATCTTGGAAACCACTTTCATCATCATCACCGTCAGTATCATATATTTTTCTCTCTCCCATGAAGGAAAGCCCCACACATCCCAATGCACTTGAGTCCATTGATTAGTGAAGGAAAAAAGAAAAAAAAATGAACCACTGTCTAGACATCATCAGATACAATTGAGGGAAAGTTGTAAAATAGTTCACAAAAAATCTGAAAGGCATCGTTCTTTGCACACTACATACATTAAATCCTTTAATCTTTACAAAAGCCTAAATGTAAGAGTCTTCCTCATTTCACAAATAAGAAAACTGAAGTTCACAAAAACTAAGAAACTTGACCAAGATCATAGAGCTGGTAAAAAGCTGAGTTTCAAACCACATCTATAATCATTTTCCCATCATTCCATCACCCCAACAGGATCAATTCTTTCTTTTAATTTACCCAAATGCATTTGGAGTCAACTTTGAAATGTATCTTGCAATGAGATGAATCAAATAAATTTTTACTTTGCTGTGTCTTGTTATATTAAAATATATGGAGGCTTTCAATTTATGAAGAATACCTTCCAATATTCTGTTATAGCTAGCCAGCTCAAATAGATATTTGAGAAGCTATTTCACTTACTGTAAAAATTGTGTTTTAGGAACAGAGGAAATTAATAGATACGTTTTTAAATTATTTGCTTGGAAATCAATATTTCCTTAACTCTTATCATATGAAGGTCCTCTAAAACTAAATGGGGTAAAAATATAAATTGTTAATGATATGCACAATATCATTTGGAAAAAGTCAAGTATCAAAATTATTAACAAGTAGAGACTATAGAAAATTTCTTTTTATGCATATCTGAATAGAAAAACATGTGGATCATGTCAGGAAAGGCTGCCATGATATAAATATACCTTGAAGCTAAACTACTATGATTTTCTCCCCAGTTCTTGAATTCAAGAATTCAGGAAGTATCAGAAACCATTCTAAGAATACTGCTTTGAACAGTTCCTTTAAGATATCATGTTTGATTTAGGATCCTGACCAACCTAAAAACTAAATTTATTTACCCTCTTACCCAATTGTTCCAATAAGTTATCTTCATGAAACCCTCATTGGCTTGTTCACTATTCCCCCATCTACCAAACTTTCTTTCCTTCCTTATCTCCTTTTTCCTGTTGGATTTGAGACTTGACACTAATTTCCCAGGCACAGCCATTGACCTTCCAGACCATTATTTTATTTCTCTCTCTGAACTGGTTTCTTAGGACAAAGAAGGGTGAACTCCATCACTATTTATGTTAGCCTGAGACTCTTTTCTTATTTGGTATATACTATTATCACACATTGGATGAGAAAAGGGAGTGGGAATTTACTTAATATTCCATCAGAAAAGAAAGAATCACAACTAATTCATGGATAATCACAATAAAAAGAATCTATGTATAAAATTTGAAAGTTAATTCCATCTACCTTAAATCCCAAAGTATCTTGGTTATGCTTTCTGCACTTGCATCAAAAACTGTTGCTGCTGTTCATCTGCTAAGTTGTGTCTGACTTTCTGCAACCAACCCCATGGACCATAGCCTTACAGGCCTCTCTGTCCTCCACTGTCTCCTGGATAGTGTATCAAAAGCTTCATTCAGAAGCAAATAAAATAGATGTTGAGGGTTACAAACAGAAATGTTCATTAAGTAAAAAATCTCTTGTAAATTAAAATTTTCCATTAATTTTAACACCAGCCAATGACAGAAAGTAAATTACTTGCTCAAATTAATACCTATGAAAATATGGTACAAAATATTTTAAATCCAGTTTGGTTATAGTGACTGGGAGAGTTTTTCTAAAATATTGTTAAGATGCAAATAGTCGGTTACCTTTGTCTTTGAAACAAGGACATTAGTTTTATAAATAGCATATTTTCAGTATTTACTTTTTCACCTTATAAATTACACTTTAGAAAGATTTGCTGAATAACAGCATAGATATCTATCTGCCTATAATAATTAAAACTGAATTCAGTATGAAGGAAGGATGGTTGATCTTATAATGTTTCCAAGACCTTTGGATCAATTTGAATATGGTGGCTTTGCAAATTCTCAGACACTAGTCCAACCAAAGCATGTATTACATAGTTTTCATTTGCAGCTTTTCAGTCATTAAATATTTTGCTCTAAAGAATAAAATGCATCAAATATTAATTTATAATTAAAGATGTATGTAACCCATATTACTGCTTTATAACTCAATACCATCACTGAGACTTACTATTTAGTAATAATATATGTAATTTGACTCATGGTCCTCCCAAATCTATGTACCCATAAGCTGTATAAGAGCAATGTTTTGTTCTAAAGACACATAAAATGTTCTGTCTTTAAAGACAGTGTCAAGTCCTCAGATTAACTCACATATTAACAAAGGACAGTAAACATTCTATGAAAAGAATTACTTTAAAACATATTTCAATGAATGGTGGAGAGGGTGTGGAGAAAAGGGAACCCTTTGCACTGTTGGTGGGAATGTAAATTGATACAGCTACTACAGAAGATGGTTTGAAGATTCCTTGAAACATATTTATCTAATTCCTGGACCAATTCCAATGGGACAAAATGCAATTTTAAACCAAAAGAAAACAATAAATTTTTAAATTTACATCATATTCTCAAACAATATAAATGGACAAGTCAATAGTGGACAGATGTTGAGATGATGCCTAACAGGCTATGAATAGAACCTTTGTTTATGATGACGTAATATTTGGGTGAAACTTCTGTAGGCTATCATCACCAAATGCTGGCTGGTTTTCATTTTCAAATTATTGTAAAACTGCTTGAATAAAAAAGTCATTCTAACTGAATGCCAAACTTTCTATAGAACTGAACATTTCTTGAAAAATGAGATTTGGTTTGGGTCATTTGAAACCTTTGTTAGTCATTAAGGATGTACCTCTTGCATCCTTCTAAATTTCACTTCCTTTTAGAATTTCAGAAAGATCTGAAACCTCTTCCTATTAGAGCAGAGTCATATATTAACATTATCCAACAGAAGAGGGCTAATAACACATTCATCAAAGGACAATTATTTGCAAAACACTCTGCTGAGGACAGGGAAATATAGGAATACATTATTTTCTAATGCCAACACATTAGATCTAATAGAACTTATTTTAGTCTTTATGGCCTATATAGTTGCTGCTAGATTTTTTTTTTTTCCCCTTAGTGCCAAGGTTGCAGGATATTGAAAATGCATAAGAAAGCCCCAGTTTCATTTCACAAGAGGACAACTTATTCATGTTGAACATGCAAAGGAGAAGACTGGTGGTACTGACAGAGGAAAACACCCCTATCATTAGTTACCCACATGGGGAGGTGATCTGAAAAACCACTCTCTGAAATCAGGGACCTCAAACTCACACTTTAGGAATATCCTCACTGTGACAAATGGAGTACTTGAAAATACTGACAGATAGGCGTAAAAAGCAACAATTGAAAAAGAATTCTTTATTTAAGAAGAAATAGCCAAGCAGAGAAGATCTATTTCCCAAACTTGTTGGCAACCTGCATGCTGGTACAACTTCAAACAAAACACATTTTTAAAGAAACACTTACCTATTTTGTTCTTTTTTGTTGTTGTTCTGTGGTTTTTTTCCTAATTTTTTTTGGTCATAAAAAATGCGTTATTTTAAAAATAAATGTTAGATGGAAGAAAACATTTGAAACAGTTAAACTGGAGCTATTCTGGCTAAGATAATGTAGAGTGAAGAAAATACTGGTGACAAAGCTCTACCTAGCCCTTGAGGCTTCTTCAGCTCTAGTTTGGAAATCACTGCATTAGGTGATCAAAAATGCTTCCTGGGTATTCTAATTTCCCTTCATATAATCACTTAGAATTATACTATATTTAAGGGCAGCACATCAAGGTATGAGTCATTATCATAACTATTCTATAGTTATATTCATAACTATTCCTGAAAAATAAACAACTTTATGCAAGGATATAAATTCCCTTTAATAAAAAGTTTTGTTAGAGAAAGTAAGAGTTACACTATAAGAAAGTTAAATCTTAATATAAATCTGTTTGTTGAAATTTTGATATAAAATGTTTGAGCAGGTAGAATCAATCTTTCTGAAATGATTTGAATTGTTGTACCAAATCTAGTCCAAAATGAGAGATCCTTCAAGCCAAGTTTATCCTGAGGGTTGGGAAGACTCTAGAATTCTGTAGGAAGTGGAGGAATTTGAAAGAATTCTGAAGAATCCATCTTTCTCAGAATGAGGAATTGTGAATATAAAAATTTAGTTACTGATCAGGATCGAAAGGTAATTTGAACAAATATTTCTGATGTTCACTGACCCATGTTGAAAAATCTTAACAAAATCGTTCCCTTTCACTCCATTATTTGTTAGCTTTATATGCAGGTCAGGTCTATATATTAGCACAATCAACTTATTACCTGAAACAGCTAAAAAGCTGTGGCATGAACAAGAGCTCTTGTACTATAATAAAATTGAAGTTATTCTGATAAAAAGTGAAATGTGAAAATTCATCAAATTGCAGACTAGTTAATACAAATAATATGACTAGAAAAAAAATAGTTTCTTAACAAAACAACAGAGGATAACAAAAGAAAATACATCACATTATTCATGGTTTCTCAAAAATGTAAAATTCTGTATTGCTCATTTATTTATGACCAATATTGCTGGAACTAAAAGTTGCCAGACTAAGTGTTAAAAAAAAAGGCAGACTGACCAAAATCAACAAGAAATGAAAGTTAGTATTTTAAAAGTATCACTGCTATCAGCAATAGTTCTTATATTTCATCTGTATATATGAATTCCAAATTGATCATGCCAAGCTTACATTCATAAATATTTTAATCTGCAAATCAGAAAGTCATGATTCACTGCCTTTGAGTGTAAGTCCATTAAATAAAAATGATGTAAAACAGAATTTACTCCAATCTGGCCACTCAACCACATCACATGACCATATGCAAATCCACTGAGCATTGGCGGGGGTTGACTGCCAAGTGATGCAGGGCCTGGAGTAAGGAATCTTCCACTGAGAAACCTCAGAAACCATTCCCATGCCTCTAATCCCAAAACAGTAATACTAATTCTAATATCAATAATCATTTTAGGAACTATTCAGTCCAAACTGTCAGGGAGGGAAACGTGATAAACCACACTGCTTTAAAGGTCAGACATTTTTCTCCAAGTTTAATGGACAGCCTAGCTGGGAAAAATGAATAGACACCTTGGAAATCTTTCTGCTTAGGTCTGTCCCTAGTAACATTAAATGGCTTATTGCAGTGTATGAGAGAGAACTTTCAAGGAAATCAGCAGGAGCTCTGTAAACTTGTTCTGTTTTCCTATGGATGACAGCCAGTACCCATTTCTCCCAACTTGTACGGATCCAAGCCTTCCTGGAGGCCAGCTCTGGGGACAAAGGTGCTTCTCCAAAGCTGTTATAGATAGGGACATTTGGACTGAATGAGAAACAGTAAACAAAAGCAAAAACTACCACATCGAAACACTGGCTATACAACACATACTTCCTTCCTAGTCTTTCACTGCTTACAAAGACCAAACTGGATTCTTTCTGTTGTACACAAGAAAGTAAGTCATTGAACCAATTTTTTTTTTAAAGCAACATTAAGGAACAGAACTTTGGAAGACATCTAAATAAAGTAGGATGAAGTTTTGATTTTTGTACTTGGAAAATAAAGATAAAATTTCAGAGATCATAGGGCCAACTCAAAATCTACAGTTTTCTCATTAAAAAAAAAAAAATTACATGGCCCAAGTACAGAAAAAGCTTCAATTATCTCATCTTGTTGAGGAGAAAGAAAGAAAACACTGAGTGTGACCAAAGATAAACACAACCGAGTTACTTTGGCATTGAACTGGTTCTGAAGTATGTGAATTGCAGGAGTCAAATTTACAATTCCTTTGTGTTCTTTCAAAAAGCTGTATTATCCAAAAGAAATCATAATATAAATTATTCACTTATTCTGTGAAATGTGCATTTTTATGAAGTACCAAACAACCGGAAATTTACTGAATCTAAACTGAATTGATATTAATGGATTCATATGTGAAAACCTGAAAATAGTTGCAAAATAAATGTAATGTAATCAGTAGTTGTAAATTCAATACACATGTCTGAAATTTCACATTGAGTTTAGGGTCCTGTGTAAGCACTCTGAATTAAATTAAGGCAGATTTTAATCAGTTTTTACTGTCCTTCACCTTTGTAAAAATTAATGTTGTGATTGTATTTCTGTAATGAGCTTTTGTGCACTCGAACTTAGCTGTGAACTTGTGTGCATATGAATGTCAAACAAAATGATAATATTCTAAATGAATTCATCATTATATTCCAAATGTACTGCTAGTATATTTGGAAGATTAAAAGTGGGCATATATATTAAATCACTCCATTGCAGATATTACATATATAATTCTATTTGTGTTATTTGTCTACTTAAGCTCCTGTAAACCTCTCTTGGTATGAAGTTAACCTAGAATACAAGATCTTCAATGCACTAGATCCAATATTGCACCTCTCACTATGGAAGCACACAGGACCATTTGTGCAAGAGCATGAAAGCTATTCACAAACTAACTTAAACCTCTTTTAAACTTGTACTTTCAGCCTGTTTCATCTCAGGATATTGTAATTCAATCTATAATGTATGTATTAATATATCATCTCAGAATAGTATTTTAATTTAATCTATAACATATGTATTAATATAGTATATGTAATATAATACTGTGTATTTCACTTCACTGTTACGTTATGTGTCCTAAATATATTTCTTTCAAGCTACAAGTACTAGCCATTATCTTTAATATACTGGGCAATTCTCATCAAATGCCAATTTCAGCAATATTTCTCATCATACTATAAACTTCAACAAAGTTTTATTTTCTTCTCTAGACTTATAAGCCCTAATCTTTATATTTTCATTATACTTTTCTAAAGCCTTCTGGATAATTTGTGTCCCTTTTTCAGTATCATTGTATTTTTCTCAATTATAGCAACAAAAAATATTAATATATATATAATATTCCTAATGCACAGATTCATCATTATTTATGTGATGATAAATATGTGATACTCTCTAATCTTCTTCCTAAATTTGGTTGGAATTTTGGAATAATAACTGCTATTTTCAGACTATTATCTATAAGTATAAACTCCCAGATTCTTCCATATTCTTCAACTTCATTAAATACAAATGTAGTTTTCTCTTGGATGTGATAATTTTAAAATAAATTATCCCCAATTTTCAAATAAACTTAAGACAGTATTTTAGGGAAAAAAACGCCTTGCTCCAATCACAAGTAAAATATAGCACTCTCAATGTCATTTTGGCTGAGATTATCTGTGTAGACAGCACCATATGATTCCAAATTTGAATATTTACTTAGATCATCTATACATATTCTCCTACACAATAAAAATACAGCCCCTCCAGTCTTCAATCTACGTTAAGAATATAATTTTCACATTAATGAATTTTTTCCCACTCTAATCCTGTGCTTTTTATGCACTTCTGCAATAAATCGTTATTGATTGTACTCTAGCTGTCAGGCATTTTACTCTGCAGGGGCCACAGTGATGAGAGGACAAAAAGAGGACAGTCAGGATCCCCCACATTTCTGAAGCATTTACCCCAGATATTGTAAATGTGCAAACGTTACTTAACCAGTTTTTCCTTTCTTCTATTACCTTTTGCTGTATCATTTTTAACTAGTACCATTAATTGGTAGGTCTTCCCATCTACATGTCTATATCTCTACATATAAAATAGCTCATATGGTTGAAATATATATAGAGAGAGAAATTATTATTATGTGTGTATATGATACAAACTCTATATTATATAAAGTTGGTAATATATATCTATGGTTGATGTTGACTAATTAAAGTTACAGAAACCAAAAATAAGGCACTTTTTATTAGTTATTTTCACAAGATATCAATTCAAAGAATACTTTTGTTTTTTCATTAATTTTCAGAAAATTGCTTCATTCTAAATATTCATTTTCATCATTGTACAATATACTTTAACACTCATTAAAAATGCAACAAATCTCTATTCACTGTTAGCCACTATTTTCTCCATTACCTTGTCATAATTTATTGATTTATTCGTACTTGCTAAATACAAACATTGATTAAGTCCCTAGTGAATATATTGATATTTGTCAGTACTGGATTCCATCAACATAATGACATTTCTGTTGAGTTTCTGAAAATTAATTCATAGAAAATATCCATTGATCAAGCTGATGCAAAAGAAAATTGTCTTTTAAAATTCACTAAGGCAAAACTAAATGCTGATCAATATTTCCTATAAAATTGAATATATAATACAAATATTCATATTTATTAATGTCAAGATTTAGAAATCTAAAATAAATCTATGCAAGGCTATGAATTCCTTTGGTCTGGAAAAATGAACCATTAAGTACTGGTATTTTTATATAGTCCTTGACCAGCCCTGAGCCTACCTCTCAGGCTCATGGTTTTTATAGCATTTGGAATTAATTGCTCCCACCTATTTCCTTCAAAGAGTTTAAGTGCTTCCACTGTTGAGAGTCACTGAATTGTAACTTAAATATTTCTTTTAGCACAGGTTAGACCTTATTTAGAGAAAAGGGTAACACTTTCATTAAGTTCTACATAGGAAAATCAGTCCGCTTCAGGACACAAGGACTACTGTTCCTATTCACAGCTTTGTTTTAAATCTTCCCTTGTTTTTCCTCAACAAACCATGGCACAATGCTTGCTGCATGTTCCCCTCCCAAACTGTGGCTGTCAATACCAGGTTGTTCGGCCCCTGAATATGCGAGCAGGCAAGAATCAGTCTTCCCATGAAAATCAAGTCAATGACCTGCCTCCTTGGCTTCTTGTGAACCAAAAGACAACCATAATTTTTTATCCTTTCCATTCTCACGTGTTGTAAATGTTCACTCAAGTCCACAATCCAATACAAAATGCATTAATTCCTCCAAAGTGAGTTCACCGTGCATGATTTAATTATAGCCAATTGGACATACTTTCCCTTTACTTTTTCTTTAAAAAATAAATAAATAATTCAAGGCTCTAGCTTTAAGTAATTCTTTATTCAATACTTTTGCATTATCCTTATCATCTAATCATGTAGGAAAAACTAAGGTTTTGTCCTATTGGTTTGTCAAAAAGGTAAGTATAGCCATAAAAGTTTTATCCACAAACTTTTTATCCTCAAAGACTCAAGTTTAATCAAGTAACAACCTTTCTATTTCCCACCACTTACTGTACCCCAACTTGAACAACAGAAAAAGAAGGAAAAAACTACAACCGCTTTTATTTTAACCTTCACATTTTGCAGTCAGTCAGTGTTGAAGTCAGATATACAAGATTACACACAGTTTTCCAAGATTTGCATTTAAAAGATTGCATACAAACTTCAATACAGGTTGCTTTTCCGTGACCATAGAAACATCAGAAAAGTTGGAAAATTCAGTCCACTGAACTTCAAATGACTTTATTAAAGTGTCACTAATCAGAGTAAAAAGACAGAAAGTTTTAGTGTTTGGCCTAACAAAGTGAATAACTCTCAAAGTCTAATGACCTACTAAGAGTATTTCTTAAAATAAAAAAAATAGAGAGAGAGAGAGAAGGTCTGGTTGAAAGCAAATTAAATAAGAAAAACCTTCACTGCCTTCTTCAAAAGATTGATTTCATACAGATAACGACAGCTCAGCTGAACTGTGACACTGAGTAGAGTGCTCTTTGGCTGGGCAGTTGGGAAAAATGCCTGGTTAACTATTAAAGCACTGTATGGATAGGTTTACTTAAAATATAGCTATCAGGAAGATTTCACTTTAAACATAATTCTGTAGCTCCATTTATAGCTTCATGTTTACCCTTTGAAACTCTAAAAGCATTCTAATTTAATTACAAGCCAAAAAGAAAGTCCCACATGCAAATGCAAATCTATTAATAATGCATGCTAGAGCAATATTCAGGAGTACTACCAAAGTCTATACCCTAGCTATAGACTTGAGAGAGAAAAAGCTTTTGTTTAAAGCTATGCTTTCTCCTACTTTTGGGAAATGAAGGAAAATTAACACACAAGTGATATATACATTTTCTTTTTGTAGCATCAAAGGTTATCTTCAATATTAGCTATATTTAAATGGCTATAATATTAATAACAACATCCACAAAGAGCAGAAATATTAAAGGAAAATAACAGTAAAAGGAAAGTGAAAGTGTCTCAGCTGTGTCTGACTCTTTGCAACCCCATGAACTATATAGTCCATGGACTTCTCCAGGCCACAATACCGGAGTAGGTAGCTCTTCCCTTCTCCAGAGGGTCTAAAGGAAAAAAATATTTTCCAATGGTTCCTAGGAGCTTCTCAGACGTTTCTCTTAGGCCTTAAGCAGAAGGTTAACAGGGAAAAACTGGAAGTACACTATGTCATGTCAACCAAAGAGCCCCCACATCAAAAATGAAGAAGGGGAAATTTAGCAGCACTTTGTAGTGCCCCATATTTCTATTTACAGAGTTGTTGTGTTTTTTTTTCCCCCAGAATCCTAGTCTGATATAAAAAATACACTGAGGTGATTAAGCAGGTCAATGACCTGCTCCATTCACTGTTTCCTCCAGAAGGCTCCTGGATGTTCACCTAATTTATCAATTTCATGAACACTTGATCATTTATATTGTGTAAAAGAAAGCATTAGCTACTATAAGGCTTTCAATAAAGAAATTCACATATGACCAAATTACAAATTTATAAAGGTAAAAGGGAAATAATAGATATAACAGTACCAAGAAAACCAAACCCACACAATTTAATTCAGCTAATTCAATTTTCTCGGCATTTTTTGATCCTGGTCATGTGTCAGGCACCACTACAGACATGAAGATCCAAGGATGGATGAGAAAAGATGTCAAAATCTGGCATAAAGATGTCATAATCTGGGAAGGGAGGCAGTTGGAAATGCTAAGTAATTGTAATTCAATGTGGTAAGCATTACATGCATGATGTAAATAAAATGCTAAGGAACTGAGGAGCAGGGAATAGTTAAGTCTACCTGGGAAGCAACTGAGGATTTTCTCATAGGGGAGTTCTTGACCTAAACAGCAAATGATGAGAAGGAATCTTCCAAACAGGAAAAGTAAGTAACGTCCATCAGCTAAAGCATGAACAAAAGCAACAGCAGAATTAGGTCCTCCCAGTGACTAAGCACACCACACAGCAAACTGGGGACTGGTGTTTGGGGTGTGCTCTCGAAGTTTTGAGGATAAAAACTTCGGTTCCAATGAACTATCCCCACTTGAGTAACTTCACAGGAAAATACTGGCCTCCCTACTCTTTCTATGCATACACTGTGTGTTCAATTACAACAAAAATGAAATAATTTACCTAATAAATTTATTTCTGAATTTTTCAAGGTAATTGTGAAAGTCATTCATCACAAGAGGAGTAAAATACATCAAAATAATAAATTTATCAATCAAATACTCTTTTTCAAAGTCCACATAAAATATGTCTTGAATGTACTCTGGCAAAATTACAGAACTGTTCAAGGTTCATCAGAAACTTTCTACACTGTAGTAATTCAACTATCAGAAGTTCCTCCAACTTCAAAAATATAGATTGTACCATTTAACAAGAAAATCTCTCAGGTCTAATGCACGGCTCCTGCTCAATTTGCCTAACTCGTATCACAAACCAAACCTGCATCAATTTCCATTACAACACCATATGGTCCTGTGATCTGCTCAATTAACTGTTTTTGGTCCTCATTTTACATAGGCCTAGGTTCAATTTACCCTTGAAAATGCCTAGTGTTTCCTCCCTTCAGTCTATGTAGGTCCAAGATCAAAATTATCTTCAAGAGGTCCTTTCAAATTAACTTGCTTAATAATATGGTTAGCTAATTTATTTGGCCATTTTTACACAACTTTTGCTACATTATTTTTTTGTAGATATGTAGCTTTGGCTTCTCAAATTTTCTGTCAGATCAAGGCCAACATTTATTTTAAATTTATTTTCTTGAGCAGTGAAATTTTTCACATATTAGATAGTCCACACTCAAACACAGACTTTTAAAAATTGCTTCAAAAGTCCAAGATTAAATTATGAAATGCTATTAAAACAATATCAAGACATACAATTAAAGTCTCATCATTTTTTTTCCTTTTTTCAAAATGGAATTGTAAATGATATGAAAATCCTTGACTGGTTTAGGGGTCAAGATAGAACAGCAAGTGGTTAATAACACATCCTGGAGATGAAGTGAGGGGTCTCTAGTCCTGGCAGTTGGAAAGTAACCAGGCCCATGAACTGAAACTGCTTAATTAATCATTGTCTTTAAACTAGTAGAGATAGTTCAACGTAACTGGGATAAAACAGTGACTTGTTTCTGAAAACGTCTTCACTTACAAAGAAGCTCTCAGTATGTACAAGAGTAGACACAGAATTTAAAGACATATGTTAGCTTACACAGGAAAACATGGGGGTCTGATTATAAAAATCACACATTTCTTTACCAAGAAGCCACTGGATAGGATTTAAAACTGCAAAATGATTGATCACTTAAAGCTTACAGCACCCTTCTAACTTAAGTTATATTGAAGTCTGGCAGAACTTTTGTTATTTAGTAAATAAAACACTCATACAACTAACACTGGCCATATAGTTAATTACAACCCATTGTGCAGTTTCAAAATCATATAGCAGTGATTTACTGACTTCAGAACACTTACTAAAAGAATTGCACACAGATGAAACATTTCTCTGTTTAAATACCCTGATTTAATATAATAATATAGTCTTTTTATTTTTTATCCAGAATATATAATGTCAGTCCTTAAAAGGAAATTGAAGTCAAGAAAAAAACTAATTGATAAAGTTCATTCGCTAATTGATAAATTCAAAATCACTTTCAGGATTTTGTTAGCAGTCCTAAATTTCATTTTTCCTGTTTTTCCTGGCTTAATCCTTTTGCCTAACCTTATATATACATATATATGCAATTATATAAAACAATTCAATTTGTTTAACTGTGGAGATTTGAATGTGTCCTAATAAGAAATAAAAATCTATCTCACTGGTGACTACCCTACATAAACATTTTACATTAACATATTCCACAGAAGAAATAGCTCAGTTCTAATTTTGACTATAAATAATACATTTAACACTAGTTACATAATCTCAATAAAATTTTAAATTTTCAAAAAGTGAAATACCAAGAGCTATTGTAATAAAACAATAGCAATTTCAATTTCATAATATAAAAGGTATTTTTAATCACTTGAACTATAAGATTTAGTATTATTTATGCTTGATAAACATTATGCTCTTAAAAATTCCTTTATATCGGTGAACTACTTCATATTGGTAAGACCAGATTTGTTTGATCCCTCACTTTTATCAACACTAATCACCAGGCTGATATTTTAGAAATTTATAGACAAAAGTTAGAATTATTTTATAGTGCTCTTTAATACATTTCATAAAAATAACCTACATGCAAGATTAAGATAATCACATAGTTACTCATTTATTTATTCAATCAACATTTAATAACACCAAGCTTATATTTTTCAGTTTGGGAAAATTTACACTTTGTATTTGATTAATTGTTGAAACAAGATACTTTGCAATATTTCTGTCACCTTTGTGCATATAACCTCAAGGATGTCATTTTGCTTAACTGTATGTATTCTTTTTATAAAAAGAAGGAATGAAAGAACATTTAGGAAATCATTAATCTTTTGGATATGAGGGAAAGCCACACATAGTCTCAATAAATCAATGTCTTTGGAAGACACAAAAGATTTCTGGTTTAATTCAAAATCCTTTATTTAAAATGCCAAATGTCTTTATATTATGCAGAAGTGCTCCAGATGGCTAGGCACATGTTTCAATTACGCTAAATTGCATTTTTTTCCACTTGTTCTCTTACTCTTTTCATCTAGAATGTTACTGATTGTATCTTGAGTGGGCAGGTAAAAATACTCTTATTTGTAAATGTAAATGCTTTTTGGATAAGGGAAAAGAAAACATACATGAATTAAAAGACATTGTGCAACATATTGTCAGAAGTTAAAAAGAATAATTGAGTAAAGGAAGGATCCTAAAATCTTGTTAAAGTTTTATTAATTATTAATCTATTTTCTCATAAGCGGAAATTACTATACCCTGCATTCACTTCTCAGAAGACCAGAACTAATGATACTTTGGGCCTCTATACTGATAATAATTGCACAGTTACAGAACTATAATATGAAAACTAAGAGGTCTTTCTCAAGTCAGTAAAGTACATAATATATTATTGTTATTAAATGTAAATCTCTAATATTAGCATAAACTGCTATATACCTACTGCCTCAGGTCACCTCATGTATTTTGCAAAGCAACATTTATCCATTCTTTTCAAAGCAAAAAGTCCTTATTTAAGGTCCTTCTAAATATATTCTTCTAGGGTTGATTCATAGAGTCATTCCCTTGTACCTGGAACATTATTTAGTACTTTCATATTGGTTTTTTCCTGGATCTCTCTGGGAATTATTGCTTTTCATAAGACAATTCAACCTCTGAAAGGTTAGCTGTACAAACAAAAATCTATCACTTTTATCTCCTTTCTAAATGTACCACAAATGTATAAAATAAATAAATAAATAGAAGCTATCTTGTGACAGGTAATTTTTGAGAAGGCAGTGAGGGGATTCTGAATGCTCTTTAACTATTTATAATATATTTACATGAGTTTAATTAATTAATAAATAGAGCTATATGCATTTTTACTTATTCAATTGATGTTTTAGTATTTCATTAGTTTCTGGAGACATTTGTTATAGCTTGTCAACTAAATCCAAAGCAGTCTAGTATTTTTGAGAAGCTATCGAAGAGGAAAAGGTAATTTTCCACTGGGGCTCCCTGTGTTGATCTTACTGTTATTACTATCACTTCAGAGAAGTTTCTAAATTTGCAAAAGTATAATTAATCTCTTTTAAAAAAACCTAACCAATTAAAGAAGAAAGGCTTTTCACAAAGACATCAGAGGCAACTGGCGTCAGAATCACTTGAGGGGCTTGTTGAAATGACATGATCCAAGGACATTCCTTGAATCTTCTAAAAAATAATTTTCATTTTAAATAAGCATCCACATGAGGAATCCTCATGGGCATTATGTTCTGAGAACTAATCAGACTAAAATGTATCACTATATGAAAATGGAATATTTTAAAAAGTTTGAATTTTGTTTATTGAATATACAAAATTGAAACAATAAAAGCTCTTGGAAAAATAAGTTGAAGAAAATATTTTCATACATTCTCATATTTTTCACAAGTTAGTGATATTTCAAAGACTGTCTTTCCAGATTCATTTGATTAAAATTTTGCTTGTACATTCAACCTATCTTTTAATTTATGACTTATTCCCCAAAAGACTTAAAGTGATCTCAAATTCTACCTATGCAATAAACACATAAAATTATACAAACAATAAACCACATATAGTGAAAATACTAATTTCTTATTTAAAAGTTCCCATACTAATGTCTATCAGAAACTTCATTAGCATGTGCTACTAGTAGGGATAGGTTTTATAGTGCCTGGGCTCCAGTTCGGACTTTATGCCTTGCTAATAGTATGACCCAAAAGGAGTAAATTGTTTTTAATATTTATTTTTATTTATTGATTGGTTTGGCTGTACCAGTCTTAGTTGCGGGATCTTCAGTTGTGACGTGTGAACTCATAGTTGCATGGACCCCCAGCACTGGGATCACAGAGTCAATGGACCACCAACGAAGTCCCCAAAGAGTGTAAATTCAACTTTCCCTAGGCTTGGGTTTTCTCATCTATAAAAGAGTGGTGCGTGAGTGTGTGCTCAGTCACTAAGTCATGATGTACCCTATTGCAGCCCCAAGGATTGTAGCCCACCAGCCTCCTCAGTCTGTGGGATTTCCCAGGCAAGAATACTGGATTGGGTTGCCATTTCCTTTTCTAGAGGATCTTCTCAACGCAGGAATCAAACCTGCATCTCCTGCATTGGCAGATGGGTTCTTTATCACAGAGCCACCAAGAAAATAGCAGTTATATCATCTATTTCACAGTGTTATTTTGATATTTGAATTAAAGAGCACAAATCATCATCTTTTCTTAATAAATGGTTTAAATTATTTTAGGAGTAGTTTCTATTGTTGTTTAATGATCACTGTTTAATAACCATGCTGTTATTGTTTAACAACATTATCAGAGACAGAAATAATGTTGAAGACAGATGCGTCAATATAAGCATGTATAGAGGCTTTTTGAGCAAAGGTTGCTCCTAAGGGCAGGCATAAGCCCAGAATGGATGAGTGTCCCTAGTGGGAAGGGAGGACAGGAGGCTCATTAGGACTGAGGGGCAGCCTTAGACTATCTAAGAGCATCTTGATACTACCGTATCTCTGGGGTAAGGCTCAAGATGGATATACTTTAAATTAAACTCTGTTTAGTTACACAATGAGTTCTCATATAAAACATTTTAAAAATAGAAAAATATTAAAGATAAGTTTTGTCTTACAGCTTTCTTCTCAGAAGATAGACAAAGAAAATGATTCCACTTCTAATAATTTAAAGTCTGCAGACAACCCCTTATGAAGTACAAAAACTGAATTCTTAAGTAAGATAAATAATCTCAATTGTGTGAAACCAGTCACTATGACCAATTGGTAAAACTTTATTTAATCACAGCAATCTTCTACATGTTCTGATAATGGTTTGTGTGATGTTTGTGTTCCTATTGGACTGTTTGTCCTCGAAGGCACAGATCTGTAAAATGAATATTTGAATCTCCAGTACTAAACACCACGTTTGGCATATTGAAATCTGGGATGAAAGCTAAGGATGGGAAGGCAATACAGAGGCAAATAAATTATTCACAATAAGACCAAGGTCCTTTCTTATGTAGAAGTCCTTGATTACTGTAGGAAAAAAGATTTTAGCAAGGTGAACATATAGGAAAAAAAAGTGAAAGTGTTAGTCACTCAGTCATGTCCCATTCTTTGCAACCCCATGGACTGTAGACCGCTAGACTCCTCTGTCCATAGGATTCTGCAGGGAAGAATACTGGGGGTTGCCATTCCCTTCTCCAGCGGATCTTCCTGACCCAGGGATCAAACCTCTGTCTCCTGCATTGCAGGCGGATTCTTTACCATCAGAGCCAGCAGGGAAGCCCCAAGTTGAACACAAACGCCTGGGCAAATGGACAGGAGAAAGAGCAACAACTCTTCTGTTTCTGTGTCCATCTTCCATCTCAAAAGAAAACTGGAGATCTTAAATTTGAATTCTCTTCTGAGAAATACTGCAGGATTGCTCCCAAATTTGCTCTCATTTAAAAGCAGAGGTGAAAACATGAGGTGTCTTTTATGCAGCTCTCAATGCTGTAACCTTGCTATCATGCCTGGTTTATGACATAGTTAGCATCTATGCAAATGAAAAAGGTGAGAGGGAGATGAGCTATGTACTTATTTGGGGTGGACATTCTGGGTACATTTATTTAATTTCTCAAAACTGCTCTGTGAAATAGACTTCACAAAGAGGTAACTGACACACTAACATATTAGGCAGCTTCCCTAAGATCATGAATTGTACCCTAGTGTGTCTGTACCAAAAGTACTTGCTCTTCCCACTGTTTGCTATATTTGAATTCAATAGTCTTCTTGTTCACCTGGCCTGATAATGAAGACTTTACACACAAAATAGCACTAATCTTCAATGCAATCTGCACATAAATATAGCTGGTTATACATACATACATAGATGTTTAAATGTATTTATAAGTATAGGCTCCATATTGCCCCTTCTTCCATGTATGACGAAATCCATATTAATTATCAGTTACTAAATTGACATTGAATATGTTATTTTTTATTTCTTCTAACCAATTATTAAAAGCAGAAATTGATTCATTCATTTTTGAGTGTTTAATTAGGATATCTGTTTAGGTATATCACTGAAAGAAATATCCCTTTCAAAGTTAGTTTAACATCTAATTTAATTCAGTTAATCATAAAATCCCTTGGACTGCAAGGAGATGAATCGGCCAATCCTAAAGGAAATCAACCCTGAATATTGGAAGGACTGATGCTGAAGCTGAAGCTCCAATACATTGGCCACCTGATGTGAAGAGCCAACTCATTGGAAAAAACCCTGATGCTGGGAAAGACTGAAGGCAGAAGAAGGGGACAACAGAGGGCCAGATGGTTGGATGGCATCACTGACTCAACAGACATGAGTTTGAGCAAGCTCCAGGATATGGTGAAGAACAGGGAAGTCTGGAGTGTTGCAGTCCATGGGGTCCAAGAAGTTGGACATGATTGAGCAACTGAACAACAATGAATCATAAATTCAAATCTTAGCAAATAGAAATTTTCTGTGATTTCTCAGCATGTCTTGCCTTTTAATGTGACTCATGGTTAATCTTTGAAGCAAGTAATATTCTTTGAAGTGAGATTATTAACTCTTCAAAAAATCATTTGATTATATTTTTTAGTTTTTAAAAATTGAATATTCATTATATAAATATTTCAAACAAAAAAAGTAAGATGTGGCAGGCTATGCTATAGGTCAAGATTCAGATGCCTTCTTTTATATTTATGATGTTTTTTCTTTTTATCTCATTCTTTCCATTACCTTAGCAGATAATGATTTATAATAATTAAACAACAGTAGAGTGTGGTAGAAAGAAAAAAGCTTTGAAACCAAATGAATTCAAATCCAGCTTTACCACAGAACAATTTACTCAAATTGTTGTGGTCCTTTTTTAAAAAAAAATTTTTATTTTAACTTTAGTTTACTTTACAATACTGTATTGGTTTTGCCAAACATTGACATGAATTCACCACGAGTGTACCTGCGTTCCCAAACATGAATCCCCTCCCACCTCCCATCCCATAACATCCCTCTGGATCCTCTCCATGCACCAGCCCCAAGCATCCTGCATCCTGCATTGGACATAGATACTTCATCTGTGAAATGGAGACACTGAGATGCACTTCAAAGAATTTTTGAGAGGAGTAGATGAGATAATATCTGTAAAGCATATAGTACAGTGTCTGACACAAGTTGGAAATCAACAAAAACTGGTGTCTTCCTATCACTCCAGTTCTGTTTAAATTTATTTGCCTTCATAATCATGGTACATTCAAAACTATTGCAATGTGAGTGCCTTGACCTCAGATCAGACACATAAAGAGAGCAGTACCATATTTTATTTCCTCCATTAGGACAGAAAGAAGACAACTAACTCAGAAAAGCATACAGAAAATGGAACAGTTTCTAAAACAAGTTTTCTTAGAAATAGAACTTGTAAAATTGCGGTGCTTACTATGCATTGTGGGAATATTTAAAATTATGTCTCTTCTAGATGTTTCAATTATGAAATAAACGTATTTTATACCTTAAATATGTTCTGATGTCTAATTTCTAACAGCCTGTCTTTCAATAAAGTTTTTATTTATATTGCATTTCTCAGGTAGCCTGCCTGTGTTTTAAAATGACTCTAATATTTGATACTCTTAACAGAACACGGTCCATAAATTGGATGACACTATCTGGCTTCACAATATATTAAAATTAAAAGAAGAATCCTAAAATTTATTTAAATTATAGGCAAATAAACAATGTAAAAACTACCTCCATTTCCTTGACTTAGGTAATAACCTTTCTTTGCTGAGGTATGTTTTTCAGCTTATTAGTCACCATCATTTAAAAAGTTATTTTTTGCCAGATATATTATAATGGAGAAAATAACCAGAGAGGTATTTTCTAATGAGCTTCCTTAGTCATTTCCTTTAAACTAGGAAATATAATTTGTAAGTTGTGTTTTGTTCCCCATCCACATGGCATCATTTGAAATGTCATCATAATTTCTGCATGAACAGTAGCTATTTACATGCCTTATAGCTGTTTACACTTTTTTCCTTTTTAATCATTGTCTTATGGACCTCACAGGAGTAAATCAGTAAATAAGGAGTAAATAAGTGAATGTAGCATCAATAAAAGTAAACCAAACAGACTTTTAGGAAAATATGCGGTGCTTTGTACAGTGGTTAAGGTAAGTAGTTAGAATTTTCTCCTTTTACCAGATGAAGGCGCTGTAGCTCAGAGAAGTTTAACTTCTGCTTCAAGGTCACAAAGCTTGAAAAGGTACAGCCAGGATTTGAACAAAATTAGTTTGACCTTCAAATTCATGCTTATTTCAGTATTTAATCATGTAACGCACTCAATAATACTCAATATTAAGAATAACATAGAACACCTTCAGAAATTGAAGTACATATTAAATCCTTTAATTAAGGATTGGAAATAATTATTTTTAGAAGCATTTAAGGTCAGAAAATAAAATTTAGATTTTTCCCTTTGTCAACTGTTTACCCTGTATACTATAAGAAGTTATATCAACGAACATAATGTATTTCCTTAGGCCACTTTTTGTTTCAAGTAGTATTTGAGGTACAAGGTAGGGACAAGCTAAGAAGTGAATGTATAATGTGATTTATTTAATTTTGGACATGTATAACAAAGACCTTTCTCCTGGAGAACTGCCTTTGCTTAATGTTAATACGTCTCGAAGCAACACCTCCTTATATATTCTGCTATCCAACATCTAAAACTACCAATTTTTTTCCTTAACAAAAACTTTATTCTCTAAATGTATATTTTCCTGGTTGCTGAGCAGCAAAAATTCTTCATTTTAGTATAAACACAGTGACACATAGGCAGAAAAGTGCCTAGAAGAAAATACAGTAATAGACACTTCTATCAGCTATGGCCATCTGTGCTCAGTTTGACCCAAAGTTTTGGCAAGCTTATGTGGTCCCTCCCATCACAAAGCATCTTGTCCTATAAAGAAAATTTTTACTCCCACATCCTACATTTTCCAGCAAGTCAGGGGTCAAGTGTGTTCTAAATCTGCCAGGCCCTGGACTTGAAATCCTAAGGATTCATTACTTACTTGTAATTAACTACAACCTCAGTGGATAAATAACTTTGCCTGTTTTATTATGCAAGGTAATAAAATACTAAGCTGTAGATGCAACACAGACAGTTCTGTCCCATTTAGTCATACAAATAAATTAGTATTTTAATCTTTTCAGTGGAGAATTGAAGTTAACGTCTTAAAAAAAGAGACTGAGTCAACTTTTTGTAGCAATTAAAGGGCTGGCATACAGCTAGTAGGAAAAACACTACAATAAAGCAATATAATTAATTCAAGTAAACTTTAGCAATTCAATTATGTTTCTAAGAAATGGTCACAACCTAAGATACAGGTTGCTAGATTTGGGCCAAGCCTTTTAAGCAATTGTCTTAAACGAACCTTTAAAGAATACAAGTAAAGATCTCTCATGGATTGATTAAGCTAAAATCTTACTGAAACCCAAATGGTCAGGTTATCCCTGTGATGTGCTACAGAAATGCTAATGTGAAAGCCCCAGTAGGAATGTTCTTCATCTGATTATAAAATATTAATTCACTATATGAAATAAAGCCCAACAAGAGCACATTACCAATGGGGCTTCTCTTTGGACCCACCAATAGTTTGGTAGAATCATACTTTTACCATTTGTCATAAGTACATTCTAAAAGACATCAAAATAAGAGATATTGAAAATGTGTCTCTGTATTAGTAAAAGTACCACTGAGAAAACCATCAGTTTGAGCGTCTGTGAGATAAATTCTTCTTAGGTCCTTAAGGTTTAGAAAATCTGTATTTCTTTTGTTAACTGCCTTTTGTGTGTATGTGCTTGTTTAATTGAAGACACCATGGCTTACCTACCTGATCTTATATCTCTGTTTAATCTGGCCTTTAGCAAACTAAATATAATTTAGTGGCCTATCTAAGTCATACATTTTCTGTATGCTAATTTTATATAGTCCAGGATTATTTTTTTAGTTATACTTATTTTTGTTTCCCAGAGACTCATTTAACTATTTCATCATCCTTTTCTTTGTGTATATATATATATGTTGTAACCTGCTTCAAACCCACTGTAGCATGAAGTGGATGTGTCTATAAACATAAAGAGTAAATATTTTGACTAAAAGACAAAGTTACATACAACAGACCACTATGCCAAGCAGAAGGGAAGCACATTTACTATGGATGTTTGCTTATTTTGAACAATTTCAGAAAGTAATAAAGCATTTTTCTTTTCAGGGAAATGTTTTAATTATGAATTAGAAAATTTACACCAAAGAAGTTACCAGAATTTATATGTATTACAGAAAACAAAGTAGTTTTGAAGAAAAGATAGTTTTACCTTTATTTGATGGGACCAGTCAGTTTGACTTCACTGAAGAGAACTATATTAAGTAATGGACCAAAAATTTTCAAAATAGATTCTCAGGTAAACACACATGATTCCATGGTAGTCAATATTGAGAGATGAACAACTGAGAGATGAACATTTCTCATCTAAATAAAAGAGAAGGCTTTAAGATGAAACAGACACTGAATAATCTATTTTAATTTGATTGTTTCATAAGCAACTAAGCCTCTCAACAAAGTTTCTGGATTAGTAAATTAATTCCCTTAAGAGACTATAACTATTATTGAATTATGTTAACAATAATAAAATGATGAATGGATAAATAGCATCAACATAACTGCAGACTGAGCGGCGTGATTTAGTGCCAAGCATGTGGACCAAAGTCAGGAAAACCTGAATGTTAGTTTAGGTTTGTGACCACATACAAGTCATGATATTCTCTGTCTCTTCCTATAAATGAAGCAAAAAGCACCTTATCTGCCTCCTCACAGACTTGTTAGGGAAATCAAGGGGGAAAAAGGAAAAATAGTATTCTAAAGCACTTTAGAAATAGAAAGCTTTTTTTTTTTAAACGTTAATACTTCTGTGTATATCTGTACTTTGGAAACAAAGAGCAAGGAAACTAACAAATTTTAGTGAGCGCCTTTTTTTCCCCACTCATACAAGAAGCCTTGAAATAGGAAATCATATCTATTTTACAAATGAGGAAAATGAAATTCAGAGAGTAATCATGACAATGTTTGAATCAAGCTTCTTCCAAATCAAAAACCTGCACTCTTTCACCTAAACTTCAGTCCGAATGAAATGCTAAATAATATTTTGTTTGCCATATTTTATTAGTCAAGTTGACTGATATCATTGATGTTAATGAATGATAGCACTTAAACTTATCAATATCCAAAGTAGAATATTGCTATTTTTCTTCTTAGCAGAAAGAGCAACATGGTTCATAATAAATTAAGATTTGCTCTATAAAGCAAAATTTGATAAGTCTAAGGATATGAGAAGCCATGGGAATACACTGACATATATACATTGTTATATATATATATTCTAAAATGTTCTACTTGACCAAAAATGTCTATAAAATAAGCATTAGTGATCTCACTGTACTTTAGGCAATACAGATTTCTAGAGATTGAGTTACAGGTTTTCAACCACTCACATCACACAGCCATGGTCATTTAATCCAGGAAAATCAGTCCTGGATAATTAGCCAGCTTCACTAATTTTCCGAAGAAGCTCCACGGCTTGGCTTGAGACAAGAAAAATGACTCCTTTCCTTCAGCATGCTTCACTGACTTGAGCTCCTGGCCCTTAGGCAGCATATTTGCAGCATGTTCAACAGTAATTCCTTAGTTTATCAAAGATTTACTGAGTGTCTGCCCTGAGCCAGACATATTGAAGGTGCTGGGAATACAGCAGTAATAAAGAGCAGAAAACCTTTCCCCTGGTGGAACATATATTTTTGAAGGAAGACACACCACAAACAAAATAAAGAAGTAACATACGTATTCTGTTGGGTGATGATAGGGACTAAGAAGAAACAAGAAGAAGGAACGAGAAAAAGGAAGGTGGAGGGAAGGAAAACTCTGCAAGGTGACTTTGAGAAAAGAGGTGAGAAAGCGCTCAGCAAGCAGCTGAGGCTGAGAGTGCAGCCAGCACAAGGCATGAGATAGGAGCACCCGAGGCCTGGCCAGAGCCCGCACTGAGACTGCTGAGCAAGCTCAGGGATGGAGATGCAGGGGAAGAGATGTCAGGAAGTCACTGATGAGAGGGTCTCATAGGGCCTTAGGGCTCACTCTAAAGATCTGGCTTTACAACAAGTGAAGTGCAAAGCCTGGGGTTTTGAAAAAGGGAGTGAAATGCTCTCACCTATATTTTAAAGGATCACTTCTGCTAAACTAGATAAAAGAAATCAAAGACAGAAGCAGGGAGGTCAGTTGATCTGTTCATTCATTCATTCATTCAGCAAAAATTTACTTTGTGCTTACTATGTTCCAAGTAACGTTCTGTGCTCTTGAGCTACATCAGTGAACACAGCATACCTCCATATACCTCCCCTTGTGGAAGAAGACAGATAAAACATAACCAAAATTATGGATCAGCAAATCATATCACACACATGCACTCATATATGCACTTATCTGTATAGTGTATATATGTTATTTAAAGCAATGAGATTGGTTGGACTCCTCACCTCAGGAGAACAGAGTTAGTTAGAAAGAGAATTTCAAGAACTGATTCCAGCGCATTTCAGCACTGAGCATCTTGGGAGTTGAGAAAAAGCTAGTGAAGGAGGCTGATCAGTTCTATGGGGGAGGAATATGAAACACTACAGTAGGGAAATGGAGACCAGGCAGAATGGGAGAGGGTGGGGCTATAGGAATAAGTCAGAAAATAAAGGTTAATTCTCACTTAGAATGAGGGATACTGGCAAATATTTGAAGTGCGGGAGAAAACGATCCAACTATCTATCTGGAGGAAAGGGCATTCTATGGAGAGGGAGGAGCCAGGAGCAGCAGTTTTGAGGTAGGTGTGTGTCTAGCAAGTTCTGAGACCCAGCAAGAAATCAGTATGAATAAAGCAAATACTCAAGGAAGAAGAAGAGTAGGAAAGAATGCTGGAGATCAGTAAGAAGATGTCTTCAACAATCCAAGGGAAGGATGATGGTGTCTTGGACCAAGGGAGTTAAAGTGTAAGTGATGAGCAAAGATCAGTTTCCAGATATATTTTTAAGAGAGAGCCAAGATTAACTGGCAGATTCCACACAGGTTGAGAAAAGTGAGAAGTCAAAGAATAACTCCAGATTTTGACCTGAGCAGTTAGAAGATTGGGGTTGCCATCAAAGGAGGAGGAGACGGTTAATGGTTGAGTCAGTTTTTATTGGGGAAGATACAGGAGCTCCGATTTGGAAATGTTAACTTCAAACATCTATTGAGAAACTATTCAAACATGTAAGTTTTTTTTATATGAATGTGGAATTCAGGAGTGCTATACAAGGTATAGACAAAATTTTGGAGTCCTCTATGTATATGTTATTTAAAATCATGAGTTGATTGAGATCTTCCAGGGGATAAGTATAGATTAAAAAGCACTAGTTTTTTAAGAATCGATTCCAGGGATATTCCAACATTTGAAATTTGAAGGCATGGAGAGAAGTTGTTGAAGAAGGCTAAAAAGGTCCAAGAAATGGAATAAAACTCCCCAGAGTCTGATGACTTAGAAGTACATATACAATGGGCACTGGGAATTGTCCAATGATGTAAAAATGTGGCTATTATTGAGACATTGGTAACAACAATTTCACTAGAGTTACAGAAGCTAGGCCTGATGAGGGTGGATTTATGAGACAAAGAGAAGAAAGAAGACAGGTATAGGCAACTCTTTCAAAAATTTTGCTGAGGGAAGAAAAAAAAAGGGAAGAAAGTAAATGAGGCAGTAACTGGGAGAATGGAAATATATTTTCACCGAAAGCTGAAGAAAATAAAATGAAGAACTGACACTACAGGTCCATTATTCAAGTGTAACCTAGATAAAGATTAAGAAGTACTTATATAATCCTACTGGGTTTCCCACGTGGTGCAGTGGTAAAGAATCAGCCTGTCAATGCAGGAAACATGGGTTTGATCCCTGGGTGGGGAAGGTACCCTGGAGAAGGAAATGGCAACCCACTCCAGTATTCTTGCCTGGGAAATGCCGTGAACAGATGAGCCCGGTGGGCTACATTCCATGGGGTTGAAAAGAGTCGGAAATGAGTTAGCGACTAAACAACAACAGTTATCCTACTATTGGGTCTTTCAGTTTCACTTTACCCTTTAATTTTCCAGTCACTAGTATGAAGGAACATAAAAATATGAAAACAACTTTTTACACAGTAAAATCTGAGAGTACAGAAAGTATCAACCATCGTTATGACATTCTGTGCTGGGATTAAACATACATACTCAGGTCAGATTGCTGGGTTCAAATCCACTTCCACCATAAACAAGCTCCATAAACTTGACTTTCATTAGCCTCATTATCCTCATTTGTTAAATGGTGAGATGTCACAGATTATTGTGAAGGCAGGACATTGCCCAGTGCTCACCAGTGTCTGACATAATGTAAGCACTTTATATATATTAGAATCTATATATGATAAAATGTTAGCAAAATATGTCAATAACCTGAAACAAATCATCGATAACAATGCCATTGGCTCCCAACTGCCTGCTGTCCGAGTTTATAAATGTTTCTCAACATTTTCTGAATACATTAAAATTTGGTTTTAACTCCCAATTGTTTCCTAAATATTGATATATGTCTGGACTCTGTGTCCCTATAGTCAATTCCTGGGTACCACATATAAAAGAAAGAAAGTGAGTCACTCAGTTGTGTCCGACTCTTTGCTACCCCATGGACTATACAGTTCATGGAATTCTCCAGACCAGAATACTGGAGTGGGTAGCCTTTCCCTCCTCCAGGGGATCTTCCCAACCCAGGGATCGAACCCAGTTATCCCACATTGCGGGCGGATTCTTTACCAGCTGAGCCACAAGGGAAGTCCACATATAAAGTATCTTCCAATTAGATTGTGTCATCTTTGTGACCTTATTGTCCTATTCTGTCTCAGAATTTTAATACCAGGGAAAATCCATCAACCTTTGTATGATGGTTGCATACAACTTTGTACAGTGGTTGCAGAGACGTTAGTACATGGCATTATGTATATTTTAATATGTTACATGTATACATTATAAACAATATTTGCCTAATAGAACTTTGTTCATTTTCATTTCTCTGCATTATTCATACTCTCTCCTCACTTATTATAGTATTAAAATCAGCCATATGTTGTCAAAGACTGCTTAAAGCCTGAAAGCAATAGAATATATTTACCATATTCCATATCTAGGATACTTTAAAAAACGCTTTATTTTGACCATATCATTTGCCAGTTACTATTCCCCAATTTTCACTCCCAAGCTCCTAATTCTGAATACTACCTAATGTCATGGTTATTATAAAGAGCTGAACCTTAGATTTATTAATTCTTAGAAGAGAGGACACACTTCAGAGCCTGTGGAATCCTATATAGTCACTAACTCAACAATCCCTCACAGCTAATGAGGTTCTTCGGCAGTTTTTCATTGTAATGATGACAAAGTGCAAAATGCAGACAATGGAATGAAAAATTGATTCCACAAAATAGGAAGCATATAAACATCTTTTCAAAACTGTTCTTAGGGTACTTGCTTCAAAGTATAGTGAAACAAAAAAAAGGATTAAAAATAATTTGGGTTTTAATAAAGGCAAAAAAGAAATAAACAATAACTTTGTCAGAAGATAAATTATATCTATGGAAATCTGTAACCAAAAGAGACAGAGGACATTGAATGTCCTGAAGCCATACATGAAATTATGCAGCATGAGCTTAATCATTCATTAGTATTCCCTATCTGTGTACATGACTTAAAAATTTATAGAGCCCTTTAAGTCACAGTGTTTTGTTTAACAAATTCAAAAACATACCAACAGGGAAAAAACAAAATCAGAAAATAATCATAGATTATTAAAAAATAAACACTGTGGAAGTCAAAAGCTGAGAAAGTAAGAAAATGTTTTCCTCCTTTTCATATAATCTTCACAAGTCATCCACACAATTTCATCATTATTTCTTAGGAGAATAAGATTTATCATCTGAAAATCCAAAAAATGGATTCTCTACCTTCATAATGTATAGCGACTAGTTCCAATCTGCAGAATATTGTGGGTGAGGAAAGTCACTGAATATGCCCTCCCTTTGTCTCCAAAGCCCCTCTCCTGTTCTCAGCCTCTTCCCTGTTCCAGAAACACCTCCACATGTCCTCAAACTGGTGTCCTTGTTCCTATCAGTAAGTGACCCATAGAAATGAACAGCATCCGCTGAAGGTCTTGATTGAAGCAGCAGAAGTCATACTTCTCTTGGTTCAGACAATGCATAATACCACTTTTCAAAAAGACTCTTTAACACCAAGAAAAGGGTTATCAAAAGCTTACGTATACAGTTTTATCCATCAGATTAAAGGTCCTTCTCTTGACTAAGGCCACAGACTGCCCTGGCTTTATAGTAGAGTAACTGTGAACTCAGATAATAGACTATGAGTCTGGATGTGGTTTTCTTTCTATCTATCTGAATTTAAACAAATCACTTAACTTTTCTGAGACTGCTTCCACAACTACAAAGAGGGAGTGATAATGACATGTTGTGAGGCTCAAATGATAAAATTGCTGAAGAAACACTTAGTACTCAGCTCAATCACTGAACACAGTAATACTCAATACATTTTATAATAATTATTACCATTATTATTAAATATTCAACTCTTTGCTTATATTTTGCCTGTGAGGAATGACACATAAGATATACAGGCATTGAATGTAAGGCTCACTCACCTTTATCCTGAACAGTCTGGAAGAAAAGTATTTCTAAGCTTGATATTCAGGATTAATTACAAATGTTTCCACCATTTCTCTCGGAAATCTTGATGGTTTCATTGTGAAAATAAATTGCTTTATTATCAATTGCTAATATTCACTTCTAATTTTTAAAAAACCATAATTTGTTCACTTAATATTCTAAGCACACTTTTAATAGACTATTTCTAGTTGTCTTACTATTTTTACTGAGTTTCAAAAATGTCTGTACTTAGACCAGTGGTTCTCTCACCACAGAAGATGGTACCCTAGGCATACCAGAGACCCAGTAAAGACACCTGGGAAATCAAAACTGTATTCATAATAATACAAAGCAGTGTTTGCCTGTTCACTGTGTTGACATTTACACTAGAGGTGCAAAACTGACAGCTGGTAAAACTGCTGGTACCTTAGCACAAAGCCAAGCAGTAGCTCCAAAGTATTCCAGGTGTAATTATAGTATTCACTTACTAGTCACAGTGAAAATAAAACGCCAGTTTCACTTAAAAACTAAAGACTTTTCCTTGAGGAAACAGTAAATTATTAATTTTATTAAATCTCAACCCTTAAATCCCAATGTCTTTTCAATATTTTGGGGTGACAAACAGTGAAACATGAACAAAGAGCCATTCATCTGTACCTATGTACAGTGGTCTCAAAGAAAAGCATGTGTGTGATGGATTGAGTTGCAAGCCGAACTAGTGCTTTATTTTTGGAATACAATTTTTCCTTGAAAAAAACAACTGATAGAGAAACCATGCTTTTTTAAAAAAATGGCAGACATTTTTTGTTTGTTTGAAAATGAACAAAGGGAGTCTGATACTTCAGGAAACAACTAACAATATATGTTATTAATGATAAAATTTGAGCTTTCAAGTGAAAATTCAAATTTGGAAAACTCTGAACCATTACCATGAGGTTGTGAGTCAATATATGTAAAGGCTCTTTTGATAAGATCTGTATCAGTTATACCAATATTTTCCAAATGACCAGTACCTGATGTTTCTAAGTCATACATAGGTAAAATTTCCATTCATAAACCAAGGTAGATCAATATTTTCATGTAACAAAGTATGAAAAATTCAATGGTAGGGTTTCAGATTCCTTATTACAAGTAAGTTTTAAGAAACAGCCACTTGTGAAATTCTGGTATAGTATCAAAAGAAAATCAACAGTTATCTGAAAAGGATATCAAAATATCTCTCTCTTATCCAGCTTTGTCTAAGAGAAGATAGATTATTTTCATATATTTTAACCAGAACAACATATTACAATAGACAAAATGAGATTTGAGAATCCAGCTGTCTTCTCTTAACCTAAATATTAAAGGGATTTATGAAAACATAAAATAATGTGTCTTTTTTGTTAGTTCTTAGGGTTGACAAAATTAAGTTCTTTTAATAACAAATATATATTTTATGGTTACTGTAATTTTAAAAGAAATTAATAAATATTTTAAAATTTTCTCAATTTTAATGTTCATAACGTGAATATAATAGATAAGACACACTCAAGCCAAAGCTCTTTGGGGTCCTGAGGCCAACCAATTTGAGAACTGCAACCTGGAAGTATATATAGGATTTCCTTCGATTTACATGCTAAGCTCCATGTGGGACCACCCACCTAAATTCTTCTTTCCTCTTTGAGCTTTCTGACAATTCTCAGTTCATTTGTAGAACAGAGATAACTGGTATGTCTTTACGTCTCTAGTTCATTTAATGATAAGATCAAACTTACTAATAACCCCCTGCATTCCCCCTGCTTCTCTGTTGATTATTCCTGAGACACAAGAATACACGTACCAGCCTTAGTTCTTCTATCATCTCATATAGCAGACATGTACTGAGCACCTTCTATACATCAGGTAATATGCCAGACTCTAGGAGATATTATTATTATCAAGGAAATATACTAGGAGATCATAAAGACCAATGAGACAAAGACTCTGACCTTCAAAAGTCCAACCCAGTCCCTAAGTTGCATGTTCCCATAAAACATGTTAAAAAAGAAATGCCTGTGGATGTGCTACATCTCTATTTTTTGTTGTTGAAGGTAGAAAAGAAGTACAAAATGTATATGAGCTATTCTAACATAAGCAAGACTCTTCTGAGAATACAAAGATGCAAAATGAAAGGATAATAAACCTTGTGTCTGCAACACAAAGCCATCCTTCAAGGACACTCTTACATATACCAAAGTTTTAGCTATGATAGGTAGGGGAGGTGAAGGTGTACAACTGGACAGTCTCCAAAAGGAGCAGTACTGGAGCCAAATCCCCAAGACCCTTCCCCTTCCACACAAGTGTCAGAGCTTGGAAAAGAATGCAGATTAAATCATTTCTCTTTTACCACTGACCCTCTGTCCATGGAATGTGATCAGCCATGACTCTAGCCAGAAACCTGAGTAAGCAACCCAGACTCCTATCAATGTACAATAAATTGTTAAAAAATGCATTGGAGCAAAGTTTGCACTTGGAAACGAACAACTGAAAAATCACCTCTGACAACCCTAGGTAATTTATAGCTTCTTTTTGCAGAATCATGGTAAATTAATTGTTTGAGCAGAAGGAAAAAAGAACTTTATTGTATACAATTGAAAGATACAACCAATAATAATATGAAATTCTAGCTCCCAACTACTGCTTTCAATATTCTTTGGAGAAACACATTTGCTTTTAATTTTAGGAGTGGTTGGAGCTTGGGAACTCAAACTTGGTTTACAATTTCAGCACTTTAGTTCACAGAAGATACCCTGACAAACAATTTTTTCTCATTAAAAAAATCATCATGGTGAATTCTCTCCAGATCTTTAAAGAGGTTATAGCAAATATGAATAAGTTTTCATATTGGTGTTATTTGAGGTTAAGAAATAACAGACATATTATCACCTATTATTAACAAAATGATCTATAATTATTACTTTTACTCCTCATGTCTAATGAAGAGACAGCACTATTTAATAAGTTTAAGCCAAGTCAATTTTTGCATATCTAATGGGTAAATAGTAAGACTAAATAAATCTTCTAATGATAACAATGGACATTTATTCTTATTGCCAAGCAAAGGTAAACACTTTAACCAAACAACAACCAATAACATAATCTGTTTTATAGTTTTAAATTTTTTTCTAAAGCCTAGAATGACTTAATTGCCTGTCTTTAATAAGTATTTCCATTTTTAAACTAATTAAATCTCTTCATCTAAGAAATACTTCCAGAGAGGGAAAATAGAACCAGGAAGTGGGTTTAGCAGAGGAATAACCCCAAATCAAAATAAAATTACATGTAAATCATAGCCTGAGTTAAACCAAATAACTCAGTATGTAAGACCTATCTCAGATCATTTAAAACCTAATTAGGTGAAAGAGGACATATGGGTAGAAGTTTCTTCAGGGCTGTGTGTACAAGATAAAAGTGAATTTCACTTAGAATGATATCTCTAAGAATTATGTCTCCGTGAAGAATTACATCCCTAATTATATATCTAATATCCTCTAGGCCATGAATATACTGCTTCATCAATAGAAGAGCCATAACTAACTATTTTGAAAAAAAAAAAAAAGAAGATCACATGGGATTCGAAAAAATAATAATAATAAATGAACATTTTAAATGAAGAAACCCCTCACAGCTATAAAAAAGAAAAGAAAGCAAGAAAACAAACACATGAGCCTCAAATTCACTAGCATGTTGTGTCTGGGATCCTGCCAAGTATCACAAACCACATTTGATATTTTGTGTTTTTGGCTAAGTGACACCAGAATATCTTTGAAGGGATATATTGAAGGGGAGAGAGAACTTAGGAACCAGCAAATGAGCCATCCAGGGTATAGCTGTATCATTTCTAGTTGATGGTCAAAACAACACTGGAAGCAGTTCAATTAAAAAAGCCAATCAATGATACACTGAGGTAGTAATAGTCAAAAATATACCCCGGGAAAGGCCAAGCTTGAAATTCTTTGGCTTATGCTATGAAACATTAGTGTCTAACCTATCAGCAGACAGAACAACTTGTACTTATACCATGGCACTGAACAATATGATATTGTCTCCAGAAACAGCTTCTAATCTCTGATCATTCACAGCACATTATATGCTTTGGTTCAAGGGAGAAGCGAAAGGATTATGTTAAGTCAGAAGATAGTGCCTTAAATGTGAAGGCAGATGAAATCAGGAATCTCCCCAAACTTGGCTCAGCACATTAAAATTAGTCACTGTCTATAAAGAAACTGCCAAGACTGCTGAGGATGTGAAAGTTAATACTGTCCTGATGTAAACTGTCAGCCCATTGCCACTCCCCCCTAGAAAGCCATGCTATAATGCTGACTTCTACCAAAGTTCTTCACTGTGGAATAGAGATTTCTCAAATCTGAAATTCCTCCTTCTCTGGTAGACTTCTTAACTATGAGGTATTTAGTTTAATAAGGTAATTTAACTTGAATAAACAGATTTTTTCCTGAACTTCTGAAATTGCTAAAGAATTCTCCTTAGCTTTACACATAAGATAGTATGAGATGAAATACAAGGTAAAAAGTGTTCATACTTTGGTTCTGATCAGGTTGAAAGCTAAACTGTATGTATTTCTTGTTAGTCTGTAAGATAGAACATTTTTATATGGTCCTGTCAGTAAAATGAACAATTCAACAATAAAGATAAATCATTATAGAAAGCAAATAGAAAGAGAATGATCCCCCCCCCAAAAAAAAATCAACAAATAATTCATAAGGAATGACAAAATCATTACCTCTGCTCTCTGTGTTCTGGGAAAGGCAGTTGACTTTTCTATGGCATAGACATCCACCAGGTAAAGACATGCTCCTTGCTCCCGGTCCAGTATGGCTGCAGTCTGAATGATGCCACTCCGTCGTCCAATAGTAAACAGCCGTCCAACAGTTTTTTCCTCGCAACGGACTGACACAATATAATACTCCACTGGGGCTTCGGATCCTCTAGGGCTAGCTGCTTCTATTGATATCACATTGGTGCCAATGGGTTCTCCCTCCTTCAAAATGGTTATATATTTGGGTTGTGTAAAAACAGGTCCATCAAGGCCCTGAAGAATGACGGTCAATTCCGTGGTTGATTTCCTTCTTTCAGGGCCAAGGTCTGTTGCTGAAACTATGAGATTATAGATCAGCTGAGAAGGCACCAGCGCTGAAGCCACTCTCAGATCTCCACTATAGCGATCTACAATGAAGGTGTCTGTGTCACCATTGATGATCTCATACTCCACCTCTCCATTCGCCCCTTCATCTGGGTCAGCTGCCATGATTGTGGTCAGAACAGAACCAATCACAGCCGAAGGGTCTGCCGCCAGGGCATTTTGTGATATAAACACTGGAACATTGTCATTGAGATCTGTAACCAAAATAGTCACGTTTTTCAAAGCATACCGTCTAGTTTCTATAGGCACAGCTTGATCATTGGCTTTAACGGTTAACTCAAAGAGATTAGCAAATTCCCGATCTATCTCAGCATTAGTATAAATAGTGCCTTTGACTTCATCTATGCCAAAGTGGTTGCCCCGTGGCATCTGCTGGATGATTGTATAGGAGAGTTGCCCATTAATGTCTGCATCGGGGTCATGTGCAGTCACAGAAATGACAGATGTTCCAATGGGGATGTTCTCAACAATAGACTTGAAAATATCCCCAGGAGGGAAGGTAGGAGGATTGTCATTGAAGTCTCTCACGTGTATGACCACCGACATTGTAGATGAACGAGGAGGCCTTCCTTGGTCTTTTGCTGTTATATTTAATTTGTACAAAGACTGTGTTTCAAAGTCCAATTTTTTGGCAAGAAAAATACTCCCAGTGTTTGGGCTAATGCTGAAAGTTCCATGGTTGTTAGTCCCAGTGATACTGTAATGTAAGTCGGCATTGTCACCTGAATCTGAATCAGTTGCAGTAACAGAGGACACGAGTTCACCGATTCTCATGTTTTCCAAAACATCAACGAATAGTGTTGATTTAGGGAAAGAAGGGGTATTGTCATTTTCATCTAAAATATCAATATTTAAGGTACAGGTCGAATTGAGGGAGACTGCTCCTGAATCCACTGCTTGAATTACAAGGGAATAGGCAGGTGTGGCTTCATAGTCTAATCTGCCAATGAGTGTCACCTGACCAGAGGTGCTGTCTATAGCAAACTGTCTTTCTTCATTTCCTTTTATTACAGAATAGTGAATAAGTCCATTATTACCTTCATCAACATCTGAGGCAGATACTCTTAAAACCTGTGTCAGGTTGGCTGCTGACTCTGATATTGTTGCTTGGTAAAAGTCTTTTAAAAATTTGGGAGCATTATCATTTATATCCTTCATGTAAACATGTACCGTGGCCTGATCCTTAAGAGGCTGAGGGAGCCCCTGATCTGTTGCGATGACTGTAAAGCTAAACACCGCAGTCCCCCTCCGCCTCATAAGAGACTCCCTGTCAAACTGATGGGTATTTGTAATTTCCCCACTAATTGCATGCAACTCAAAATCTGGCTGCACCATTTCAAAAGAATACCTTACTTCTCCATTTGGCCCAAAGTCTTTATCTATAGCACTTACTTTGCCCACAAATGACCCAGGTCTCTGTTCTTCTTCAAAGTAAAATGTGTAATTGGTACTGTTAAAAAGAGGTCTGTTATCATTTACATCTTCTAAAATTACAGTAACATTCACAGTAGCACTAAGGGGTTCCACTGCTCTGTCAGAAGCAACAACCAGTAAAACATATCTGTCTTGAAGTTCACGGTCCAGTTCACTTTTTATATACAATTGACCATCTGGGAATATACCAAAAGCATCCCCAGTATTGCCTTCAGCAATGCTGTACGCAATTTCACCATTTGCTCCTGAATCCTTATCAAAAGCTTGCACTTTAAAGAATCGAGAATTCACAGGTTCTGACTCAGAAAGGGTGACCTCATAAGAAAGCTGGTCAAACACTGGTGGGTTGTCATTTACATCATGGACATAAACTGTTAAGATGAAACTAGAGGAGAGCTGGGGAACACCCATATCAGATGCTAAGATCTCTATCTGGTAGGAACCAGCATGAACATCCAGGGGTCCTAGCAGACTAATATTACCATTCCTTTCATTGATAGTAAAGAGATTCTTGGGGTTTTGCTTCAGGCTATAGACTACCATGCCATTGACACCTTCATCGGGGTCCACAGCTTTGGCTTGGAAAATGCTGTGACCTGCCTGCCAATTTTCCACCACATTCACACTCTCTACTGCCTGAAGGAAATGGGGAGAGTTGTCATTCAAATCCTTAACTGTTATGTTAACCATAGAGTCTCCAGTCACTGTGCCCCCACTGGCTACTACTTTCAGCTGATAAAAGGATTGCTCTTCTCTGTCAATCACACTTGCTGTGGTAAGCTGCCCAGTAACCTGGTTAATAGCAAACATACCTTTCTGATCCCCGGTAGTAATGAGATAACTGATGTTGGAATTGAGATCCATGGTGGATGCGGACACACTACCCACATGATATCCCAGGGCCACATTCTCAAAGACCACGAAGCTGTAGGCAGCCTGGCTGAATACAGGCGGGTTGTCTTGAGTGTCCAACACAGTGATGGTTACTATCGCCTGGTTGGGAGACTGCAAATTGCCGCCATCAGTAGCCACTATTTGCAACTGGTAAGCAGTTTTTTCTTCTCTGTCTAGGGCCATTCTTGTAGAAATAACCCCACTCTGAGCATTGACCTGAAACCGAGACCTGTCCCCAGCTGATATACTATATTTGATGGTTCCATTGAGACCCAAGTCTGGGTCACTGGCAGACACCGTGGTGATGTAGCTACCTCCAGGCTCATTCTCCTGAATATGAGCAAAGTATTGGACTGGGTAGAACACAGGGCTGTTGTCGTTAATATCCAGGAGGCTCACATTTATGCGAACCATTGATGACTGGGGAGGTGACCCCAGATCTGTGGCCAGAACCAACAGGGAATAGAAAGCTTGTTCCTCCCTGTCCAAGGAAGAGATAGTACTCAACCTCCCAGACACAGGATCCAGGCGAAAGGACCTCTGGTCGGTCTCAGCTTCCTGTAGGGAGAATCGCACTGTCCCATTGTCACCCAGGTCCCCATCGGTTGCCCCAAGCACCAGTAGTTCAGTCCCCGTAGGCGCATTCTCAACCACAGACACATTATATCCTTCTGGCTGGCTAAACACTGGCTTCTCGTCATTCACATCCAAGAGAGTCACAACAAGCTGGGCATAGGAAACCTTGGGGTGAACCCCCTGGTCCCGAGCACTGATATTGAGTACAATCTGGGAAGCAAGTTCACGGTCCAAGCCCCCAGCAAGCCCAGTGGTCACTAGACCACTGTGTTCACTGATGTGGAACCAACCCAGTCCATTACCAGAGACGATGCTGTAACGCAGGTTAGCATTGAGACCAGAATCGCCGTCAGTGGCGGACACTCCACTCACATAGCTTCCCGGGGGCGCCTCCTCACTCAGGTTCACTCTGTACACTTGCTGTGCAAACACAGGTGGGTGGTCATTGATGTCATTGACGAAAATCACCAAACTCGCCACGGAAGAGCGCGCCTGAACCGCTGCGCCAGGGGGCGCCCCGTAGTTATCCGAGACAGAAACTGTCAGGTTGTAAGAAGGGATGCGCTCCCGGTCTAGGGCGCTGGCAACTTTGATGAGACTCAGGTTCGGCACTTTGCTGCTCTGCACCTCAAAGTGGCGCTGCTCGTTGCCCCCAAGGATCTGCACAGAGATGTTCCCGTTGGCCGCTGGGGAGTCTGCGTCCGTCACGGTGAGCAGAGCCACCACCGTGCCCACTTGAGCATTCTCATCTACAGAGGCGTAGCGCGAGGTGGCAGGGAAATAGCGGAATTTTACCACGGGGTCATTGTCGTTGACGTCCAGCAGCTGAATCAGCGCCTCGGCACGCCCAGTGAGGGAAGGCACGCCTCGGTCCATAGCCTGCACCGTAAGCGAGTACTGGCGCCGGGCCTCGAAGTCCAAGGGCTCCCGCACCGTGATGAGCCCCGTTTCGGGGTCCATTTGGAAGGGGGTCCCCTCGTCCTGAAGCCGATAGCGTATATCCGCGTTGGTGCCCTCGTCTGCGTCCGCCGCCGCCACCTGGAGCACGCTGGAGCCCACCGCGGCGTCCTCAGGCACCCCCGCCTGGTAGTGGGAACTGCCAAAAACCGGGGGGTTGTCATTAATGTCCTGTACAGTCACGTTTACCTGAAGGTAGCCCCGCCGCTTGGGCTCGCCCTTGTCCTCCACTTCCACCAACAGCTGGTACTGCGGTGTGACCTCGCGGTCCAGCCCGCCCTTGGACACCAGGTGCAGGAACGCGCCCTCGCCGCTTGGGTTCAGGGTGATATCCAGGCGGAAGCGACCCGCCTCGTTGCCCTGGATGATGCGATAGGATCGGTGGTCAACACCATTGGAGCCGATGTCCGAGTCGGTGGCGGTATCCAAGATGACTTGCCGCCCGCTACTACTGTCCTCCTTGAAAGTGACCACAATCGAGGGTTCTGGGAAGACCGGGGCGTTGTCATTGAGGTCCCGCACCAACACCCGCACTTCGGTGGGGTAGGTGGGCGAGCTGGAAAGAACCACCAGGTTGATCACGTCGCTGGGCAGGCTCTCGCGGTCGATGGTCGCAGTGGTGTACAGGGCCCCGGTGCTACTGTTTATAGCAAACAGGGCGTGGCTTTCGCTGAGCCTGTAGGTGAAGCCTGGGCGCGTCTGGATGGTACCCACCAGCGTGCCGGGAGGCTGCTCCTCCAGGACCTGAAACACCTGGCGCTGCTCCGCCCCGCTGACCCGGGCGGGCCCCGAGAGCAGTGACAGCAGCCAAAAGACACGAAGGAGCTGAAATAATGTTAAAGTGGGCAGCGGGAGCCACGGGTGGCCAGGAGCCCTGTCTGCTGCCAAGTCCATGGTCTTGGCTCCCTGGAACGGAGTGATAAAGAGAAGGAAGAGGTGAGGCCAAAAAAAAAAAAAAAAAAAAAGGA
>SJYQ01001868.1:100521-126607 GCA_006410935.1 Redunca redunca | reverse complement strand
TAGAATAAACTATATTGGAAAAAAATAAAGACAGTAGTAGAAATCAATAAAGTGGAAAATAAGAAAATAATAAAGGCCTATAAGAGCTGTGTAATCTTTCTTGTTATTTGAAAATATTAATGAAGTTTTAAGAAACCTCTAGCTGTACTAATCCAGAAAAGAAAAAATAAGATCAAAGTCACATACAAAATATTAGGCATGAAAAGGAGAAATTGTTTATAGAAAAGTGATTAAAAATAAAAGAATAAAATAGGGAGAGTAACTTCTATGTCAATAAATTTGAAATTATAAGCACAATGGACACACTTCTACAAAAATATGATTTTATCAAAATATATTTAGGTAGGATTAGAAGAATAAATAACCTTTGCAACTATTAAATACATTTTTTAAAAGTTAACATTGCTGTAGACTGTGTGTCACATTCAAATTCATATGTTGAAGACCTAGTTCCCAGTGTGGTGATATTTGGGGATGGGATCCTTCAGAGGAAACTAGGGTTACATGGGGTTGTGAGGTTTGGTGGCTTCATGATGGGATTAGTGACCTTTTAAGAAGGAATACAGAAAGATTGCTCTCTCTTTTCCCTGCCATGTGAGGACCCAGCAAGAAGGTCATGTACAAGCCAGGTGCTCACTGGACATGTGGGCCAGTTGATTTGGATTTCTAGTCTAGAAAACTGTAATGAAGTACATTTCTGTTGTTTAAGCCACCTGTTCTATGGTATTTGTTGTGGCAGGCCCAGATGAGTAAGACAAACATAATTTCATAAAGGAAACCCCAGACCCAGTGTCTTATATATGTGAATTCAATCAAAGTTTCAAGAGATAGATCAGTCCAATCTTAAACCAATTTCCAGAAAATTTAAAAATGATCCACTATTAAACTTATTCTATGAAGTCATAGCTTTTGATAACAAAACTCAATTTTAAAAAAAAGCAAAAACAAAAACAACACACATGGAGAAGGGAACACTATAAGCCATGTCATTCATGAATACAGATGAAAAATCCCAAACCAAATATTAGCAAAATACATTCATTTGGATTTAAGAAGATAACACAAACCAACTAAGCTGGGTTTATCCCAGAAATGTAAGAATGTTTTAATATTAACCTAAGGATGCTATTCACCACATTAACAAGTTAAAGCAGCTAAAACCATATGATAAGAGGCAACTATAAACATCTGATAAGTTCCAGTACCTATCTATGATTTTAAAAAATTTAGCAAAATAGAAACATATAGCTTGGTAAAGGTTATATACCCTGAGCCTACACCACATCATTCTCAATGGCAAAGCATTAGAATAACCTCTTTTAAAATTAGGAACATATTCGAGATGTTCAAAATCATTGTTTTTATTCAACTTCATATTGTAGGCCTTAGAACAAAAAAGACAATAAAAATAAACTCTTATACATGTCCAGCTACACATTTGTACATGAATGTATAGCAGCACTGTTTATAATAGTTTCAGCTGGAAAGAACTAATAATGACACATGTTAAGTTAACTCTGTAACTTTGCTCCCTTAGAATCCTTGTATATTTAAATCTACTTTGAAAAATCAGGGTATAGTTGCTTTGCAATGTTTTAGTTTCTGCTGTGCAATGACGTGAATCTGCTATATGCATACATATATCCCCTCCCTCTTAGACCTCCCTCCCCCTTGCGCCTTTCCTACCTCTCTAGGTCATCACAGAGCACCAAGCCGAGCTCCCTGCGCTATACAGCAGGTTCCCGCTAGCCATCTATTTTATATACAACAGTGCACATGGGTCAATCCCAATCTCCCTAATTGTCTCGCCCCTTGTCCCCCCACAGCGTGTCCACACATCCATTCTCTACGTTTGCATCTCAGCTCCTGCCCTACAGACAGGTTCATCTGTGCTATTTCCCTAGACTCCACATATATTCATTAATCTACTCTTCTGGTGCATACAAATTATGTTATCTTCCTTGTTTGAAAAGGAGAGGTTGTTTCTTTTGGGAATGCACAGTGCTTAGCCCCAAAATCAATATATTCTAAAATATTTTTAAAAAATAAGCAGCAAATTAGTGAATGAATAGCAGTAATAATTACCTGTAGAAAAGTTTAGTATTTTCACATTTTATGTAACGTATATATTTTATAGTTTATGCCTGTAAAACTATCATGTATCATTTGAAGTCAAACTTATTTTTAAATGTTTATATTAATATTTTTTTTGTTCTGGTGACTAGTTTCACATAATCCTCATTTGTATCTTTGTAAAGTTGAGAATGAATATAGTATAGATATTTTGAATGGAATTAAGTGTAAACTTACTTGAATATCTTCGGTCCTTTACAGATACACAAGTTATAAAGTTGCTCACAAAGGAAAACATAATGATCCCTAAGAGGAGAATAAATGTTGAAGATCATAAGTAATTATACTCTCAAATGCTCATGGAATTGGTTAATCACATTCATGGCTAGCAATGCACTCACTAAAGTTTCCGATACACCCTCCATGCCAGCGAACAATTATAATGTTTCCAACATAAAAATTTAATGTTAGGAACTTATGTGATTTTAGTTGACTTACTGTAGGAAGGCTTCATGTAATTCATGTACAATTGAGATATGGTACAGAGCCCAAGAAGGTAAGAAAATAGAATGCTCTTGGGATGGTTTTAATTTTCAGTGGGCAGCACAAGCCAAGCTGAAACCACAATTTAAATGTGAGGTTCTTCATAGAGTTGCCTTAGTAGGGGCACTCTTTCTCTTCTGGGTCACAGGGCAGAATGTAATAGGGATAGTTTTGAACTTTACTTAAAATCCCATGATCTGAAACATTATCCTACTTTTTAATATAATCTCTTAACTCATCCCTAGGAGTTAGAGATATGTCTTCATGAGTGATAATGAATGCTTAAATGAAATCTGGGGAAATTTAATGGAAGTCTTCAGGCCCAGCCCTGAGCTGATATACTGCCGACATTTGTTTTTTATTTGGTCTGGAACTAAATTAAATCTTCCCAGTGGCTCAGCAGTAAAGAATCTGCTTGTGATGCAGGAAACACAGGAGACACAGGTTCAGTCCCAGCGTTGGAAGACCCGCTAGACTCCTACCTTTCCACAGAGACTGGGAGACTGAGGCACTGTTTCCCTCCATGATTACATTTCAAATGAGGGCTCCCAGGTCCTTATTAAATCCTGGGTTTAAACTCATTCCTGGGAATTAAATTGAATTCTCAGACCCAAGAAAAGGTTTGATTCTGTCTCTGAAATCAGATTCTAGAAAAGAAAGGATTATTACATTAAAATATAAGCTCTATGATAGTAGAATTCCTTGTTTAATCTGTTTTGTTCACTTTTGTATCCCCAGGGCCTAGAAAAGTATCTGGCATAGTTGTTCAGTAAATACCCCTGTGACAGAAAAGAGAGAAGAAAGGAAGGGAAGGGATGAAAGGAGCGAAATACACATATTAGTGTCTTTAATGGAAACCACCCACCTACTTAGCCCTTCCACTGTCTGATTGCTCACATCCAATGCTTCAGTTCTCTGCCCAAACTTCCTGATTTCTACAGTTATAACTTTCCTAAACAACTTTTCCTTCTCTTGGAAGATCTGGCTTCCCATTTTAAAAAAAGCACTTCCAGCATCCAGTTATCTAACAAGGATGAGTCAAGCATTAGATTTGTCCTGCTAACCAAGCCATTTTGAAAAATATGCTCCAGTGAAGACAAGCAATTTAACATTTCATTAAGATGGACTAAGTGATTGACCCATTTAGTTAAACATTTCAGTGAAATTAGTTATAGATATTAAAATTCCAAGCAGTATAAGGGCATTTGGAGAACAAGGAAAGGCCATAGGTAGTAGGATACAGCTAAACCCCAAAATATTTAAGAGAGTAAAACATTTTTAAGAATCAGAAAATTGTATTTTTAGATGTAAGTTTAGTGAATTAGTCTTTTGTCTTTTTATAGGCAAAGCCATCCCTTAAACAACCCTAGCATTTGAAGATCTTTCATGTTCAAGGGGTGGATGGAAGGTAGTTTGGCCAACTTCTCAGCTTTGGTCATAGAAAGTCTACAAAGCTAATGGTATGTGTTCATTCTTTTGGCATGCAAAGCAGAATATTATCTTCTGCCAAAGATACTGCCAAACGGGTGCTCAATTGTATCGTGTCAAAGAAAAACTGCACAAAATAGAATTAAACAGGCTGGGGAGGCTTTATTTAAGACCATGGCAATAGGGGAGAGAAACTGAACTCTGCGGAAACAAAAGGTGAGAGAGTCTTGAGCACTGAAGCGAGTTGGCGGAAAAAGACTGCAGGGCTTTAGGAGACTGATCAATGTGAGTAGGCCATCTATGTTTGCTAATAGATGCTCATCAAAGTTCGGCTCCTACTTTTCCACTGAGATTAGGAAAAGGAGGCACTGTGTCCTTCCATGATGGCATTGCAAAGGAATGACTCCCAGGTCCTTCTTAAACTTTGGGTTTAAACCCATTCCTGGGTTGTAAAACTGGTCAGAGGCTAAAAGGTCTGTCTCCGTTTTAAAGTGGTGGAGGCAGAAGGCAACACAGGTAATTTGAAATGAAAACTGAGAAAAGGGAGTTTTAGAGTGCACAGTCAGGAAGAAATTTGTCTAAAATTTAGTCATACTGAAAAAACATGAAGGTTGCCTTGGTCAGTTAGTAATCACAAGTAATTTATAAAAAGCCCTCATGTCTCTTCATTTCTCTTCACTGTTCTGTGTGCTGTGCTTGTCCTTAGTCACTCAGTCATGTCCGATTATTTTTTTATTATTTAAATTTATTTATTTTAATTGGAGGCTAATTACTTTACAATATTGTATTGCTTTTGCCATACATCAACATGAATCCGCCACAGGTGTACACGTGTTCCCCATCCTGAAACCCCCTCCCTCCTCCCTCCCTGTACCATCCCTCTGGGTCATCCCAGTGCACCAGCCCCGAGCATCTAGTATCATGCATCGAACCTGGACTGGCGATTCATTTCTTATATGATATATACATGTTTCAATGCCATTCTCCCAAATCATCCCACCCTCTCCCTCTCCCACAGAGTCCAAAAGACTTCTATATATCTGTGTCTCTTTTGCTGTCTCACATACAGGGTTATCGTTACCATCTTTCTAAATTCCATATATATGCATTAGTATACTGTATTGGTGTTTTTCTTTCTGGCCCACTTCACTCTGTATAATTGGCTCCAGTTTCATCCACCTCATTAGAACTGATTCAAATGTATTCTTTTTAAATGGCTGAGTAATACTCCATTGTGTATATGTACCACAGCTTTCTTATCCATTCATCTGCTGATGTCCTGGCTATTATAAACAGTGCTGCGATGAACATTGGGGTACACGTGTCTTTCAATTCTGGTTTCCTCGGTGTTTATGCCCAGCAGTGGGACTGCTGGGTCATAAGGCAGTTCTATTTGCAGTTTTTTTAAGGAATCTCCACACTTTTCTCCATAGTGGCTGTACTAGTTTGCATTCCCACCAACAGTGTAAGAGGGTTCCCTTTTCTCCACACCCTCTGCAGCATTTATTGCTTGTAGACTTTTGGATCGCAGCCATTCTGACTGGCATGAAATGGTACCTCATTGTGGTTTTGATTTGCATTTCTCTGATAATGAGTGATGTTGAGCATCTTTTCATGTATTTGTTAGCCATCTGTATGTCTTCTTTGGAGAAATGTCTGTTTAGTTCTTTGGCCCATTTTTTAATTGAGACACATTGGACCATAGACCACCAGGCATCTCTGTCCATGGGGATTATCCAGGTAAGAATACTGGAGTGGGTTTCCATGCTCTTCTCTGGAGGATCTTCCCAACCCAGGGATCAAATCCAGGTCTCCCTCTTTGCAGGCAGATTCTTTACCATCCGAGCCACAGGGGAAGCCAAGAAATCACCCTTCTGAGAGACGTGTAATTGATCATTCACTTACTGAACAATTTTTCCTCAAATACCTATCCTATGCCTTGAGACTGTGTAGCGAATGGGGAACATGGGCTTGAGGTACAGGGAGAAAACAGACAAGAGATAATCATGCATACAAAGGTAAGTTATAAGTACGGCAGTTTCTATCCATAAAGACATATTGCGCTCTGGGAATCTGTAACAGGGGGATTGCACATAGTCTCGGTGGCAAAGAAGAATTCCCTCAGTGTGTGAAATTTGAGCTGAGACCAGAAGGACAAGGAAGACTCAGGAAGCACAGAAAACTAGGATGGATCATGGACCACTGGAAAGGCTCTGAGAATAGAGCTGGAGGGAGGCTGGAAAAAGAGGAATAAAAGGAGAAGAAAACAAGTCTAAGGTGGTTGCAGAAGACACTGTCAGAGCAAACACAGCCCGAGAGGAAATGAGACAGAGGCCTGTGAGCAGCGTTAGGAGCTGCCACTCCATGAAGTAATGGACTAGTGTTGTTAAGGATTTAATGTGGCCAAAGAATGCCAAGACCCATAACAAAGAATCTCCCATGTTCTTCGGCTTCATCTGTTATCCAGAGGTGCAGCTTGGAGCATCCGCACCTAGAACCAACTTCTCTGTCTCTCTAGCAACAGGATGCCCTTCAACTTACTTTCCTTTCCTATAAAACTTCTCCAAAACGTCTCACTAATATATAGAGGGACTTCCTTGGCAGTCCAGTGGTTAAAACTTCCACTGCAGGAGACACAGATTTTATACACAGACATGCAAATTTTATACATACATACAGTTCCTTGTATGCTACAGCATACACAACAAAAACAAATCAGAGAGAGAGTAATGTCAGCCTTAAAAGGCTGAATTGTTATCACACACATGGCAAAGTTAAATTCCTAACCAGGGATGTGCACTTTTGCATAAAAGTCAGTCAGACATTCTCTTCTAGTTTCCATTTTCCACTTTGGCTCTGAGGCATCTCTTCCATCCTGTTGCATCTATAAGAGCCGGCTTTCTGACACTCCTAAAAGGCAGATTACCAATACTGAAATGTTAAGCCTAGTCCGTTACTTCAGGTCAAGAAGATGATTTCAAGTTATATTTTTCGAAAGCATCGTGAGGTTCTTGTATATGTGGTGTACATGTGACCCGTAACATGTGCTGAACCAAAGCCTGCAATAGTACAGAGAAATTCAAATATTCCGAGCAATTATTCAATGTCACCTTTTCTAGGTCACAGACTGATGCTTGGAATATAGAAGCCTCAGAATTGAAAGAGTTTTGCGGAGCCTCAGTCCTTACGTAGAGCACTGAGCACAGCGCCTGGCATATAATGGGCATGCAATAATGGTAGCTTTTTTTTTTTAAATCATTATCGTTTTGTTAACTGTGATTTTAATGCTCACAGTATTCCCCTTAACCTTACTTAAAAGTCAGATGTAAAACTTTCCTGAAGACAAGTGAAAGACGTATTTACAACTGGATACTAAAAAAGGTTATGTACATTCTGTTGAAAACATACCAAACTTCTAGCTGGTCTGTCTGAAAATATCACATTAAGTAAGCACCACAAGCTGAGGAAGAGATAAAAATGTCCATAGGTTAATAAGCAAAACTTTGCTCCAAGACTAACACTCATATTAACTCACTCCCCAGATTTTGATTACATGGGATTAGGTTACTGAGAAAAGTGAAAGAGTTATAGCTCAGCTGTGGCTGACTCTTTGTGACTCTATGCACTGTAGCCCACCAGGCTCCTCTGTCCATGGGATTTTCCAGGCAAGAGTACTGCAGTGGGTTGCCATGTTCTCCTCCAGGGGATCTTCCCGATCCAGGGTTTGAACCCAGGTCTCCTGAATTGCAGGCAGATTCTTTACCATCTAAGCCATCAGAGAAACACAGTCTTTCCCTTTTCCTTTCCTGAAATAGGAAGTCTAGAACCTTTAAAATATGATCATGATCCTTGCTGAGCTGTGGCAATTTTACCAAGATTTCTGTGGAGTTGGATCAACTTATTATTTCCCATTTTCAATCAAGATTCAGGTACAATTTGAAAACGTTCATCCAAAAAGCAAGAGAGCTCCAGAAAAACATCTGCTTCTGCTTTATTGACTATGCCAAGGCCTTTGACTGTGTGGATCACAACAAACTGTGGAAAATTCTTCAAGAGATGGGAATATCAGACCACCTCACCTGCCTCCTAAAAAATCTGTATCCAGGTCAAGAAGCAACAGTTAGAACTAGACACAGAACATAGACTGGTTTCAAATTGGGAAAGGAGTATGTCAAGGCTGTATATTGTCACCCTGCTTACTTAACTTATATGCAGAGTACATCATGAGAAATACTGGGCTGGATGAAGCACAAGCTGGAATCAAGATTGCTGGGAGAAATATCAATAAGCTCAGATATGCAGATGACACCACCCTTATGGAAGAAAGTGAAAAAGAACTAAAGAGCCTCTTGATGAAAGTGAAAGAGGAGAGTGAAAAAGTTGGTTTAAAACTCAACCTTCAGAAAATTAAGATCATGGCATCCAATCCCATCATTTCATGGCAAGTAGTGGGGAAACAGTGGAAACAGTAAGACTTTATTTACCTGGGCTCCAAAATCACTGCAGATGGTGACTGCAGCTATGAAATTAAAAGATGCTTGATCCTTGGAAGAAAGGCTAGGTTGATCATAGACAGCGTATTCAAAAGCAGAGACATTACTTTGCCAACAAAGTTCTGCCTAGACAAAGCTATGGTTTTTCCAGCAGTCATGCATGAATGTGAGAGTTGGACTATAAAGAAAGCTAAGCACTGAAGAATTGATGCTTTTGAACTGTGGTGTTGGAGAAGACTGTTGACTTGAACTTCAAGAAGATCCAACCAGTCAATTCTAAAGGAAATCAGTCCTGAGTATTCACTGGAAGGACTGATGCTGAAGCTCCAATACTTTGGCTACCTGATTTAAAGAACTGATCATTGGAAAAGACCCCAATGCTGGTGTCATGCGAGTGTATATTCCTCGGTTCTTTGTCTCGTCACAACAAAAATTTGGAGTGATGTTGGGAAAGATTGAAGGCAGGAGGAGAAAGGGATTACAGAGGATGAGATGGTTGGACGGCATCACCGACTCAATGGACATGAGTTTGATTAAGCTCCAGGAGTTGGTGATGGACAGGGAATACTGGCATGCTGCAGTCCATAGGGTCGCAAAGAGTGGGACATGACTAAGGGACTGAACTGAACTGATACGGTCATTCTAGCTCTCATTCTAGAAAACCTCCTGGGGAAAACAGAAAACAGAGTAGCTAGACACCATGTGTTGATTACTTTAGAAAATGAAAGGATTCAAGTGTGTTTTGGGCCATTTCCCAAAGCTGTGGCATGAAAATCACGAACCTTCCACAACACAGGTTGTTTGAGACTGACCAACTATGCTCTCTGAATGCACAGAATTGAAGAGAATTGAACCTACAGAATTTTTCAGAATTCAGTTGTGGGTCATAAGAAGCCTGGAAGCTCACCTAATGTCCTTACCTTAGTTGTTGAATCTCTGTTTTAACAGGAGCAACCTAGCTTAATACCTGTCTGTGTCTATTGGCAGATTATTTGATTTTTCCAAATTAACATTATTATTCCACCAGTCTTCAATTTGTCCATCTGTCCATCCATTTGCTCATATATTCAATCACTTACTCACTGGTTCACCATTAATTCAGCAAACCTTTGTAGAACATTATCTACTATATAATTGGTGGGGTGGGTGGTAAACTGTGATAATAAATATAAATAAAACATAGTCTCTGTCCTCAAAGACATCACATTTGCATTCAGGAGCTTATAAAAATTGGTTTCTAGTTCTATCTTTTTCTTCCACTTACAATTTGTTTTGCCTTTCCTCTCCTCTTTCTTTGACATTGACCTCCTTTCCCATTCTTTGGTCACTACAGACTCTAATCTCCTATCACTATTTTCCCTTGGTCTCCCATTTCAATTTATGTGTACTGCTGCTGCTGCTGCTAAGTCGCTTCAGTCATGTCCGACTCTGTGCAACCCCATAGACGGCAGCTCAACAGGTTCCCCTGTCCCTGGGATTCTCCAGGCAAGAACACTGGAGTGGGTTGCCATTTCCTTCTCCAACACATGAAAGTAAAAAGTCAAAGTGAAGTTGCCCAGTCGTGTCCGACTCTTAGCAACCTCATGGACTGCAGCCCACCAGGCTCCTCCGTCCATGGGATTTTCCAGGCAAGAGTACTGGAGTGGGGTGCCTAATCAACTCAACTTCAGTGATTCTAACACCTTTCCTTTCCCACACACCAAAATATGCCTCATGTTAGAGCAACACTCTGATTTCCCCTTGGGAGAATTATCTTTGCTCCATTGAATACAGTCTATTTTATTGTCTTATTAAATGCAGTCTGTCAGTCAAGACACATGGCTGTTCCTGGGCCAAAGACTGAGCAAGTGACTGACATTAGACTAATGAGTTGTTCTTCCTGGAATTTATGTTACTAACAGATTGAGAAGAGGATTGAAGGTAGAGTTGAAAAGTACAGAGACAGCAGCTCTGAGACCAGACTATCTCTCTATAGGTGCCCACAGCTACACTGGTTCTTGCCCAGATAGCCTGTTTCCCCCTTGAATATGGGGGCCCCCACCCCCACCCCACCCCTGTGCTGATTGCTCCAGTGAGTTTCTTTTCTGGTGAATCACATGAGTTGCTGTATGTAGTTCCCAAGCAGGAAATTTTAAATGGTGTACTCCCTACTTATGAAATCTCTGGATCTCTAAGGATTGTGTGCAGTCTTGCCTCCAGCATTTTCTTGGAAACCCTGGAAAAAATCTCCTATGTGATCATCACTCAATCCTTTCAAAGTAGGGTGGTACCTTGGGGGTGATGGGTCCTACTGCCTCCTGAAGCTGACCTCTACTGTGTAGCTAAGCTCTTCATGTGTCAAAGATGGCTCCTCTGATCTTCTGGGACCTTCATTATTGAAGCTATGCTGTGTACTTTGCCAACATGGTGTGTAATTTTACCAACAGTGTTGTTTTGCTGTGTGGTTTTAAGAGAGGTGCTGCTTTTTTGCCCACTATCTTAGAGATACTTAAATAAAATGACACTTGCTATTTTCACTTACATTTCTTGTCTAGAGGACTGAGACAGAAATCCATGGGAGCTGGGCCCTTGGAGAAACTAATTAAATAAAACTTTATGTCATTATACTGTGGTCGCAGTAATTAAAACTGTTCTTTGTGAACTAAACATGCTTTCTTTGATTGTACACTGAAAGGTTTTGAAATGATCACAGAAACAAACACCTGCTCGCCTAAATAATGCATTTGAGTCTCACTGAAGATTTGCGTCACTGTCTAAAATATTTAGCTGTTTAAAAGGTCAGGTGGGAAACACTCATGAATTACGTGATTGTATTTGGAATCTTTCCTCTTCTATGATATTGAATAATAGCCACTCCTTTTAGTTTCCAGGTGTGTCTGTCTGAGTCTTCTGGAACATTTCATTCTCTATCCCAATTGCCTCATATATTCTAGATCATCATCCAGTTTATTTGCTTTCTATAAAAATATAATTAATCACTTCTGATTACTTTCCTATCTTTTGTTCACTGCAAGAAAAACAATCCATTTTATGGTTGTTGTACTAAGCAAATTTAAGCAATTATAAAATGTACAGTGTGTTTATTTTTGTTTAATATTGGTTTCTTTATTTATTTGGCTGTGTCAGGTCTTAGCTGTGGCTCTAAGGATCTATGCTGTGGCATGTGGGACCTATCAGAGATCCAACCTGTGTCTTGCCTGGCAAAGCCAATTCTTAACCACTGGACCACCAGGGGAGTCCTTATGATGTTTTTAGATTTTTTTTTAATGTAAAATCTCATATTCTTTATCTCTCACAGTTTACCTAATGGAGAATGTCAGATGGTTTTCTGTGTCATTTGTTCAAATGTTTTAACTTCTGCCTGAAATTTTGATTGTTCTTTGTGGCTCAACTGGTAAAGGATCTGCCTGTAATGCGGGAGACTGGGGTTCAATCCAGGTGTTGGAAGATCCCCTGGAGAAAGGAACGGCTATCCACTCCAGTATTCTAGCCTAGAGAATTCCATAGTCTGCCATAGTCCATGGGGTTGCAAAGAGTTGGACATGACTGAGCAACTTTCACTTTCACTATCAATAGAGAATTTCCATTATTCATTCTTATTTTCCTATTGATTTTTAATTTTCAATTTTTTCAATTTCATTCAGTTTCTGTTGGTCTTTGATCAGTAAAGTATTTATTATAAACTTAGAAGTATAGTATTAATAGTAACTAATACTCCATAGACTGAAACTCCACTAATCACCTCATGCTTATTATTTTCAGGCAAGAGTCCAACACCGTGACTTAAAGCATGAGAAAAATCAACTCTTATCTTTCAAGTGCCAAGACATAGAGTTGGGCAGACAAATTATCATATATAAAATTATTGATAAGCACATTGAAATGCCCCAATTCAATCCCCTGTGAAGAACGAACTGTAGGTATGAGGGAGTTATGAGCTGGGGGAAATCAAGGAACACTGAAGTAGCCTGGTGTTTTAATGTGGAACTGGTACAAATGTTACAGGGACCCACCCAGATCACCAGTCACCCATTGCCCAGGCACTGTGAGGGTTGACTTCTGACCTTATGGTTGTATCTTTTGTCTGATAATTCCCCTTGGTTGAATGGGTGCTGCCTGTTAAAGAACAGTTCTTAAAGGAAAGTCAGAGGTTCAGTCCAGTCATGTCCAACTCTTTGCGACCCCCTGGACAGCAGCATGGCAGGCTTCCCTGACCATCACCAACTTCCCAGGCTTGCTAAAACTCATGTCCATCGAGTCAGTGATACCATCCAACCATCTCATCCTCTGTCATCCCCTTCTCCTCCTGCCTTCAATCTTTGCCAGCATCAGGGTCTTTTCCAATGAATCACTTCTTTGAATCAGGTGGCCAAAATATTGGATTTTCAGCTTCAGCATCAGTCCTTCCAATGAATATTCAGGACTGATTTCCTTTAGGACTGACTGGTTTGATTTCCTTGCTGTCCAAGGGACTCTCAAGAGTCTCCTTCAACACCACAGTTCAAAAGCATCAATTTTAGGTGATCAGCTTTCTGTATAGTCCAACCCTCACATCCATACATGACTACTGGAAAAACCATAGCTTTGACTACATAGGCCTTTGTTGACAAAGTAATGTCTCTGCTTTCTAATATGCTGTTTAGGTTGGTCATAGCTTTTCTCCCAAGGGGCAAGCCTCTTTTTGTTTCATGGCTGCAGTCACCATCGACAGTGATTTTGGAGCCCAAGAAAATAAAGTTTGTCACTGTTTCCACTGCTTCCCCCATCTATTTGCCATGAAGTGATGGTACCAGATGCTATGATCTTGGTTTTCTGAATGTTGAGTTTTAAACCAACTTTTTCACTCTCCTCTTCCACTTTCATCAAGAGGCTCTTCAGTTCCTCTTCACTTTCTGCCATAAGGGTGGTGTCATCTGCATATCTAAGGTTATTGATATTTCTTTTGGCAATCTTGATTCCAGCTTGTGCTTCATCCATCCCAGCATTTCACATGATGTACTCTGCATATAAGTTAAATAAGCAGGGTGACAATATACAGCCTTAACGTACTCCTTTTCCTATTTGGAACCAGTCTGTTGTTACATGTCCAGTTCTAACTGCTGCTTTTTGACCTGCATACAGATTTCTCAGGAGGCAAGTAAGGTGGCCTGGTATTCCCATCTCTTGAAGGATTTTCCAAAGTTTGTTGTGATACATAGTCTAAGGCCTTGATGTAATCAATAAAGCAGATGTAGATGTTTTTCTGGAACTCTTTTGCTTTTTCTCTGATCCAGCAGATGTTGGCAATTTGATATCTGGTTCCTTTGCCTTTTTAAAATCCAGCTTGAGCATCTGGAAGTTCACGGTTCATGTATTGCTGAAGCCTGGCTTGGAGAATTTTGAGCATTACTTTGCTAGATTGTGAGATGAGTGCAATTGTGTGGTAGTTTGAACATTCTTTGGCATTGCCCTTCTTTAGGTTTGGAATTAAAACTGACCTCTTCCAGACCTGTGGGTGCTGCTGAGTTTTCCAAATTTGCTGGCATATTGAGTGCAGCACTTTCACAGCATCATCTTTCAGGATTTGAAATAGCTCAACTGGAATTCCATCACCTCCACTAGCTTGGTTTGTAGTGATGCTTCCTAAGGCCCACTTGACTTTGCATCCAGGGTGTCTGGCTCTAGATTAGTGATCACATCATCATGATTATCTGGGTCGTGAAGATCTTTTCAGTACAGTTCTTCTATGTATTCTTGCCACCTCTTCTTAATATCTTCTGCTTCTGTTAGGTCCATACCATTTCTGTTCTTCCTTGTGCCCATCTTTGCATGAAATGTTCCTTTGGTATTTCAGATGTTAATGACTGATTTACCTCTGAAATAGAGGTTAATGATCTCTGATAGAGGTCAGAGGTTAATGACTGATTGATCCAAGAAGACAAAAAGCCACTTTCTTTGAGTTAAGGAGCAGCAAATGCTGGGTTATCATTTCTGTGTTAGAGCCCCTCATGCGAGCAGATAGACTGAGGTCCAGTTTCAGCCAAGCTGACCACCTTGTCTAGCTTTCTTCCCATTCTGCTTTCCTCACCCCCTTCTCCCAGAGCTCTCCTTGGCACATCACGCTCACAAGAATCCCTCTCACGAGGTTTGATTTGAAGAAACTGTACCAAAGATAACTAGTATCAGAAGGGAACCTGGGAAGCAGGCTCTAAGAATGGGATTCTGGATGCAGAGCAACGCCTGGCCAGATGGCAGTCAGGGCACTGCTCCTGGTGGGAGGCAGACTTGGGAGTGCTGTCATGCTATAGCAGAAGGATTGCTGATACTTCCACCAGTGGTGAAACGGAGTAGGAAGCAGATGGAAGTCGGTGCACTAGTTGGTCAAATGTCTCTAGCACTTGAGAACTTCAAGAGAGAAGTAACTCAAGACTGTAGAACTGGATGGCTTTTAATAAATGCCACTGATGCATTGAAGAAGGCATCAGTATAGAAAAAAAACATAAGCATCGGGAGCATCTTGAGATGCAATGATGGAAACTCTTGTCTCCTGTAGACACGCAGCATGCAGAGCTGGATACCAGACACTTGATCTCATTGGAAGAAATACACATTTTCCAAGACCTAATTCTGAACCTAGAATGTTCTTCCAAACCAAAGCCCCACTCTAACAGAGAAGAAGGGAGATTTGAGGCTTGTGATAAGATTACTCTTAAGGATCTTGACTTTCCTGATTCCTCTTGAGCCTTTTATTGAAAATGATGCAGAGATCTTAAAGGAGACACAGGATAATCAATGGTAGTCTTATTGTGGATCTGCCCTTTTGTGGGCACCAAGTAGGAAACCAGGGTTGGTAAAATATCCACCTGACCCTACTGGGCAGTGATGGGCTTGCAAAAGAAGACACAGAATCTCCCCTGCACGTGTTGACAGGAACTGGAAGAGCAGTCTTTCCAGAGAGAGATTCTCTTCTACAGCAGCCAAGGAAGCAAATTAACCAATAAAGGAAGCTAAATTTCACAGGGAAATTAATATCTCTGTTAGATTGCATATGAGCCCCATTCTGGTACAATGTTCTGTGGATTATGTGTTTTTCTACACTTTAAAGATGTTTCCCATTAACAGCTGCTTCATTTGAACAATGATCAGTTCAGTTCACTCAGTCATGTCTGACCCTTTGCAACCCCATGGACTGCAACCAGGCCTCCCTGTCCATCACCAACTCATGGAGCTTAATCAAGCTCAAGGCCATCGAGTTGGTGATGCCATCCAACCATCTCATCCTCTGTCATCCCCTTCTCCTCCCGCCTTCAATCTTTCCCAGCATCAGGGTCTTTTCAAATGAGTCAGCTCTTCGAATCAGGTGGCCAAAGTATTGGAGTTTCAGCTTCAGCATCAGTCCTTCTAATGAATATTCAGGACTGATTTCCTTTAAGACGGATTGGTTGGATCTCCTTGCAGTCCAAGGGACTCTCAAGAGTCTTCTCCAGCACCACAGTTCAAAAGCATCAATTCTTCGGTGCTCAGCTTCCTCTATAGTCCAGCTCTCACATCCATGCATGACTACTGGAAAAACGATAGCTTTGACTAGATGGACCTTTGTTGGCAAAGCAATGTCTCTGCTTTTTAATATGCTGCCTAGGTTGGTTATAGCTTTTCTCCCAAGGAGCAAATGTCTTAATTTCATGACTGCAGTCACCATCTGAAGTGATTTTGGAGCCCAAGAAAATAAAGTCTGTCCCCATCTATTTGCCATGAAGTGATGGGACCAGATGCCATGATCTTAGTTTTCTGAGTGTTGGGCTTTAACTCAACTTTTTCACTCTCTTCTTTCACTTTCATCAAAAACTCTTTAGTTCTTCTTCTCTTTCTGTCATAAGAGTGGTGTCACCTGCATATCTGAGGTTATCGATATTTCTCCTGGCAATCTTGATTCCAGCTTGTGCTTCATCCAGCCCGACATTTTTCATGATGTACTCTGCATATAAGCTAAATAAGCAGGGTGACAATATACAGCCTTGACGTACTCCTTTCTCTGTTCGGAACCAGTCTGTTGCTCCATGTCCAGCTCTAACTGTTGCTTCTTGACCTGCATACAGATTTCTCAGGAGGCAGGTCAGGTGGTCTGGTGTTTCTATCTCTTGAAGAGTTTTCCAGTTTGTTGTGATCCACACAGTCAAAGGCTTTGGTATGTGAACAATGATAGTGTTTACTTTATGGTCTCTGAGACAGCTATGTGAAACCATGGGTTATTCTGTTGCTAATTGCATTCTTCTTAATAAAAAATAAAACTAGACTTCATAACTTGCATGCTTATATAATCTAGCTACATTTTTATTACTGGCACCAGAAAAATAGTATTTTTGAGCTCTTTTTTGTTCCAAATCCATGCTTAACATTTTGTGTTACTTCATCTATAAGGAAGGTCTTATTTTTGTACCTACTTTGGAGGTGAAGGAACTGAACCACTGAGGGGTAAGTTAAACTGTCCCAAATAACCCTGCTTAGAACTGTTCGGTCAGAGGGCAAACCCAAGCAGCCCTCCCCCAAGTTGTGCTTTTAAATTTTCCTTTGGTCAAGTTGTTTTATTGTGCCCCTGTTGTTTATTCACTGAGTCATGTCCCACTGTTTTGTGACCAAATGGACTGTAGCCCAGCAGGCTTCTCTGTCCATGGGATTCTCCAGGCAAGAATACTGGAGTAGGTTGCCATTTCCTTCTCCTATTTGTGCCTATAATTTCAGTCATTTCTTTTGTGTTATCTTTCATAACCACACCCTCTTTTTATTGGTGCTTTTTTTAAAAGCCTTTTTATTTTATATTGGAATATAGCTGATTAACAATGTTGTGACTAACAATGTGTTTCTGGTGCACAGCAAATGGACTAAGCCATACGTATACCTGTATCCACTATACCCCAAACTCCCCTCCCATCCAGGCTGCCGCACAACATTGAGCAGAGTTCACCCTGCTATACAGTAGGCCTTTGTGGATATCCATTCTAAACATAGCAATGTGTACATGTTGCTCCCAAACTCCCCAACTATCCCTTCCTCCCTTTTATCCGTGTTCTAGTTTTCATACTATATCCTTGCTTTCATAGCTTTTTAATCACCAGTGAAGCTTATTATATCTGAACAGAAACACACAAGTGGGTATTTCTTAAGTGCTTATCAATGGTAACAAAACACTCACATTAAAATGCCATTTTGTGTGTATAAAAGTAAGAAAAGTTCTCATAGGTTTGTCTGTATGAATGTTCTAATTTGAATTGCAAAGCAGCAATGAGCTGAAATTCATTTTTAAAAATAGTCATAGACTAGGGGAAAATAATATGAATATGAAGAATTGTCTCTTTCCATGAGGCAGAGTCATAATTGGAAATAGGCTTGATAAATATCATATATCTATATTGAATAAGGAATAAATTCCGTGTATATGCAGTTTGTGAGGAATGTATAGTGAGATTGTTTCAGCCAATTCTTCATATATAATTACCATTCTATATATATCGCTAAATCCAAATGAAAAGAACAGCCATGCATCTCACAAGGACATGTTTAGAACTGGCTGTTTCTAATGATCCATTCACTCACTACTCACAACAGTCCATTCAACTCACAATGTCAAAGATATGGGAAATCGTATGCTCACCATTTTGGAAAATGTGAATGTTATCCAGAGAGTTGATCTTTATATAAGAAGAGAGAGGAGAAAAGAGGATTTGCTGGTGAAAATTTTATAACTTCAATGTTTAGCCTAAGAATTTTTTTTTCTTTGTGGAGGAGAATGCTTTAAACAGTTTTGGTAAAAGATGAAACCTCCAGGGCACAGGTATTACCAGGAGTCAAGGTAAATATGATCAATCTGTTTTGTAACAAAGTGATTTGATTTTAGTTGATAGCTTGGGAGAGAGAGAAAAAGAGAGAAGCAATGTAAGCGAGAGAAAGAATTAATGAAGCTGGGCGGTACTCAGCATCAGGCAGAACAGAAATTTGAGTTGGTCAAATAGAGGACTTTTAGGAACTAGAAAGACTGTGTTGAAGTTGTATTGTTTTGTTGACCATCCCCCACCGTGTACTGGATTATTAGAATGTCTGTTCAATTTCTAATGGTCCAGGGGACAGTTTGGAGGGAGGGGTCATATGTAGCATTATTAAGACAGATTTCATAATTGATTCAATGTATTTCCCCAACAGGGTCAGAGCTTCTGAGATGGTGAGGTGACTTACAATTGAAACTAATTTGAGCAGCGCAGGAGAGTGAAGCCCTGGTGCCCTGCACATTTTGCCTGTTACCAACTTAGACTCCAGTAGAATTCGGAGAAATTTTAGGGGAAATTGGGACTTTGAAAGGAAATATATTGCAATTGGAAGAGAAGACAAGGCAACTTTACCTGTATTTCAAAGACTGGGGAGTCTTCAACTGTCATCTTGTTAAGTGAACACTCAAGGTGGATAAAATGGCGGTGGCAGAATAATGTTTAATTGGAAAAGAATAACAAATCCAAATACTTAGTCAATGTGCTGTATGTGACTCTCTCATTTTCAGTCACTTAAAACTGACTCTTTGCAACCCCATGGACTGTATCCGGCCAGGATTCTCTGTCCATGGCATTTTCCAGGGAAGAATACTGGAGTGGGTAACCATTCCCTTCTCCAGGGGTTCTTCCCAGACCCAGGGATGGAATCTGGGTCTCCTGCATCGCAGGCAGATTCTTTACTGTCTGAGCCACCAGGGAAGGCCTTAACTAATAACTAAAACAAGCATAGAATAGAGTTGAAATTCTTCTTCTGGTGAATCCTTTTTAATAGATTCCACCGCCCTTATAGCCCCCTCAAGGCTCTCAACATGAACATTGTTTTGCTGTAAAATGAAGAACATCTTTCCAAAGATCCTGACTTTTCAAAGGGAGACATTCCACCTAAGGGTCTGTCAATGGATACATAGATAAAGAAATTAAAGTATATCTATTTATATTCAATGAAGTATTATTCAGCCTTAACAAAGACAAATATTCTGCCTGTAGCAAAAATATGAATGGAATTGGAGCACATTATGCTAAGTGAAATAAACCAGACACAGAAAGAAAAAACCTGCTTGATCTCACTTGTACTAGGAATATAAAAAAATGAAATGCATAGAAGCAGAGTAAGCTCTCCTATGAAAGTAGCACTGATCCAGAAACTGTATATAAAATTGCAAGGATACATTCATAATAGCATCTTATCTTCAGTTCAGTTCAGTTGCTCAGTCATGTCCGACTTTCCACGACCCCATGAATCGCAGCACGCCAGGCCTCCCTGTCCACCACCATCTCCCAGAGTTCACTCAAACTCATGTCCATTGACTCGATGATGCCATCCAGCCATCTCATCCTCTGTCGTCCCCTTCTTCTCCTGACCCCAATCCCTCCCAGCATCAGAGTCTTTTCCAATGAGTCAACTCTTCACATGACGTGGCCAAAGTACTGGAGTTTCAGCTTTAGCATCAGTCCTTCCAAAGGACACCCAGGGCTGATCTCCTTTAGAATGGACGGGTTGGATCTCCTTGCAGTCCAAGGGACTCTCAAGAATCTTCTCCAACACCACAGTTCAAAAGCATCAATTGTTTGGCGCTCAGCTTTCTTCACAGTCCAACTCTCACATCCATACATGACCACTGGAAAAACCATAGCCTTGACTAGACGGACCTTAGTCGGCAAAGTAATGTCTCTGCTTTTGAATATGCTATCTAGGTTGGTCATAACTTTTCTTCCAAGGAGTAAGTGTCTTTTAATTTCATGGCTGCAGTCACCATCTGTAGTGATTTTGGAGCTCCCGAAATAAAGTCAGCCACTGTTTCCACTGTTTCCCCATCTATCTGCCATGAAATGATGGGACCAGATGCCATGTTCTTCATTATTTGAATGTTGAGCTTTAAGCCAACTTTTTCACTCTTCTCTTTCACTTTCATCAAGAGGCTTTTTAATTCCTCTTCACTTTCTGCCATAAGAATGGTGTCATCTGCATGTCTGAGGTTATTGATATTTCTCCCAGCAATCTTGATTCCAGCTTGTGCTTCATCCAGTCCAGCATTTCTCATGATGTACTCTGCATATAAGTTAAATAAGCAGGGTGACATCTTATCTTACTTAAGGATTATTTTTAAAATTAGCAAGTAAGGTCAAAATAGTATTAAGTCAAAATTCCTCTTCAAAAAAAGAAATACCTGAAACTGCTCATAATGTGCATTATACATTGCTCATTATGTTTATATATTTATACACAAACCTATGTGTGTACTCAGTCACCCAGTTATTTAGAGTCTTTGGAACCCTATGAACTGCAGCCCACCAGGCTCTTCTGTCTGTGGGATTTTCCAGGAGAGAATCCTGGAGTGGGCTGCCATTTCCCCCTCCAAGGGCTCTTCCCAAGCTAGAGATCAAACCCGCGCCTCCTGCATCCCCCATATTGGCAGGAGGATTCTTTACTATTGAGCTACCTGGGAAGCCCCACACAAACCAAACCTAAATATTAATTTATCTATATGCAATATACTACAACATAGAGTACCTATGTTAAATATATTTGACAATATTTTAAATTGGAAAAAAGAGATAACATATATAATTGAATTTGTGTAAACCATATTGTAAAGCTTTATGTATACATATTATTTTAAAAATCATTGAAGATATGCTTTTTTCTGATAAAAAGTATCCTGGAATGAACAAGTTTGAAAGAAAAGTACAAGTAGTGATTTTCACAATCAACACTTTTATAGAAATGTAATAAAGTGGGTTGGGTTGGGGGTGGGGAGGAGCTTTTAGACAAAATTACCTTTGAAAAATTGTATGAAAAAAGTGATTCCATAACCTGTTACTACAAAATTTTCTTCTTCTTCAAACTCTGACTCAACACCATAACGTTTCTGCTCTTTAAGACTCATTCCAAGGATTCTGTTCATAATGTGTTAGGTTAACCATTTTAAATTCTCCATCCCTGTCCCAAATGTCAGTGAACTAATCTGGCAGTAACTGACTTCCCTCACAGATGAGTGCTAGTTTTCAGGCTCCAGCTAAGTCAGAAATACAGAGATGTAAGCATGACCCTTTATGAGGCTCTTCTTCCCCAGTTCACAGTGAAAAATAAGAGTAAAAAAACTGAGTCTCAAAATAGAGGAATTTAGGTTCTAAAAGTACAAAGTGTTCTGCTTTTGTTTTTGCAGGGTCTTCGTTCCCCTAACCTGGACCCTCAGCAGTGGAAGTCCTAACTGTGGGTGTGTGCTAAGTTGCTTCAGTAATGCCTGATTTTTTGCAACCCTGACTCCACGGACTGCAGCCCACCAGGCTCCTCTGCCATGGGATTCTCCAGGCAAGAATACTGGAGTGGGTTGCCATGCCCTTCTTTGGGGGATTTTCCCAGCCCAGGGATTGAACCCTCATCTCTTGCATTGCAGGTGGGTTCTATACCACTAACTCTTGGACCACCAGGGAATTCCCAACAAAGTTTTCTTTTTAATCTTTTTCATTAAAAAATATTTATTTATAAACAAAGTTTTCATTCATAATACTTCTTGGTCTTCAACCTTAAAGATGCAAATTTTTTTTTCTTACCCTATCATAAATATTTGTTTTAATAAATTTTAACATATGCTGTTTTCATGAAAATAAAAAAGGATTTGTAGTAGATTTAAAAGTCTAGCATAACACTAGGCAATGAGAGTGACATGCCTGTTTTTCTCAGAGTTGCTAATTGGGCCACATACTCAGCACTTGTGAAAGCAAGTTGTACCTTCAAGATGCTTGGGTGTGAATGTTGGAATCACAGTTGGAAAGTGGGAGCTGGAGGTGGGTGTGGGGTTGAAGGACAGTTTTTGAGCTTTTGTTTCTCAGTGGATTTTTTTTATAAGATGGCTGCTGACCTCTGGAAGAAGCCAATGCTTGGTGCAGACTCTCAGTCCTGCTTAATAAGCAGCTAGCCTTGAAAGGTCTACGTTTCTTAAGATTTCTCTGCAGAATTAGACATTTTCAGAGAGACCACAGTATTTCCTGGGAACTTTCTGAGATGATCTGTGGTCACGAACTGCCAGTTATGTCTCATTGTGGGAAATGGCTTGTGTTTGCCTTGTGCTGAAAACAGGAGTGTCACTCCACCCGCCATCCACTGGCCCAGAGAATCTCCCCTCTGAGATTTCCTCAGAGATTTGAGCCTGGATCCTGCTCAGCAGTAGTGTCTGTTTGATCAAAGAGGAATCCAGATGTGAGTTCTCAAACCAAACTCTAGTCTCCTCTAACAAGAATATGTTTCAGGGGCAAGAAAATATATTGTCCCCCAAACTAAGAATTCTTTCCCTTATCTCAGAAGTATGATGCCCTTGTAGATGTTAGATGGGTCCCTATTCAACAGAATTCTCAAGCTAAGGGGTATTACTTGGGTTCAGGCTTAAATGATTCAGAAATGACAGAAAATTCTTATTGTAGTCCTTCAATTCTCTACAGGATTCGAAAAGGATAAGCATTTATATTGAGCATTCACTCTGGACTTACAGGGTCTTAGGGAGCTTTCTTTCTTTCTTGTGCAGGTTAGCCTGCACATAGCTAACCTGTTGCCCACCCAGGCCACCGTCTAAGACCAGCAGCTTGGATCTAAAAATCTAAATGTCAAAAATCAGAATAGGACACAAACAACTGTGTTGTGTGTCACTTGTTTGCTGGGGTAACTTGGCAAATGACACTGGGAAATTGGTTTAAAAAACACATAGTATATATACTTTTCTTTCTTAAGAATTCAAGAAGAGGAGCTGTGAAATAAATCAATTGGAGAACATGATGATCTTTACAAAAGTGTTCATCTTTGCCTGCTTAGCCAGAAACATGCTCCCTTGTGTGCAGAAGATATGTATGTGGACTTGCCCTGCTCTGTGAGGAAGGAAAGATTCCTTATCCACAGCCCCGAGAAACATTTTCCCCAAGAGGTGGTGCCTGCAACATTTAAATTTAATGAGAGAGAGCTGGCAAGTCTGTAACCTGCACCACATACCCTATGCCAAGAGGCACCCTTGTCATCTGTACATGAAGGATGCTTTTGTTAATTATTATTACTCTGTGTTAGTTCCACTTCTGTTTAATCCTCAGAGAAAACCAGCTCATCATCCCACTGTCCCTCTGGTCAAATCGTCACACAATTATCTTAGAAAATCAACAACATATTATATTTGATATTAATAACAATGCAGAATGTGCCTCTTGTCACTTAAACACCCTCAGGGACATCATACGTGCCGTGTGCTTAGTCGCTCAGTCGTGTCCGACTCTTTGCGACCCCATGGACTCTAGCCCACGAGGCTCCTCTGTCCATGGGGATTCTCCAGACAAGAATACTAGAGTAGGTTTCCACACTCTCCTCCGGGATCTTCCAACCCAGGGACTGAACCCAGGTCTCCCGCATTGCAGGCGGATTCTTTGCCAACTGAGCCACCAGGGAAGTTCATGAATACTGGAGCGAGTAGCTTATCCCTTCTCCCAGGGTATCTTCCTGACCCAGGGGTCTCCTGCATTGCAGGTGGATTCTTAACCAACTGAGCTACCAGGTTACAGCCCCAGGGACAGCATCCGTGGAATACTAATTCAATATTATGTACCGTGGCTTTCTCTTCCATTTCTCTGACATTGCTTCTGAAATGAGGTTCTTTTTCTGAGAGCTGCTGTATTTATTCTCTTAGCTGTATATTTGCTGCAGTCTTTATTTCTGGTTATTTTTCTTAAATATTTGTAGACGTTTAATCTATCGCTAAATAATATAATGCTTTCTTTTGAACATGGGCTTTCCAGGTGGAGCTAGTGGTAAAGAATCTGCCTGTCAATGCAAGAGATGCAAGAGATTCAACCCATGGGTTGAATCACTCCAGTGTTTTGCCTGGAAAATTTCATGAACAGGTTACAGTCCATGGTTTGCAAAGAGTCAGACAAGACTGAGCAACTGTGTATACACAAATACTACTTTTGAACATAGTGGTTTTACATATTTTAAATTCCAAAGTCCTGCAGACTTTTTAGATGTATTTTCTGAGGTAGACAGGAGCACCTTGAACTTTCATAATTTCACTTACTTGCTTCCTAACCACTTGATAGTCAGCAAATAAATTCTCAATATAAATCTGTTAATATATTAATGTGTAATTTGATAAATAAAATTGTGGGAATGAAAATAAGAAAATTGAGAGGGTAGATAATTGTGAGTCTCAGCAGGTTTGTGAGTAGGTGAAGTAGGGTTCCCTCAAATATTGTCCCATTTCTTAGAATGCTTTTACTGAAGAGTCATTTGAAAATGGTCACACTTCTCTATGTAACAATGACACAATTCTCTAACATTGTTCAATGTAAAAACAAAAATGCCTCTGTTTCATTAAGTTGTTGGTGTCTAATATTCTTTAAAGGAATGGATTTTTAAAAATTGATTAATATTAGAAATGAAAGAAAATTAGCATTATGTAGCCCATTCTTGAGTTATGAAAACAGATCAATGAAAGTTCAGTGACATGTACATGGTCACAGAGTCAATCAATGGCAAAAGTGGAATAAGAAACGATGTAAATCCTGCATTCTCTTATGAATACCATATGCTAAGCATTTCTTTGGAACTCTGCATTCAGATGCTTATATCTTTCCTTTTCTCCTTTGCTTTTCTCTTCTCTTCTTTTCACAGCTATCTGTAAGGCCTCCTCAGACAGCCATTTTGCTTTTTTGGACTTTTTTTCCATGGGGATGGTCTTGATCCCTGTCTCCTATACAAAGTCACGAACCTTATTCCATAGTTCATCAGGCATTCTATCCATCACTAGGCCCTTAAATCTATTTCTCACTTCCACACTATAATCATAAGGGATTTGATTTAGGTCATACCTCAATGGTCTGGCGGTTTTCCCTACTTTCTTCAATTTCAGTCTTAATTTGGTAATAAGGAGTTCATGATCTGAGCCACAGTCAGCTCCTGGTCTTGTTCTTATTGACTTTATAGAGCTTCTCCATCTTTTGCTGCAGAGAATATAATCAATCTGATTTTGGTGTTGACCATCTGGTGATGTCCATGTGTAGATTCTTCTCTTGTGTTGTTGGAAGAGAGTGTTTGCTATGAACAGTGCGTTTTCTTGGCAAAACTCTATTAGTCTTTGCCCTGCTTCATTCCGCATTCCAAGGCCAAATTTGCCTGTTACTCCAGGTGTTTCTTGACTTCCTGCTTTTGCATTCCAGTCCCCTATAATGAAAAGGACATCTTTTTTGGTTGTTAGTTCTAAAAGGTTTTGTAGGTCTTCATAGAACCGTTCAACTTCAGCTTCTTCAGCATTACTGGTTGGGGCATAGACTTGGATTACCATGATATTGAATGGTTTGCCTTGGAGATGAACAGAGATCATTCTGTCATTTTTGAGATTGCATCCAGGTACTGCATTTCAGACTCTTTCAGTGATCAATGCAAAGAAATAGAGGAAAAGAACAGAATGGGAAAGACTAAAGATCTCTTCAAGAAAATTAGAGATACCAAGGGAACATTTCATGCAAACATGGGCTCGATAAAGGACAGAAATGGTATGG